>CM065052.1:296722023-296784523 GCA_032883995.1 Coronaproctus castanopsis
AAGGGGTGACATTTTCACGCTCGCGACACGAGGAAGAATACTGGGAAAACGAACAAGAGGAAAAAGGCAAACTGGAATTGATAACAAGAAATACATGGATCAGCTCGCTTTGTACGAACCTCTTTCAGTCGCACAGCACAAATTGATTTTAATTGTTTATTATCGATATAATGATAAAACGCGTTTTGTTTTTTTCTAGAATGCTTTACATTTTAAACCGTGATGTATATACCCATTTTAAGAGGGGATGAACTGTGTATATATTTAGGCGAGTAATCTCAATTTTATTCCTAAACGAAAATATATAATTTTAATCATATAACGAACGTACAATTAAAACGATTTATCATAATTTTCTAAAATCGAATATCATCAAATCGTCCTATAGCTGTTGTATGTTTATTTTTACGTACGAATTAAATTCAATATATATATATATATATATATAAAAACGATTTATTAAATATCTATCGCACTCAACTATTTAAACTAATTTTTTTATATATTACCATCAACAATTAGGTATGTTCTATAGCTTAACAACTTTACCAGAACATACATCGGATCGAGCTGAATTTTGTTCGAATATATCGCAATTGTGGCTACAGATTCTATATAGAATATTCGAGACAAAAAAAAACAAACCGGCTATACCAGAAATATAGGTTGAAACGATTTTAAAAATTTCTTATTTCACGCAATCGGTTGTTTTAACAGATATAATAAAGTAATTATCACGTGAACGAGTACACAACGCTTAAAATTTGTTTAGAAATTTTATTACAAAGGGAAATTAAGTAACAAATAATAAGTGAAATTAAGTTGGAAGTTTCACAGATGTTTGTCAGGAAATAATAATAAAAGCATTAGAAAAAATAAACAAACAAAATTATTCATCCGTTCAATTTTTTATTTTTTCAATCCCCGGAACTATCCTATAAATTCTTTTTATACGTGACTCATATTTAATAAGTAGACCCCAAACGAGACGTAAAAATAAACCGTCCATATGTGCATTTATACGTACGGTTACTTATGTATCGCGAATTATATATATATATACATACATATATATATATATATACATACATATATATATATACATACATATAGGGACATGCCTACACCCAGCAGTGGGTCGATATGGGCATAACGTGATAACGTGATATATATATATATATATACATATATATATATATATATATATATACACATATATATATATATATATATTTGTGTATACCCACAAATAGACAGTAAGAAGTATGTTAATTGCCAAAATTAATTTCTAGATTCGACGGTGACGCCTCTTCGATTAGTTTCTAGGAACTAGTTTATATTTTTTCTCTCCGTACATCGTCATCAACTGTTATGTGTGAGAATGTTATGGAATTTAAAATTTTCGAACGTTTATCATCAAATTAACCTTAATAGAAGATCGGCCATCCGAGTATTAATTACGAGGATATTACGTATTAATTCTTTTGCCTGGATTGGTATTAAAATAAATAACTACCCGATCGCCCGTCGCCGTCCCAAGGACACGTTAAGTTTATAAGAAGTGAAAAGTTGTAGCGCAAAAAAAATCAACGCGTCTAAATGTCAAGTTCATCCAACTAACGGGTGCATAAGTATCGTTGGCGGAGGAATACTATAAATGCCACGCACACACGGTGGCATAATTACCGGAGGATCGTTCGACTGGATTCCGACGTTCGTTCATTGTCGTCGTTCAATTCTCGTTAAGAAGCCGGTAGCAACTATAACATCGTACGCGTTTATTTAGTAGCTCGAACGCTAGCCCATTTAAACGTTATAATGGGCTAGTGTACGATACGACATCGATGAAAAGTATCTTACGTGTAAGTTCGTCGTCGATTTTAGTATGTGATCTTTATTTTAACCCAACCCCGCTATATCTTTAAATATCTAATACGTCTAATACAGAAAAATTAGAAAATTGACAATTTAAATATATATATATATATATATAAATCAACAGAAATATGTTTAATATCTTCATTTGTCTTACGCCTTACTGCGCGTTGACGTCATAATAGCATTGATATTTCTTTTTTCCGCAGTCCGCATCAGCTTTTCAATACTTTCAAGCCCCGTCCATTGCTTTATATTTTGTAACCATGTCGTTATCTTTCTTCCGGGCCCTCTCCGACCCTCTATTCTTCCTTGAATTATTAGCTTTACTTGCCTCCTCTAATTATATGACAACAAAAAAAATTATTTTTTATTTCTTTATTTCTTCTACTACATATCTTTCTGTATCTCTTCAGTACTTCATCATTACTGTTCCACTTAAATAAAAATATATATATATATATATATATATATACGAAAAACTTGTTTCGACTTGAATTATGAATTCCGTTAAAGGCATGGCTTCGACGTAAGGCGCTTAATAATTATATTATCGTCAAATTCTGATTTTGCTCGGTGCCGTATTAAATGATTCGAATGGGCACAAACAGCTTTATCAATAAATTAATTAATAAATTTATTGTGGACGTAGACAAAACATAAACATAATGTTTCTATTATCGTTAACAAGACGACGACAAACCAGTACGATAAAATCATCGAAATTATAAACATTGTTTACATATACATACATACACATATACACGTTAATTTTATATAACCATTTTCTGAAGAATGTTTATAAATTCTTTAATACAGGTTTATTAATAACGCCGTGTAGCGCAACATCGATGCTTAAATTTTATTCTCGACGTAAAGAGTTGAATGGTTTCACCGTTTGTTTTTTTTTTGGAAGAAATAATTTAACACTTTCCCGGAAAATGTGTCGCATACGGAAATTAGATTTTCGCGTGTAAAGTTCATTAAACCGCGGAACGTTAGCCCTTTCTGCATCAGCTGCTCTCGTCCTATTATCTACTGACCTTAAATTAAACCGTGATTTACGAAATGTAATCTAAAATATGTAACCGGTATAAATTGTTGCATATTTCAAAATATAGTATATCACAAAGTTGATGATGTTATCCGCAGAAGTTTTGAAGAGAAGAAATTTCGTTCCGCGATGTTCCCGGACGTTGAAAAAGCGTTACGATGACCTATTTTATAAAATAAAATTTGAAATTACCGGTTGCTCGTTATTTATGAATAAAATCTCACCTCTCGGAGAGATACTTTCGTGTCAACGAAGCAGTTTTTTGTTAACATATATCCTATTCGATCTAGATGGGAGTATCCTTGGGCCGATACTTTATCAAATATTCGGATTTTCCGGTCAAACTAATGTTGATGACTCTGTTAGAATTGCAGAATCATTTAAAGGAACCAGAAAAATGGTTCATGTATTGAAAAGTTTCAATTAAATTTTCGCATATTGCGTTCACACTGAAAAAAGAATTAGCGTAAATTATCCAGCATTAACGCTCAATAATAGGTAATACCTCGATGTGCACTTGGATCGTGAATTGACCCGGAGAAAACACATTAATGCCAAAAATAAACAACTCAACATAAAATTTATTAGCATGTATCGGTTAATCGGCAAGACATCCTAAGACCTATATAATAGAACTTTCGAGCTCAGCTAGCAATTCGAGTATCGATGTTGCAAATACGTCAATCAAATCCGAAACCGCAAGGAACGATATATGCAACGGTTAGAAAACACATTAACCACCTGGCCCAGAACCTCTCGTAATAAACCGGTATTCGTACGTTTAAAAAGGCGTAATATTTAACATATAGACCGCGCTTAGGGGTTGCGTACCATTCGGAAAATAGTCTAACTATAGAATAAGTAGCTACGGTCACTGGGACACACTCCGCTAAATAAATTTAATTCGATCCTGAAACGTTACCTTTGCCCCGTTTATTGCCTCGGTAAAGTAGATTGCGAGCAAAAAAAAGATAATAATAAAATTTTGTGATCGGAACGTCTATTCATTTTAACGGTAATTGATCATATTACAGACATCATCAATTCATCTAACCGCTTAATATGATATTCTGCCGCACCACTCCAAATGCCGTAACTTGCAATCGGTTGATATAGAGTGAGATGTATGTACGATATAAATGACCTAATTGAAAAGCACCGTTTTAAATAATGAAATTCCGTTTAATTTATTTATCGCATAATTCACTCGCTTATCTCGTGGATAACTTACTATCTACCATAATATTTAAATATTTAAATATTTAATCTCGCGGTTACTCTTTCAGTAATTGTTCTAATAAATTTTCAACTACATATTATATATTTTGTTTTAATTTATTACTAAACGATTAATAATCTGCCAGAAATTTTGTCTATTCCGGATTGGGCCAGCATTTGTAATTAATCCGGGTAACGCGAATTTACTAATAACATCGTATCATAATCGTAACTAAAATGCGAAATATCTATATTGCCTAAATCTTTCTGATATATATATATATATATATATATATATATATATATATATATATATATATATATCAGAAATATTTGTGGCGCACCATATGATGCTTCAACTGAATCACTGAAATTATCGTTAATTTTTCTAACACATAACCTGTTAGATAACATTTAAATCATTTGCGTATATATTATCTCTGAAACAATGCGCGTGTAATTTTTAAAAATATAACGATGTGAAACATCGGGGGGTTTATACATAAATCAAAATATATCGCTAAGACTGAACGCGTATCTCCTATGTTTTCAGCAGCAGTATGAGAAATATGATGAAATACAGCCGTCCTCCTAGTAGACAAAAATTCGTATTGGTTACGGGTAAAGAAGTTGAATGCCGGTAATTTAACATAACTTTTTATTTTTTAAGACGCTTGTCAAAAATTTTCGAATAATTCGATGCAGGGTCACGAAGAAATTTTAATTTACCTTTATTAATAACACATACTATAACCGAATGAGTGTTTATTTTCTTGCACAACCGAATTGCACTCTCTACATCTAATTCAGAAAATGCATAAGAATCAGCGCGATTACATACATTTAACGTGTCAGTTAGTCTTTTGGTATGCCTCAAAATTGTGCAACCACTGCTAGCGAATTAACTATTAAAATGTATTAGTTTGTCCCCCTTAATTGGAGTTATCGTTAATATGTATCGCTCTTTGTTTCCTAATTACTTTATCAGTTTCCAGTATTTACTCTGATTATTTCCACATTTATTCAACGGCTTAGTGTTATACTCGTTTTTATTTTTTACTTTCCCGACAGCACTTTGTGCTACTTTTAAGGAATTTTTGTATTTGCTATATAAAGTCTAATGGATCATTAATAGATTATGTAGGCTTTATTCTTTTTCCGCGTTAAATAAATCACCTTATTTTTGATCCATTTCGATCTACTTCTGCGTATTATCTTACATTTTTTTTGCAATATTTCAATAACGTAGTCAACAAACCAGTCAAATTTTGTATTTACGTTAAAGTATAAATGTAAGAGAATGTCTTGAGCAGTTTCTTAAACAATTGTGTATCAAAATAATAATTGGCTTCGTGAACAGAAATGGTACACATAGCTGCTACCGTCAAATGCTTTGAGACATATATTGGGATGAGATCGTAAATAGCGGATATATTTGCAGTACCACCGAACGAATATGTGATCTAGACACGAGAGTAATCATTTCGAGGGGTTATACCACCGACAGGTCGATCATACTTTTAAATCAATCGGAATAGATTATCTAGTAAATCAATATTCACATTAACCGCAGCCAGATCGGCCTAAGTACGAATAATTTTTTCAAAAAAATCGGCATGCATGGACGCGCAGAAACGATAAATGTCGGAAAAATTATTAGAAACTCAATACGCGCCACATTACCAGAAGAAATCAAAATGTCTGTAGAGAATTTATAATTTCAACAAAAACAAAGACACTACCTGACCTCTGATCATTTCTACAATAACGACGTAATTCCTCTTCGTGTATAACTTAGAAGATTAATAGGGAAACTGTACTGGAATCAGACTGCAAAAGTCAGAAGCGAAAATATTGAATCAGAAGAAATACCAATTAAGAAAGATGTGCGACAAGGTTGCGTACTGTCACACCGTTACTCTTTAATATATATTCAGAAGCAATTTTCAAGCAAGCGATCAGGAATGACGATGGTATGAACTTCGAAGACCGTCATATTTCAAACGTAAGATATGCAGACGATACAGAATCTCAGATAACATTGACAAGTTACACGAAATGTTTGGTCGATAATAAGTAAATAATATGACCTAGAAATAAATGCAAGCGAAACAAAATAGTTAGCAATACACAGAAAGAGCGATACCGGTAGCAAAAATTAAAATAAACAGTAAATGGTCAAGTCATAGAGTTCATAAATTTCAATGAGGAAACCGATCAATCGATCGAGATACGATCACGCAGAGAAAAAGCAAAAAAGACCTTTTTAAATATGAAAAATCTGATGACCCGAGAGACATTAACCTGCAGTTAAGACTACGGTTGATGCGATATTACGTATGGCCAGTACTACTCTACGGTATGGAAAGCTGGATTCTCACATTCACACTTGTAAAGAAGATCGAAGCGCTGAAGATGTATATATATATCGCCGTATTTTGAAGATTTCATACACATATTACTAATACAGATGTGCTGCGAAAAATAGCCAATGGAACTCCTATACGCTATAAGCTCCAGAAAATTAAAATATTACGGTCGTATAGACATCTAGAAAGGTATTATTTTTATCCCAACTTGTCCTGTCATCGAGGGACATCGGAAACCAGGGAGAAGAAAAATGTCACGTCGGTGGTACAACAAGACATCTACAGAGTTAGTAAATCCAAGGACAAAGCCAGAACAGCTATTCGCCAAACTTCGGTCGAAGATATCGTAAAAATAAAAATAAAATAACCAGCATTCAGTCAGTATAATAAGCTTATATTGGTATCTTGGAAGAAATGCCACGAACTCATCATAATGCTTACGAAGACTACGTTTAACCAGCTTTTAATACAACTTTCCATTCAAGTACACCAGTAATGCTAATAGTCTACATATGCTGGCACACGTATTCGTCATTAAAATGTTACAAACAAGCGTGAACATCGTGCAATACGTCCCTTTTCGCCAAAAATAACTGCAACTACGTCATACGCGTCTCACGCTTATTAATAATAACAATCGAATTAAATCAAATTATTTGCTTCTATTTTACATACAAAGTACATTATTATTATTATTAAAATATTTTGCACTTACGTATTTAAATAGCGTTTTATTCGCTTAAATGGAAAACTTTGTTCTTTAAAAGAAACATTCGTTCGTATTGCATTATAAACGTATATTTTTTGGCTAAAGTATTTCATAAAAATTATCGCATTTATGAACTCGTTACAAGATATCCGATAAGCACCTTATACTATAGACCGGTTTAGGAAGAAAATATATGCAGCTTTTATGTACGGCGGTAGGTATTCGATAAAATCCCGTAAACTGCTTACTCCATCCGAATCGCATTCATCTACGAAAACAGCTACTACAACCGACAGAGTTGTATCGCCTTGGAGCCGATTCAGTCCGAGTATCTGTTGGGACCTATTTTCAACCGACTTCAAAAAAGACAATCGAATGTGGAAATCCGTAGGAAGCTTTTAATTATCTCGCAACAACAGCCCAACGCAGTCGTTTGTTTCATCGACGCATCTAAAACGTCACAATATGTCGGAGGTGTCTTCCCGATCGAAGCAAGATTCGTTCTTTCTGTCTGCCGATTACGTTATCAGTCGTAGCGGCTAAGATGGTAGCCTTGTACTGGTGTTTGCTGCAATGTGTGATACTGACTGACTCGGCTTGGCCGTTATACATTGAAACGATTGAATTAAGTTAACGTAATACTAGTTTCACTTTCGTCTTGATTCCGAATGGTCGAGGGATAATAGGCCACGATGAGGTACATCGTGAGGAATGAGAGCCTATCCAAGTTTACTTGTCGATAACGTTAGAAGAATACAAGGCAAAATTTTATAGCTAAAAAATTCTGGACGCGTGGAACCAGTCCTTTCATATTCGGTCATCTATACTTGGCAATATAAACAAGGATTTAACAATTTGGCCGGTAAAAATTGGTAAAATCTCTTCACCGAACTTGAAAACAGCTGTCAATCTGAGTACGCACCCATATCTACTGCATATCAAACCACCGCCAATATGTTAAGTATACTGTACACCACTAACGGTTTATCGTATTGTTGTAATCTGTCAGAAATATACGCAATATAGTTGCAATCAGTCGAAAACAGCTATCCCGCGGATGTAAATAATTTCCAGCTTAATGCTAAAGTTTGAAATTTATTAAAATAAACGACAAAAGAGAAGTTAAAATCACTAAAAGATTTTTCTTTATGAAAAATTAAGCTTCTCGGCTGTTAGGCCATCATCGAGTGAATATTTAAAAAGATAGAAAAAAAATAAAATGAAAAAATATTTATTTAAGATTACAATTCACAAAAATCAGCGAAATGAGAAACATTATTAATAAAACAATCCGATAGTGAATGTGAAAAAATTACTAATCTTTAAGTAGTTGATAATTCAATCGGTGGGGCTACTTGTAAAAAATACCGAGTAAATACTACAGTATTATAAAGTCGTATCTATAGAAAACGGGTACTATCGCGAGTTAGTTTAAGAACACTTGTTAAAATCGAATCGAACGTACTTTGAAGATTCCTCGTGACATTCTAGAAATAAATAACGCCCAGATATCGAGTAGCAACATTTATAAAATGCGACTGATGAAATCGTCCAGTGATCGAAAATGGAATAGGAAAGTATTGATGTAATTTATCCCCGAAAGAACTGAACGAATTGAGTAAAGCCAGTTTGTTAAGTATCTCGGAGTTCGAATTAGACTTTAACGCGGATAACAGGAATGCGAAAAAAAAAGTTCAACTTAATTTAGAGACCGAACAACTTTACCGATTTCTCGATTCGCGCTTTCAGCTGCGTGTACCGAACAAGTTACTTCTATATATAAACGATTAAGCTGTGTGTGCGTGTGTCGTCAAACTGTGATGATGCTCTTGTAAAAGCATCGTTAAAAAAATTTAAAGACATTAAAACAAAGCGGTACTACGGTCGATGGTGGCAATTTTATGATACATTTCTAATAAAGTCGTTCATGACGATTTAAATACGGAATAACGGTTCACCGTGTAATATGTACGAGAATTTTTAAGCAACTTTCGCGGTTAAAACAACGTGAAAATCTCGTCGAAAATGTCGAATTAGTAATATGATAATTTGCGACTAGCGTGAAAAAAAAACACCGCAACAATTTTTGGAATCGGCATAACCAATTCCAAACGTTAAAACTGAAATCCTGTCAATGGGCAGGTTTCCTAATAACCGAAGCGTATTTGATAGGAAAACATCTATAATATATGACGGAGACGTTGCAACTGATAGATACGAAGATGATAAGAAAAAACTCTGTGCCTCAAAATTGGCACGAAAGAGGCGAAACTTGAGGACGTTTTGCCAAAAAGGCCGATTATTTAATAAACTCCCGATTTCGTACAAATTTCACAAAGAAAAGGAACGCAACACTTAACTTTAAGTGGCGATGACTCAAATATTTTCGTTAATCTACGTCGTACATACACAATGAAGTTATATGCGCAAGAGAAAGAATAGGAACACGCAACAAATTTTTACGCGTATATATATATATATATATATATATATATATATATATATATATATAATCTATATATATATAAAAATCAATCCATATTTCCCTTGTTCACGGCATCAAACGGCTGGACCGATTTTGCTAATTTTTGTTGCTGTATTTGTTAGAATTTTTGGGAGGTGTTTCAGGGTGACCATTTTGAATTTCGATTTTTAAAAAAATTCTCTAGAACATGTTTAATAGATATTAAAATGACGAGTACGAAACAAAAAACCGTTTTTAATTACGATCGATAGGTTTTAAAAATTTCCGACTTGCCACCTTTGGCAGGGCATAGCGCGCCACGTAAACATTTTTAAACGATTACGACTTTGGAAATAGTCATTACTATATAAGATGTATCGTATAAAGCGAAAAAACCGGGAAAAAAAATTTCAAACCTAACTTGAAAATTTCAAAAGCGGGGTACCTTCAATTTTTATTCAAAATTCGATTTTTTCGCAATAATTCGAGAACGATTCGAAATCGAGGAAAATTAGCTCCTTCTGATTCGTATCTAAAAAAAAAATATTTTTTATAATTTTACAAAAAGAAATAAAAAAAAACAATACCCAGTAAAACACGGTCACCGAGGTACGTGTATATACATGCATACACACACACACATAGAATATATATATATGACAATATCATCTTACACAGTTTAATTACTATGAAGTTTTTTTATTCATAAGCTTCATGTTGGGTATGCTTGATAATGACGTAACTGACGAAAAGCTTTGCAATAAAACAATTTCATGTTGATTAGAAGAATTGTTTTTTTTTTTTTTATAATCCGTAAAATCACTACTCTCCGATATATCAATATTATATATATATATATATATATATATATTTGTTTTCATATCTATATCTTTATAAATTTTATTCTCTAAATTTTGTGTCCTCTGTTTATAATATTTCCATGGTTTGTTTACATTACATTTATTCTTTGTCACCTTCTTTGTCGTCTACTCATTGTTCCGTTGCATTTTTGCGTACACTTTTAAAATGTTGGCCTTCCATAGTCCCTTCTCTCTCTCTCTCTCTTTATATATATATATATATATATATATATATATATATATATATATATATATATATATATATGTATCAGTTTTTTTCAAAGTGTAAACACGAGGATGTTTTTCGAACACGTGTAGCTTTATTAGTTCGATTGTCAGTTATACACATTGATACAATCACATAGACCAGCATATAATGCATATCGATATACTCATATCACTGTCAGCACGGTGGGAATTTAACGTTATAAATCATGGCGAGGCAATCACACGTGTAACGTGATTTTATTTCTTGTGATTCGACATTAGCAAAGAATTCATTGTAGAAAGTAATGCGTACATACATACATACACACACATACATACATATGTAGCCATTTAATAACTTTTGAGAAACTCGTTTGGGAAAAATTGTGGTCAATTTTAACGATATGTTATTATTTGTTTTGTTGTTTTCATTTTTTTTTTCTCGTTATTTGCTTTTAGTTTTATTAATATTTCATCACCGGCGGTAGGTGGAAAAATTATATTTATTAATTAAAACATATTTACAAAGATTTATTCTTATATAATATATATATTTGCTTGTTTATAAAAATAGTGAATTATTCGATGACTTTACAAAGTCCGATAGTCCCTAGAAATCTTATTAATCTATCCTGCTGGAGGTCGTCGTGCAAGCTTTTTGATCTATCACATGATTCGGCGATAATTCGCATTTGTGGACGCAGTCCGTCATATTTCGATTTGCGTACAGTCTTCCGGCTTATTAATTTATTCCAAGAAAGTATGGCGTCCGGGTTTTTCGCAGATTTTTCAATTCCGTAACCGATGTACCGCGGTGCTTTCTAAATTATTGAATAATTTTTTTGATATAGTAATTTGTTGTCGTTCTTTCAAACGGATTAACTTACCAAAATAGCGCATATAGTTACAAAAACTGATTCGCAAGATACTAATATATATATATAAACATTCCGCGATTATTACTTATTTAACTTGTCACCTACTTCTCAACGGGATTATTCCCCTTGGAAAGCGACTTAACGATTAAAAAGACCGCGGTAGATAAACTACATCCAATTAGGAAGCTAAGTAATGAGCCCGTAGCGATCTGAAGAATTTGGAAAATCTCGGAACAGAATCCCTACCAACACCGCTGGTTGAAGTAGATCAGATGAATTCTATTTAATTTACATTTCCCGGAGAATTCAAAACAATTATCCAAACTATAAATTTAATACGATTTAATAACAGTCAGGCTTTTAAAGCAATTGCCATGCAAAGGCTTCGTCATTAACTTATATATATATTTAACTCTACGCTTCGATATTACCATATTTTCCTATCCGACTGAAATTCGCACAAATTATTGTAGTAAAGAAGGCCGGAAACCCTACGGAGGAACTAACATCGTATCGACCAACCTCTCTGCTTCCAGTTCTTTCTCAGGTATTGGGAATGCTAATACTGAACGAATGAAACTCTACTTGAAAAATAAAAATTTAATACCGGAACACCAATTTCATTTTAGAATTTATTATGGACCTGTGTGGAGCATGTAAACTGTATAGAGTCGGTATCATTGAAGAGTATTTCTAGTATAAAAAAAAATGTTTGGCGCAATTTTCCTCAATGCTAAACAGACGTTTGATCGAGTATGGCACAAAGGGTTTTATTTTTGTAAAATCTGGTGGGGAGCATCAGTTTTTCGAATTATTGAAATCTTACCTCGTCGAACGGTATTTTGTGGTAAAACATGGCGATGAAGAATCTCGGGAGATTGGTTATGTGCGTTGTTTTTTATCGTAATTCTAAATTAATTTCGTTTGATTGGTAAACGGTTTGAGAAAATTAAGAAGGACGCAAACAAAATTGTTACTATCATATTTATAATTCACTATCGTTAATTATCATTATTATCATTTTACGTTGAATATTATTATTGTATACGATACGAAGTTGTACGATGAGGCAACAATGGTGATAACGGTGCAATTTTTATGTAGGTTAATGATGATAAAGCTTGACATTGACCATTATAATTCGCTGTTCAAGAGCGCGCAAATTTTCGATAAAAATAATCGCGAATCTCCCGTACGTCACACGTTCGAACGTAGTTGAGGTAATTTGCACGACATTACAAACGTACACATGCAGCAATTTTTCGAAACAACGAAACACAAAATTACTAAAATTTCTTTATGAAAAATTACAAAGCTTTTCGGCTGTTAGGTCGTTATCGAGTGAATAAAAAAATATAATAAAAATTAAAAATATTCATTTACAATTCGGAAAAAAACAGCAAAATTCATAACAGTGTACGTTATTAAATCAATGTTATATTTGTTAAATATTTTTCTTATTTTACACGTACGACTTACGAATTTATCCAACCGAAATAATTCTATCTTTTTCCTTATTTTTATTTTCGTTAGATTTATTCCGCACTTATTCAACGTCAGGATTGTTTTATTGAATAATTTTGCTGATTTTTGTGAATTGTAATCTCAAATTAATTTTATTCGTTCGATAATGACCTAACAACCGAAAAGCTTTGTGATTTTTCATAAAGAAATTTTAATGATTTTAACTTTTTTGTTGTTTTTTATTTTTATGATTTTTTTTAATTTTTTTTATTATTACTTCCATTATTATTACCTCTTTAATGGGACCCATTTAATTTATTGGTATCAATTAAGATCGTTATATGTAATTTCGTAAAAAAAAATATTTATATATATATATATATATATATATATATATATATATATAAAATAAATAACGTCCGTCATTAACTAACTAGTTTTCATTTTATTAGGTTCAGTACCAACTTGTCGGAAAAAGAAAATTATACACTAAATTTCGTCGTCCGTTCATTATCTCAACGCGTTAGCTGACACAATGTAAAAAATATAGCTCAGGTTTTTTCGATCGTCACTCAGAAATAATGTCTGGTCGTGAACATGTTTTCGTCTTGAAAACATTATACTAAAGTGGAAAGCGCTTATGTAGGAGGAACCAAAAATCTTAATGTGTAAGGTACCAAATTACACATATACATATATATTTTTGTATCCTGTATCGATCTACTCCTGGAAGTATGTTCTATTCAGTCTGTTCATTCGTTCCGGTTTTGAGCTTTATCGACCAGGGCTTCCAGGATGTCGAGCAAGAAGACTTAAAAAAAAAGCAGTCGAGAGGTATTTTAGGCTTTACTTAACCATGTTAAAGTTACCTCAGCTTGCTTTAGCTGTTAAGTAAACACAACTGATAAAAACAATCTCAAGATGGTGGTGTCACTTGTTGGCGCTAGTTAATAATGATCATCGATGTATACCAACTATGTTGTAGTTCTATCATCGGTGTTGTTTGTCCTATTGGGGTGGACAATATAGAAAACAGTTACGTCATATGTTATCGGCACCAATAGTGGTCGTCAGACCGGAGTGGTGTATATTAAAAAAAAAAAAAAAAAAATTAATTTTGTTGTTACGTGACGTCAATGACCAACGGAATTACTAAATTCATCGCGAACGCGTGTACGGTCTTTAATTAATCATTAATCCGTAATTGCTTTCTTATTTTCAATTTAATAACAGTCTTTTTCCTTTTTCAAAAATAAATATTTTAAAATCCTGACGTGAGTGTAATTATTATTATTATTATTATTGCGATATGTTGTTATACGCGTGGTTGAGTATGAGTGTGAAGACTTCGTATTTCTAGCAGATCGCGATTACAATTAAGTATAATTAATTTGAAAATCTGGTGCTCGCGTAATTGCTCGCCCCATGACCAAGCTAACTCTATCCCTATACATATATATATCAGTTAAACTGAAAATACATTGAAGTGTGGGTATCGATTTACAAAATGTATATATATATATATATATATATATATATATATATATATATATATTACGATTACGATTACGATACGCCTATGTCGGTCCATTGCTGAACGTAGGCTGATCCAAATTTTCTCTAGCATTTTCTGTACTGTGCTTCTCTGATCCAGTTAAACCCCCGCTATTTTAAACGATATTGTTCTTCCATAGCGTTTTATATATATATATATATATATATATATATATATATATATATATATATATATATATATATATATATATATATGTATGTATCTATAAACAAAAAAAAGTTAAAATAACTAAATTTCCCATAAAATAAGATCACAACGCTTTTCGGCTATTAAGCCATTATCAGGTGAACACAAAAAAAACATTAAAATATATATTATTCTTGGAAAATATAAAAGGAAAAACAAAAGGTGTAAGAAAGTAGTAAATTCAGATGTGCAAAATTACAAAAAGTATAGCTAACTTTTTTCTACTTCGCTATTTTCTCTAATGTCGTACGCCTAAATCAAGTATTGCCTTACTTTTAATTTTATTTTTTGATCACAATTATCTGCCGTCATGCAATTAGCTAGACATATCGATCAAATGACTGACCAAATTAATCCAAATAAACATACAGGATTTTTACTAGTAGATATTGAAAAAGCCTTTGTTACATCTTGCTATAATGGCGTAGTTTACAAAATGGTGCGCTGAAGCTTCCCCAGAACTATCTTATAATACTTATCAAATCCTATCTCTCTGCTTGATACTTTACAGTTAGGCTGGGTGACACCTATTCGAATCCTAGGAACCTGCCTGCTGATGTTCTACCGGGTAGCATCCTTGGGACCTTTCTCTATATTCTATACATTAATGATCTACCGCGATCACAAAAAAATCACAGTTTCCCTCTATGCTGATGATATACAATATCCTCGTATAGAGTTGATACACAAACAAGTTCCAATAAAATATACAAATATTACGCAAAATTTAAAATTAAAATTAACACGAAATTATTTTCCAGACGTAAGCTCAGATCCTACATTACATTACAATAGACAATACTCGATTAGAGTAGAAGTCTGCTGCGAAATATCTTAGTCTTACCCTAGACAGTCGGTTAGCATTCAGTAATTACATCAACCGTTCTATTGATAAAGCTCGTGCTAGTTTACATCAGTTAATATCAAACAATCGATCGAAATTAAGTATTAAAAAAAACACAAATTTTAGATATTCTCATTTTATCAATATTTTACTAATCATCCTTTATGCTTCTCCTATCTGGTGTAGTATAAGTAACTCCACGATCAATAAATTACAAATTCTTCAGAATAAACGCCCTCGAATCATTCTTAATGTTCCTTTTCACAGAAAAATTTCTCACATGGCACCGAATCTCCCGTAACATATCTCAACTTCCGAACAAGCAAGCTGCTAAATTTTATCGTAAGTATCCGACAAGTCGATGTTCATTTGTACAACAAATTGGACAAACTTCAATTAGGATACAAAAGATACAAACATAAAAGAATTAAACATTTGCTTCTCACGCCCTAGACTTCCAAATGGTATTTTAGTAACCGCGTACTACTTTAACTTTTACTCAACGCTAACCGAGGTTCATCATACGCTATTACTATTTATAAGACTTATTTACTTTGTTCATATAAGTACGATAGAACTACACACTTGTACTTCCATAGTTATAAGCACGCTCATTACGGTTTTTTTTCACTTCTTTCATTCTATATTGGTAACATGTATACTATTTAACTCCGTAAATTATTATTAATATTTAACGTAACCTCTCCGCCATTACTTAGGATTTTTATTGTATTTTCTCCTGTACAATTGTCTATTTAATAGTTTTTTAAGACTCGTTCACTAAATTTAAGTCTCCTAGTGAGAGCGTACCACTGTTCAGTATAGAAATTTTATTATTATTTTTATTATTATTATTATATATATATATGTATATTGATTTTTTTTTTTTTTTAATTACATAAATATATATTTTTCATTGTTCAAATACATATTTTTATAAAATAATTATTTTCTAGCTACTGTTCTGTAAATTTTATATTACTGATAATTGATGGTGTTGTTTACCACTGTCATTGTCAGATAGTTTTAAGTATTTATAATTCATTTTTGTGTAAAATTGTAAACTTAGTTTTAAATTAATATTTTATGTTTTTATATAATTAATTTTAATTGTATATAGCTTGACAATGGCGTAAATGCCGAAAAGCTTCGCATAATTAAATATAAATTTAGTGATTTCAACTATTTTTAGTAATCAAGTATATATATATATATATATATATATATATATATATATATAAACTATGTTTTGTAAATAATTTAAATACACTTATTATTCAATTCAATTTTTTTCCTTTTATATTATTTAAAATCAAGTAGACATTTTATTTTTAAATAATATAAAAGGAAAAAAATTGAATTGAATAATAAGTGTATTTCACTTATTATTCAATTCAATTTTTTTCCTTTTATATTATTTAAAAATAAAATGTCTACTTGATCACACGGCTTAATATCAGAAGAGGTTTGCTGTACGTTTACATAAAATAATCGCTACACATTTCATACTGTTCAAATTATCACAAGCGAACTTCATAGATATATAGGTTCAAAGTACTATGAGTTAGAATAAAGTAATCTACGCGTATATCGCTTATACATACACATACATATACGTATTTGATAGGTAATTGGCAACAGTCAGAATTATATATAACCTAGTCGCAATCATTACGGTGCAATATATCGTAAACATAGTTTCTGTTTAATTACAAACTTAAAATTTAAGAATACTAAATTGGCCATTAATGAAGCGTTTATTTAGTTCGTATTTTTAAAAATAAATTTTTTTATATCAACGCCGATAATGTTCGCCTACTAATTATTCCCCCCGAGAGCTCGCACGAACACTCACATTTACTGTCTGGAAACTGTTAATTTTCTAATTGAACGCTTATCACCTAACCTGTTTCGTATTTTTTCGTTATTCCTATATTTTTAGTATGTTTATATTTCCATTTCAGACATTCTAGTCTTTTTCACTTAATATTTCATCTGGTATACTATTTAACAATTTTCAGTTTTTTTCTACATGTTCTCCTTTTTGGTAATTTTTATTTCAATATTTTTCTTATACTATAATATGTTTTTCATGCGCTTTTGTCTGGCCAGTTGTATATAATACATTTTATGCTTTTGTAAGCTTGCGTAATGTTTTTTCTTCAATTTTTTTCTTTTGCATTATTATCTATCTCGATTATTGCCGACGTCGATGTGGCCAAGTGCCAGCAGCGGGATAAATAATACAATTCATAAAATTCCTTAAACATGCCTCATCTGGTCTTTTAAACCGTCTTTTTTCCGCACAATGAAAATAATTAATATAAACATCGAATACATATATATTATAGGTGTATATGCATATGCTAGAAGTTATTCGTGGCTTCGCCTGTTTTAATTATTTTTTTAAATACAATATCCCTATCACTTACTTTTAACAATATATATGTATATATCTATAATATATGTATTCGATGTTTATATTAGTAATTGTCATTGACGGGAAGGATAACAAACAAAGAAATACTAGAAAGGATCAAGGAAACAAGAAATATAATAAAAACACTCAAAACAAGAAGACTAAAATGGATTGGACATATACACAGAAATAACGAACACCTAGTGCAAATAATAGAAGGAGCCATGGAAGGAAAAAGACCAAGACAGACATATATTAAGCAGATACACGAAGACGTAAAAGCGGAGAATTATGGAATTATGAAGAAAATGGCTTTATCAAGGAAGTTTTAAACATGGTTGTCGACCAATCTATTAATAGATTGAGGAATTAAGAAGAGAAGATATATATATATATATATATATATATATATATATATATATATATTAGTCTGTTATTTCGGCCACGCCCGAACGCAACAAAACGTGATTTGTATGGCGGGTGTTGGTAGTGGAGGTACGTTTGAACCGGAAAACGCGTTAAATTTTAAACGATTTGACAGTGATATTGCTGTTTACTAGTTTTTTAAACCTTTAAATCATGGTAATTTCTTACAGAATAGCTAGTAAAATATGCAAAACTTAACTAAATGGAAAATAATAGTGTCGAGACGAGAAGTCAAACCGAGATGGCATATATATAGACTTAAGTCGAGAAATAGTTTCATGAAAAGTACTAACACACTGAGGCCACAACCTGAAAAAGAATGGATAAACCTACGGTTTAAAGAAACCTTGCCAAACTGAGTGGGACTACCGGAAAAAACCCTAGCGCCAGGATATAAAGAGAAATTGTCGATATGGCGAACAATCAACCGAATACGAACGGCATCATTGATGATGAAATCGGGTCTAACAGAAGATTCCACATGTCAGTGCGGAAAACTCCAGACAATGTCGCACATATTGGAGTGTAAGATGAACCTGCATGATGTCACCACCGAAGCAAACGACAAGGCTAGAGAATACTGGTTAAAGAACCGGACACGAAAAGATTATTTCCATTTTATTTAGCAGTTTTGCTTTTTTTTTAAAAATGTTTTCCTATATATAAAATTTTAAATAATGTTGATTAATATTATTTATTTTGCCTTTTAATGCTGTACAATGTTTTCCGAATAATGATTTTTCATCTTTGTTTACACATGAATTTAATTCTTCTTTAAATCATATCGTGAATTGTCTGCCTGTTTCTCCGATGTATTCTTTTCCACATGGATTAAAATTTAATTTATATAACTCCCGAATTTTTTAATATATTTCTATCTTCTATTTTATTATTATTAATTTATTTTAATAACGTGTTATTATTTCTTATCGCTAAATCTATATTATATTTGTTAAATATTTTTATTATTTTATACGTATAACTCCCTATATAATTTATTGAACATAAATAATTCTTAATATGTTTTTCTGTATTTTTATTGTTGTTAGATTTATTCCATATTTTATCAGATATAGCAGGATTATATTTATTATACATTGACATTTGTTTTATTATGTTCTTTCTTTATTTTATCATTGTCTGTTAAAATTGTTTTTGCCCTATTGATAAGACTTCTTAAGCTGGCTAATTTATGCATTTTTAGTTGAAATGAATCTTTAGGTATTAATATGTCTGTTTGTGTATATTATATATATATATATATATATATATATATATATATATATATATATATATATATATATATAAATAGAAGTTCCATTTCTGTACGGCCTGCAACGTTGCACTATCTGCCCAACATATACTGACTGAGTATCCTCAATATAGCCTACAGAGGTCAAACTACGGTCTTCTATCTTCATTACAGCTACTGCTCGATGACAACATTTCTACGCTATCCAGACTCATCCTCTTCCTACATGATACTGGATTGTATCGTTTAATTTAATACTTATTTTCATCCGTGCTTCTAGCCATTAGTTGCTGTATATGGCGCATTAATTTAAATAATAATATATATATATATCAATTTTTTGGTTCATAATGTTAATTCTTAAATGTAGAAAATCGATTGTTTTTTCTCATATTTCTGATACAAATTGAATGTTTTTATTAAAGTTATTCAGATTAGGCACAAAATTGTTCAAAATACGATCATCATCATTATTATTCCATATTATTAACATATCATCAACATATCCTAACATATCCTTAACATAATTTAACATTATTTTTATATATATCATTATTATCCTCTAATTTGTTCATATAAATATCAGTCAAAGCGGATGATAATCGACCACTATTTTATTAAAATATTTATTTTGAAACTGAAAATAATTTTGAATGTTTTTTGTTTGGGTATAAGTTTCATATTGCGGGGCGTTATTGTTAATTTTTATATAAAATTGCTATTGTCTTTATTTATGTATAACTTTTCAAGTAAACTTTGTGTCTTGGGTAAGCTAATGTTAGGTTGTCATTACCTTTCCCGCCTTGTTTTTTTATTTCCTCAGAAAGCTCACTTGTATTGGATGGATAGCTGAATTGACTAGAGAACTTTTTATCTAAAAACTATCGTGATGGATTCGAACTCCGGTTATGTGAGTAGAATGCTGAGGTCATTGCCACTACACCACAAATTATTCATATATATATACACACATTTTTTATATCGTTTGAATTATTTAAGTAATTTATTAATATTATTGTAATTTCAATCACAAGATTCCAGTAACATATCTCAGTGTATATACGCGTATATATATATATATATATATATATATATATATATATATATATATATATATATATATATTATTTTACCCGCGCTACAACGCTGATTTGACGCAGATCGCTCCCTTCATCTACTCCATCAACGTCTCTTTGGCACTTCACGAAGTCATTTTTTCTCCACGTGCGACCGACTGCGACAATTTCCTTTGAGCGCATTTCCTAGTATACCGGTTGATCTTTTTTTACACATTTCGTCTACTTGCCTACCAAATTGATACGGGCCTAAATGAATTTGTTCATGTAAACATCTGAACAACAAACGATGGTAATAATGCCGAGAATTCCGTGTGTTTATTGCTTACTTCTTCTCTAGATGTTTTCACGTGCGGGTAAAATAATTCTAGACTGTCGAGACTATATCTATTTGTAAGAATGCTTCTATCCGTAATAAAACTTTAACGTCCAAAAAAGACGTTAAAATTGAAATACCTTCTATGAAAACCAACTTTAAATGGCCATTAGGGTCGCATACCATCCAAGGTCGCGTAACAGTTAAAATAGTTTATATAAATGTAACAGCTAGTTTGTCCTTCCATCCAGTTAACGTAATAATCTTATTTTTAACGCATGTTATATTGTTATTAAAGGAAAATATTGCCAAACATTAAAAAAAAAAAACAAATATATATATACATATATATGTATATTATGCTAAAGATAACGAAGTTACATATCGCAATAACCGACTTTTATTTCTGCGTGACGTAAATCTGGTTTTAGTCTTTAGGCAGTTGTTAATTTCTAGTGATATTTTCATCTAGTCAGCGTCACGGCAAAGCCACGGCAGAGTGCGGTGGTACAGATTTTGCCGGGCAAACGACGGTGATGACGAAGAGCGAAGATTGGCAATAATTTTATCGACTGACATTGAACAAGGCTGACTGAATTTCGCAACATTGTAAACGAAGCGCAACAAATTACCGCCTGTACGATCGTGTACCATCTCCACATTGTTTTATCATTCTATATTCCACGATTCTTACAATCACACAGCTACCAGTTTCATGTATGACTAGTCAACATATTTATATATATATATATTTATTATATACATATATGTATAGTAATATATATTACACATATATCATATATCACATATATATATATATATATATATATATATATATATATATATATATATATATATGCATACATCAATATAACACGCGCGCGCCCACACACACACACACACACACACACGTATATATATATATAACACCGCGTATTCATAAAATTAATCACAGGTTATTTATTGAATATTTCAACGAGAAACGCGTTTAATATAAATCCCCACTGTTAATGGGGTTTGATCGCAGTGTTTATATGTTTAATTTCGAATGAAATTTATCCACCAAGTGGAGTAATAGAATATCGCGTACACTATACAAGAGCCTGCTTATCCTATTTTCATTGCAAGCGCTTCATACATATATATATATATATATGGACATTAAATGTAATAATGAAAATGGCCTAGCAATAAGGAGATAATACAATAAAGATGATATAAACACAGAAGAAAGATGGAGAAATATAGGTGAAAAGAGAGTGAAAAGGAAGAAAGATAAATAATCGATTGACCCAGAGAAATTACTGATAAGAATGTGATGATAAAAACCTGCACCGGTTTACAAAACGACGGATAAAAACGATATGTGTATATTATGTATTTTGAAATAGAAGGCACCCCACCAAAATACACTTCATTTATTGCCTTAGGCAAACTATTATTGTCATTATCATTATATTATTTCGGATTTATTATAAAGATTATTATTATTTATTTATATTATTATTATTATTATTGTTATTATTATTATTATTATTATTATTATTATTATTATTATTATTATTAGTAGTAGTAGTAGTAGTAGCAGTGGTACTGTTACTATTATTATTATTATTGTTATCGTCGTTTATTGTTATTTTTATAAGTAATACTGTTTAATATCAATATTATTTTTATTATTCTTAATAATAATGACAATAATAATAGTACTTGTACTACTACCTCATTAGTCATTTTTATTTTTATTATTATTATTATGTGTAGATTTTACTTTCCTTATCTTATCTGTTTCTTCCTTACTCCTCCTATTTTCCTAAAATTAGTAATTATCAAATTTAATTTATCATCGGGTAAGCAAATATTGTTTTAACTTAACTTGTGATCCTGTAATAACAGTTCATATTTTTATTGTAACTTTCAATTATTTAGTTTAAATTGTTGCGATATATTTAATATTCGCGCTTCTATTACAATTTAGCGCACTAGCTTTTATGTATTAATCTGTACACTTATATATATCTATATCTATCTATATATATATATATATATATATATATATATATATATATATATATATATATATATATATATATATAATGTAGAATTATTCTTATTGTTATGCGAGTTTTAAAATTTATTTACCTCGCAAAACTATAAGGAAATGTTACGTTAATAATTTACATTTCAAATATGGGTCGTTCATTGTTGTGTTATATGACTAGCGACTATTTTCGATTTATCTCTAATTTAGCCCGCTACTCATGCCGCACGAATAGCCTTTCCCAGAATTATATACGTTCTAACGCGTATACGTATATTCCTTTCATAAAGCTCTGCTCTGCAGTACTTCTTCTGTCCGAGCTCGACATCGTGGCCTTATCTCCAAATACAGTACCGGTGTATCTGTGACATCGTACTTAACAAACCCACAATTCCGTGTACCCTACGAAGATGTAAAATCCTCATTTTAGCCAACATTCAAGCGGGAGTACCGTAAAGAAGTGTCTTAGGATCTTTCGTCTTATATCTCCCGTGCACGATAGATATACCGACTACATCGGAAACCGCAACTACGATGTTTGCTGATGACACAGCAATATCGTCAGTTAGTGACTACCGAACTGAAGCAACGATAGATCTTCAACATGCTCTTGATCGTATAATAAAATGGACGAAGGATCGGAAGATTCAGAGAGGCGCTAAATTCATGTCACCTTTTCCCTGCGTAAGCGGGACCCCCAAGTATGTAATCTTCGTAAATAATCAGCAAGTACCAGTTGCTAACACCGTAAAATATTTGGCGCTGCACGGGGATGATAAGCTAACTTGGATAGCTCACATCGATGTAAAAATTTATCGCATCGTAGAAGTTACAAATAAACGACTAATTTTTATCAAAGTTATTGATTGTGGAATGTAGTGATTTTTATTTATACTTGATTACTAAAAATAGTTAAAATCACTAAATTTATTTTTAATTATGCGAAGCTTTTCGGCAATTACGCCATTGTCAAGCTATATACAGTTAAAATTAATTAATATAAAATCATAACATATTAATTTAAAACTAAGTTTACAATTTTACAATTGTAAACTTAGTTTTAAATTAATATGTTATGATTTTATATTAATTAATTTTAACTGTATATAGCTTGACAATGGCGTAATTGACGAAAAGCTTCGCATAATTAAAAATAAATTTAGTGATTTTAACTATTTTTAGTAATCAAGTATAATTTTTATCAGACTATCGGCCAATCTGGACGTCCAGTATGCAGCTATTGCACCGAAGCTTCGAACAAACGAATTATTCTAGCGATTTTTGCATCGTTGTGAGCTATCCAAGTTAGCTTATCATCCCCGTGCAGCGGCAAATATTTTACGGTGTTAGCAACTGGTACTTGCTGATTATTTACGAAGACTACATACTTGGAGGTCCCGCTTACGCAGGGAAAAGGTGACATGAATTTAGCGCCTCTCTGAATCTTCCGATCCTTCGTCCATTTTAGTATACGATCAAGAGCATGTTGAAGATCTATCGTTGCTTCAGTTCGGTAGTCACTAACTGACGATATTGCTGTGTCATCAGCAAACATCGTAGTTGCGGTTTCCGATGTAGTCGGTATATCTATCGTGCACGGGAGATATAAGACGAAAGATCCTAAGACACTTCTTTACGGTACTCCCGCTTGAATGTATGCAAGTTGGTTTCGAATCGACACCGATTTGACAATTAATTCGGTTAATGTGATTATCGCTGATTCGGCTTATAGACATTGAAAGACTTTGTAATCATCCGAAGAATCCAGAAGTGTCAGTACTCGTACCCACTGATCAAGACGCCTCAAACGTCTTAAACCCAATGACCTAGTGACGTCGTAAATATTAACTTAGTACAACGATTTATACGTATAAATAGCAAAGTCTAGCCAGCGTGCTGTCCTTATCCATTATTTATAATTCTTATTTAGAATTAATTCGAAGATTGTAATATTTATACAGTGTCTCCTGTTCTAAAAAAAATATTTTAATATATGTATATATATATATAATATATATTATATATATATATATATATATATATATATATATATATATAGGTTTTGCGTCTTATCTTACAACAGAAATTGCGAATATTTTTATTTGTTCACCTACTTATTTCGGCTGATCACGTGATGCTTACGTACGCACACAAGCTCCACGCACAAATTTGAATTCCACAAATACATTGTACACCTCTTCAACGTGTTTGTAATGACGTAAACTGGTGTTTGTATGAATGCTACATAACGACAGGTTACAGAGCGATATCATTAAATTATGATCATTTGTATTATATATATATATATATATATATATATATAAAATATAAAAATTTATTTATTTTTTGGTATTAACACAAGCTTGAATTCTTAGATACTCTAATTCACTCGTTTGCTTATAAATATATATATAAGGGAGTTATGTAGAGAAACCCACCAGCTTTAGTCATATCTACGATCACTATGAAACGCACAACACGATATTCTGATAACAGACGGACAGCCATACACACACACTTAAAGATGTCTGACGTGTTGTTCAAACAAATCGTCGTTAATAACGGAAGCCTACGTGCACTAACATTGTCGTTCGTTATGTTTCGCTTTACATGCGTGCATACGCTTATACTCCGCGCTCCTCTGCATGCCGGTGTGGCCGAATTATCGAATTTTAGAGGGCGAAATGACGGTCAAGGTCTTTGACTCCCCTTTTACTTTACCGCGCAGATTCGGGGGAGCGGTTTGTTAACGTGCGAATTCTGAATGTCGGTTGTTTTGCTATCATGTCGACCCTCCTCGCGTCTGCTCGTTCGACCTTCTATAATAATTCGCAACAAGGTGTTTTTCGCGTATAGAGTCGCCTACATGTCAGGCTGTCGAAAAAACAAATTGCGCCTGTTTGGTTGGTTCCTTATTAAATGCATATAATTTTAGTTTTCACTTTATTTTTAAATCCGCTAATGGCAAAAGAATCTCGCGGAATGTGAATTTAAGAAGCTGCGACGTCATACGTATACATGTATATATTATTAAGGAACTTTGTTTCATCAATCGTAATTATCGGAATACTAATTACGAGCGAAATTAACAAATATAATTAATTAAATTTTCGATATATTATTGTACGTAATTTAAAGAGAAACGTATTTTATCAATCAGTTTCAAATACAAACAAAATGTCTTTATATAATAATAATAATAATAATAATAATATTTTTCAATTCAACATATTGGCCAATTCCATTTAAAGATTTATATATATATATATATGTATATATTCTATTATTTTAATTCAGTCCTAAGACTGGTCTTTTTCGATGACGATATTTTTCCAATATTCCCCATTTTCATCCCTTTTTAACTCCTTACAGCCCTGTGTCTCGTATAGTAAGGTTACTACGAATGAATTTCTGCGTCTTCCACGTCCTCGTTTCCCTTGGATTTTACCCTCGAGAACATCTCGAAGTACTCCTCCATATCTTATAACATGGCCGGCCCAGCTTAACCGCGTTTTCCGTATCCGCTTATTAATCCCATTTAATTTCGCGATTTTTTACCTCGTCCCTCTTATCTACTTCATTCTTCTCCAGCACCACGTTTTGAACGTTCGCAATTTGTCCACTATTATCCTATTTATGTAACCGTAAGAGCTATGTTATGTATAATGGCTATCATTCTAATACATATTCGCCTACTTCAGGGGTTCCACAAGGTTCGAATTTGGGTCCCCTTCTATTTCTAATTTTTATCAATGATATTGGAAAGAACCTTTGTTCAAAATTTCTTTTATTTGCTGATGATCTCAAAATTTATGCTCCTATATCTTCACTAGCTGACTGTGAATCTTTACAAACAGATCTAGATAAGCTGGTTCTGTGGAGCAAAGAAAATCATTTACCTTTCAATTATGATAAATGCGTCCACATGAGTTTCTGTAGAAATAGAAATAGGTACTCGTTCACTTACACGATGAATGGTAAGCAGATAATTAAAAAATCTGTGGTGCGGGATCTCGGAGTTAATATTGATGACAATTTAAAATTTTCAATACATGTAAGCGATGTTGTTAATCGCTCTTATAAAATGCTAGGTTTTATTATAAGAAATTCATATGTGTTTAGAGATCCGTGGACGCTATTGTCGCTTTATAATGCATTAGTGCGTAGTCCTTTAGAATATTGTTCAATTATTTGGGATCCGTATTATAATAAATACATTAGGTTAATTGACAAAGTTCAGTGTAAATTTTTAAAATATCTATATTACCGTATATCAGGTATTTACCCTAAATATATGAATTACGATATATTAAGAAATATAATGGATGTGAGGTCTTTACAGTACAGAAGGAAAATAACCAAATTAAGGTTTCTTCATGATGTATGCAACGGTAGAGTTAATAGTGAGTATTTAACATCAACCGTCTCCTACGTTGTACCAAGACCAAATAGGCGATCGAATCGTTTTTTTAGTGAGCCGCGTGCACGAACAAACCTCGGTTTAAGTTCTCCGTCGCCGTCAGCTTTCCGCTTATATAATTCTCTTTTAAACATATTTCCCTGTATGGACATATTTGATAACAGATATTTCTTTAATAAGTTGCTTCCCGAACATATTTTGCGACGAGATCAGGACTCTCGCTGTTGTCTATTCCAATGGTTCTAGATTGTTATTATGTGGTGTGTGTTTGGTATATGTGTTCCTTTACTAATGTACATGTAGTATATACGTTAAGGTTTATATTGTATTTATTAATTTGTTGAAGATTATTCATTCGTTTATTTCGAGTAAGATTGTGTGAATGATGTATGTTTTAATGAGTGTGAGACTTGTGAATGAGTGTAGTTTTTTTGTTGTGTTTAATGGGTGTGAGGCTGGTGAATGTGTTCAATGTATTTTTTTGTATTTTATTTTTTTTTTTTACTTTTAATTTTATAATTCAGAAAAAATTATTAATTGTATAATTTTATTTATAAGCCTACACTATAATTGGCTGTTAGCTGTTGTGTGGCTTCATTAAATAAATAAATAAATAAATTTCGTTTATTTTAAGTTTCGGCGCTAGTGCTACAGACTATATACGTACGCTTTCATCAAGCGTTTTCTCAAGTCCATTAGTATTGATTATTGCCTTAATATATCTTGTATATATAATATAATATAATTTCGTGAGGTCCCCGTATACAGTGATTGCTTTCCCAGTGACGAGTAATACATCGAATGTTCCTTCATTTTCTTTAAGAAAAAATTCTATAAACTCTATTTTCTCGTTGGTCTTGGACGGTTAAATTATTAATTACGTCATATTCTATCCTAGTGTATGCATCTGGACTTTCGAATGAATTGAAAAAAGCACATACAGAAAAAAAAAAAAAGTAACAAGTTACCCGTAAAATGAGACAAATGTACGATTGGACGAAACTCCAAACTTAGCCTGCGTAATAAACGGCTTATATATATGCAGATAGTTAGACCCATCTGGATATATGGCATCCAGCTCTGGGGCTGCGCGAAAAAATCAAATCGGTTAATTGTCCAACGAGTGCAAAATAAATGTCTTCAAGTCATAACCGGTGCTCAATGGTACCGGCGTAACGTTGATACTCAACAATACAGCGCTTCGCTATCAAAGACGACTATATCTTCATCCAAATTATGAAGCGCCATCATTCACCGAAAACGACATTAGTCGTCTTAAGCGTACGAAACCGTATCAACTGGCTAATTTACGCACCTTAGTTTATATATAATCCCCGAGTTCTCTACATGAATATAACTCTATCTCTAGTACTAATTTATACATAAGTAGAAGATCGTACTATTAAAAATAGATAAAAAAAATATATATATTCTATCCTAGAATCCGCTGAAATTGCAGTTTATTGAAAAAAACACTAATGATTCCTACCGGCCATAGATGGCATTTCGCAGTTCTACCTACCCGATTATGTTTAATAATAATAATATTCCAAACGTATTTCTTTGCGGATAGATATTTAAATTAAAATTTTATAAACACAGTCTTGTAGCCGGCGAAACTAGTAGACTGTGTTTATTATTAAACATATCGGGAGGCGGCATTATTTTTAATCTATTTCAGCCAGAATGTCCGCTAGAATATAATTTTGAAGCTAACAAAATTTTTTATTTTCCGCGGGAAATTTTTAAAAATATTTCTACAAAATGATTCGCTCAGCTCTATTCGCTGTCTTCAGAATAAACACAAACTATAACATTTCCTTTAGTTGGAATAATTTTTACTCAGGCTGCATCCTATAAGGAAGAAATAACGATGATGTGTAAAGAAGTAGGATTAAACAATGTGGTTGACAAGGCAGCTGAAGAATCCGCTACCTTAGCTCCAGTGCAAAACCTACCAATTCCAACAACGAACTTTATGGACCAAGTACGCGATCAGCTGAAGAGTCTAATAACTGCAAGATTTTCAAGCCTACTAAAATTTATCGACCGCGTATGAGAGTGAACATACACTTTGTACACATTAGCATTTATTTCTAAACCAGAGCATACCTTTATTTAATATTTTCATAAATGATATAGGAATTAACTTACATTCAAAATTTCTATTATTTGCTGATGACTTAAAAATTCTTAGATCAATTAAAACTGTCAGTGATTGTGAATTGTTGCAAGATAATTTGTGTAGAATGGTGACATGGAGCGACAATAATTATTTACCTTTTAATTATAAGAAGTGTGTTTATATTCGATTTTGTCGTACAAAAAATAAATGTCTCTTTGATTACTCTATGGCTAATGTTCCAGTTTGTAATGTAACCTGTGTTCGGGATTTGGGGGTTTATATCGACAACGAGCTTAAATTAGCAATTCATATTGGTAATGTTACCAAAAATGCTTACAGAACTATGGATTTCATCATTAGAAATTCATGCGTATTTTGTGATCCTAGGACTTCGCACTCTTGTAAGATCGCAATTAGAATACGCATCTGTGGTTTGGGATCCTTTCTACACTAAATATATTCATATGGTGGAAAAAGTTCAATTTCAGTTTTTGAGGTATATTTATTACCGCCAAACTGGTGTCTATCCAACATTTTTAAGTTATAATATTTTATGCGATTTCCTAAATATTAAATCCTTGAGTGCAAGAAGAAAGATAAGTAAGTTGAGGTTCCTGCATGATCTTTGTAACGCTCGCATAGATGACAATTATTTATTATCTACAATTTCATTTATGGTTCCCAGTGTTAAAAGTAGGCCACATCGTATTTTCCATGAATCGCATGCTCGTACAAATCTAGGTTACAACTCACCATTTTTATCCACCTTACGTCTATATAATAACGTACTAAATATTCATCCACAGTTAGATATTAATTTCGATAGTAAATTTGTATATAATAAATTTTTTTAGACTCTATATTTCAGTTGTTACTTTTCAGTAAGTTTATTTTATTTTGGTCATATGCACGTGCCCCGAGAGAGTTTGTTTACATGAGAGTATGGGTGTATGACTGGTATATTTCTGTTTTTTTTTGTGCTTTTCGGATGTGTGCTTGTATGTGGGTATTATATTTCATTAGAATCATTTTTCGGTTTGTATTAGTAATTTTTTGTTTTCAATCTAAATATTATTTATATTAATTAGCGTGTTGTGTGAGTGTGGTTCAGTTTTATTTTTGTTCATACTTTTACTTTATAATTAAATTGGCGTTATGCTGTTGTGTACGCTGTTGTGTACGCCGTTGTTTTGTAAATAAATAAATAAATAAATACTTCCTTATGCTCCTTGCAACATGCCCTCTTACCATTCCTCGCATCCTCTTATCATGTCCTTCTTACGCAATCCATCGTGTTGTTGCTGGATTTGCTTCATCCCTAACCGGAATTCTACAATACACCCCATCTGCTGAATCTAAGTTTATAACTTTCCTTTCATTATCTAATCTTATTCCTCTAATGTAATTATCTTTCCGCGTCTCTGTCCTTAGTAACAGTATAAGGCATATATTATATATATATATCTCTCGAAAATTATCTACAGTTCACCTAAGAAGCAGTATTGTATTTACATAGTAAACACTTGTATAAAATTTATAATTTTGCGTCAAAATTTTATAATGTACTACAGAAAGGTTTGATAATATTGAGAACATGGAAAATAAAAGGGTTCGAAAATTTTTCGAAAATATATAAGTAAATGATCTAGAGGTAATATTGATTAATTTTATTTCTTTAACAATTTAATATTAAATAACCCGACTCGCTTGATTTTTCTAAAACATCACAATAAGGTGCCTTCTCAATCGGAAGCAAGATCCATTGTTTCAGTGCACCGATAATGTCATCAGTCCTAGCGGCTGAGATGATAGCCTTGCTCTAGTGTTTGCTACGAATCGCAGATTTACCTGCTGGGTAGTATGTGATACTGACTGACTCAGCTTTGACATTACAGTGCGTTGAAGCGAGAAATATTAGCAATGGTGGACCAAATGTTGCACAGCGTTCGAGAATTAAATGAACATAACACTGGCATCATTTTCGTCTGGATTCCAAGTCATCGAGGGATAATAGGCCGCAATCAGGTACACCGTGCGGCACAAGGGCCTAACCAAATTTTAACAGTCTTATCATATTGTTGTAATCTGCCATAAATATACTCAATATCGTTGCAATCAGCTGAAAACAAGTATGCCGGATGTAAACAATCTCCACCTTCTCACCAACTTTATAATAAATGCTAAACTCTGTAATTGTCTCTAAGTAATTGATAATTCGAGTAGCCTTATAGGCAATAGCTAGACGTAAAAAAAATCGAATTAAAATCAATTATATTAAAAAATTATATATATATATATATCCACGTTTTCAATAGGAGTTTGTTTTGATTTTTCTGAGTGAAATTTGAATTCGAACAACTTTATTTTTAATTTCGAGACGAATCTCTTATAAAATTAGTTAATTTATAATTATAATTATAAAAATTATTATTTAAAATATCGGACTCAAAAACGAAACTCGAATGCGATTACACCTGCAGCGCTTTTATTATAACGAATTTACTCATACAAATCGTTAAATAATATTTTTACGCGAGCAAATTTTAATTTAAAGTCATTATCCGGTTAATAAAAGTTAAATCAAAACACCTGTAAATGACTTATTCCTCACGAATAAATTATAAACTCGACTGCTGTGTGACATAATTTCGATTTTTAATCGGCGAGAAAATATGTAATAGTACTAAAAATAAATTTGGAATAATAAATTTGAATTAATAGAATTAAAAATAATAATAATAATACGCTTATAAGGGATCGAAACTATAAATTAAATTCTGCGTATGTACGAATAAATTAAATGGCAAATTTAACGACCGAATAAAATTTTAAATTGTTTACGCTCTCGTAATTCGTAAGTGTAAAAATTCGTACTTACGAGTTGTGGATTTTTTTTAATGTGCCTTATACTGCTTCTAAGGCCAGAGGCACAGAAGGATAGTTAGATTAAGGGGAGACGGTTGAATAAAATAAGGAAAGTTAAAAGTTTAGATTCAGCAGATTACTGTAGGATTTCGGTTTGAGAGGATGCAAGTCCAACAGTAAGACGGTGAGCTGAGTACAAAGGACGTGATAGGAGACGGTGAGGAATAGTAAGGGGTATGTTCAATGACGAGCATAACGGTGCACTCTGGCCTAGAAAGAAATGCTTGCCTGTAAGAAGTGTGTGTCCACAGCGTATGCGGAACATAGCGACTTCATATTTTCTATTGGAATGTTCCGACCAGGTTGCCTTCTTCCGATCCGCAGTGAACTGCGATAGACATGAGAATCTTGCCACTGACACTGCAGTTGACTGCGTACCCGATCCATGAAGTCTTTTGCTGAAATTGGTAGGTTTGGAGCTGGTGCTAGGATGGCGGATTTGCTTGGCCGCTTTATCGATCATCTTAAGACGAAATTTGGACGAATTTATTTTTTGAAAATTTCTACGAAATACGTGCAGTCTTCGACCACGCGTGCCAACTATTTGAGCAGGATCTATAGAGGTTATTACAGACGATTCAATTATTACAATATTTAGCGACTAAATAATTCTTTTTTCATTGTGGTACTTTCTATAATATTTACGTTATTTTAGATATTACTAGCAAACCCGGCGAACTCCGTTTCGCCACCAGATGGCTTCGTTTTATGTAACATTTCGTTTGGTGATTAAAAGATAAAAAAAATTTAAAGGAAAATTTTATTTCATTTTACAACAGTAATGAATTCATTTCGATTACAAAAATGAAGTGTTATTTAGTTGAACTTCTCTAAGTAAATGAAAGTGAATCCAAAGTAAATACTGAATCGAAGCGTTATACATGTCCGCAATTTTCGATTTGGGTTTGAAATTTTTTTCGCGTTTTTTTCATTTTATCCTATAAATCTTATATAGTAACGACAAATTATAAAATCGGAATCGTTTAAAAATGTTCATGTCGCTCGCTATGCCTTGCCAAAGGTGGCAGATCATCGATTTTCGAAAATTCGTAGCTCGACAACTATCGATCGTAACGAAAAACGGTTTTCTGTTTCGAATTCGTCATTTTAATATCTATCGTATCCGTATCGAATTTAACGGAATTTTTCCAAAATCGAAATTTTAATGAGTCACCCCCCATACACCTCTAAATTTTTTTTTTAAATTTCGACGATAACTCGGTTCAATAGGTTTCTTTACGACGATCGAATTAGGTAATAACAATTTTTTTCGTATCTCTAAACGTAAGCGATTTATAGTCGATAACAAATTCGCTATATAAATATATATATATATATATATAACGATATATATATATATAACGATATATAGATATATAATTAACATTGGCCCATGCTAAATGCATTGTAGATTCGGTCGTCCAAAAATCGCCGGCAAAATTTTTAAAAGTCGAAAATGAAATTTTCAACTCGCGATTTCTCGTTACCGGTTAATTTTTAAAACATTCACGTAATTACATAAATTATAGATCTCCACGTCTACTTTCTATTGAGCTCAACCCGAACTCCTCATCTATCATAGGGGCCGCAAAAAGGGCCCAAAACCCCAAAACCCTTTAAGCCCAATTTTCTCTGCGACTATTCGATATAAAAATACGGCGATACCATCGTTAGACGCGTATTTTAATGATAAATAACTTTCGTTTAAATAAATTTTCTAAATTTCGAATCGTTCTCGAATTATTGCGAAAAAATCGAAATTTTGAAAAAATTGCTAGGGTCCCTTCGAAATGTTCGGTTTGGGTTTGAAATTTTTTTCGCGGTTTTTTCGCTTGATCCTATAGATCCTGTATATAAATGACAAATTATAAAATCGGAATCGTTTAAAAATGTTTACGCCGCTCGCTATGCCTTGCCAAAGGTGGCAGGTCATCGATTTTCAAAAATTCGTACACGGAACGCTGTCGAACGGGATAAAAAGTATCTTATGTCCGTCTCCTGGCTCTAAGCTACCTCCCTACCAATTTTCAGCCAAATCTGTTCTGCCGTTCTTGAGTTATAAGTGGTGTAACTAACACGACTTTCTTTTATATATATAGATTACGCTTTTAATAGATCATTTATATCGCTTTCGATCGTGATTTTATATATATATATATATATATATATATATATATACATTTTTATGAATGGGGTGAAATGTAGTGATTTTTGAAAAATAAGCAAAGAAAAAAAAGCAATTAAAGCCAATAAAATTTTGATATATAAAAATAATTTTTTTTTTGGCTGTATCATCGAGTGGACATTAAAAAAAAATAAAAAATACTCAATTTAGATATACAATATTACAAAATGCGGTAAACAAAATTATCAGCAAAACGATTACACTAAATAGGCAAAAAAATAAAACCGTTCTAATACAAAAATTAATTAAATTTCTAATGTACACCTTAACATTAATTGTTCGTCAAAGTTTATCATTATTTTTATCTCTTTTATTATTTCCATTTTCTTCTGGTAGTTTTTCTTTTTTATCATAATGTTTTTTAAGCTTCTGTCACTGGATGGATAATCTTTCTTATATCAAAATTACTGCATAGTACAGGAGAATTAGTTGTAATTATTATATATATATATATATATATATATATGTATAATTTTAAGAAATATATTATAAGTTTAATCAATTTGTTAATTTATTTTTCCAGCTATTTAGGTGTAATTTTGTTTACGCGTAAATTTTATATTGTCACTGTCGGATTATTTAATAAATAACTGTTTTTTCACTTTGATCTTTATCCTAATATTATATATTTAAAATAAGGATTTTTTACATTTAATTTTATTTACTTCTTTTATATTACTTATAAATTGTATATATTTTTATATTTTATTTTTTTACGTTCATAATGACTTAATAGCTGAAAAGTTTTATAGTTTATATAAATTTCATGACTTTAATTATTTTTTAAAAAATAAAGTAGTTATATATATATATATATATATATATATATATATATATATATATATACGTATATATATTTTCGTATGTTTATTATATCGTGACTAGTATACTGTATTTCGGTATGTACATTTCATTATTTACTTAATATATTTAATTATTTATAGCGGTAAATTTCACATTAAGTTAAGGTTATATTTAATTTCGACGAAGTGGTTATAAATTTTTGTTCGTTTCTTAATTAATTACGTCGACGTTCGTGCAACTAACTGTTTTATTTATTACGTGTACATTTTGCAATATAGAAACGTAATATTGAAATAAATATAAACTTGAAATAATTACATTAATCGGCCAACAATTAATCGACTAGCGGTAACAGGATGAGACTGTGTCATTCAATAGTAACACTCCGAGTTTACGTTTCGAGTTAACCGAACCAATCGGTGTGGGAAGTCTAGTCTAACGATGTCTGCGTGAAATTCTAGCTGATTAGGTGTTCGTTGCTGTTAATTTGTACGTACGGTACACATTTAGATCTCAATACAGTCATCCGTCCCACGATGCACTGACTATATACTTTGACGGGCGTATAACATGAAAAATATGATCAACGCGGAATATATTTTAGACTAGCGTATACGAAAAATAACTGCAACGATTATAGTCCAATTCGAAAAGTGGGACAATTTAATTGCGACCTAAGGACGTGTATTTAGGAAAAACGTCCTTCATAGAATGCTAATGCGAGTCTGGAAATCGATCGCATTGGATTTAGAAGGCACGTCTGTCTCCTAAGGTTATATAGATGGCCACGTTAGTAAACATTTAAAATTATACGTAACAGACGCCGGAATTAGACGTTTTCACCTAACACGCGCGCATTATACGAATTTATTGCACGGAAGAACCGGCAGACGGATAATTTTGCGCATGCTGTCTGTACGTTTTGTACAAAATTCGTTCGTTGAAATTGCTCGACGAATGTTTTTCGATATGTTCACACTCACCATATTACTCATACATACACCTACATAATACACGTATAAATAGGCATACATAAACGTCTGTTTCGATGCCAGAATCAAATGAGACGACTACAGTTTGGTAATTTCCAAATGTTCTTAGTATATTCGTTCGAAATGAATTAATGAATAAATTTCAAATTTCGCGATAAATTTTTCGATTTATAAGTTCATTTATTTTTATCGATTTAAGTAAACACCGTCACTTTATAGGAGACGATAAATTACATATCGGCATTGACTCGTTAGTAATATAATTTGAATAAAGCGTGAAAAACTGGTTTCCTCATCTAAAATTGAAAAAATTGTAGAAAATCTACGTCAGACCGATATAAAAATGTAAGTGTGTGTGTGTCATCAAAACGAGGTTATTATTTTTAACGGCGAGACATATCTTCCGCTTTTTACGAATTTATAAATTGAAGTCAATTTAGCCGATATTCTCCGAATTGTTTGACGATAATGATGAAAAATAATATGGATTCGCCAACGTTTGTCGATAAATAATAAAAGTAAATCAATTTAAAATTTTATCCGACAAAATTTTTTTTATATAGATTAACTTAACCAAAACGAGACTATTTGAAAATAATGAAATATAAAACTGGGCTCGCACTAGTTGAAGCTCCGAAAGATGCAACGTATCGAGGAGAGTGGTCCAAAGAGAATGAACTTATTCATTCGGTCTTTCGTTAATATATCTTACTTGAAATTCATTTAAAATTTGATTGTCAAACTATTTGATAGGTGTTTTCCTATATAGGTATATTTTCCACAGCGTTAAATATTAAAGAATTTTTCTTTTTCGATATAAAGATGAATATGTAAGATCCGTCCAATATTACAAACGGTAATATATGAAGAAGTCAAATTCTTTCGGAACTTCCTGCAGTTGCGGATTACATCTCGTACATTGTTCAATTAAGGAAACGTCGAAGTGTAATAATTAACTGAATGATTATTAATAATATCCGGTACGCAAATGATGCAACGGTGCTTTCGACTAGTCTCAGTGATTTGCAAGAAGTAATTTGGTGTAAATGGGAACCAAAAAAAAAAAAAAACAAAATGAATAGCCATCGGGAATGTGCAGGTAATTAAGTTACAACTCCATAACGTGAAGATCGCTTAGACGGGTTCCATAAAATACTTAAGAATGCCATACTAATAGGATCCGCCCAGTTAAATAACATGTAAAATAGAACAGGCCTGAATGTACTTTCACTAAGCAATTGATAAGTCTTCGTATAATTTACGTCTTTAACGTTCCGTGCTGTGTGGTGCGGAATTATGGACTACTGTACGTGCGGCATCGTGCAAAAAACTGAAAACCTTCGAGATGTGGGGTTACCGAAAATTCCTCGGACGGCCAAAATTACGAATTCTGAAGTACTACGTCGCCTGAACAAGTAAAAAAAATTATAATGAGAAGTAGCAAATACGAAATGCTTCGTGTATACAAGATAAAGTAAATATGGTAACCGTGGTCGTGGCCGTCCAAGAACAACTCGGATACACGATTTGAAGAAGCGGTTTAAAATGGACGCCATCGAAATATTCAGAAGGGTTGTTCTTGAAGATTAGGTCAAGCGGATGATCGCCAAAGTCCTTGGCAAGGCACATGAAGAAGAAGATGTATATATATGTATGTATACAACATACATGCCGCACACAGGTAAACTAAACAAATATGATTATTTGAAGTAGATCTGTTTGTCTATCAATTTATCAATATATATGTATCTGTCCGTCCATTTGTCCATCCATCAAATACTGACCTATACATCTATCCATTTGCTTGTCTGTCTATATTTATCCATTTGTCTATCAATATACCGATATACATCAATCCATCTTTCGATTTACATATTTGTTCATTTATACGCCTATCAATTTTCTGCCCGTCGATTAATCTATCTATTACGTGTGCGTTAACATACCGATATTCGTATTATGGAAAACAAAAATCGAGCTAGTTCAATTCCAACGAATTTAACCAGTCCGGGCATTCGCTGGTACACGGATTTTAAACTAAGCAAATGTAATTTGAAAACACGATTATACATCCCATTCTCGAAGTAGATGTGTTTTTCTGGCGCTAATAATCTGAAACAGGTAGACTTCGTTTAATGAAAATGACCAATAGCCCATGTTCCTTCGTATAATATAGCACTCGGCTGGTACGTGCCTTGTGTACGAAGGAAGGTTGATTATTGAGTTTCCTTTGAATTCAATACACACACAGTCATACATGTCGTGCATATATGTATACCACGTATATATTATTATATATATATATATATATATATATATATATATATATATATATATATATATATATATATATATATACAAGAGCAATATATGCGGTCAAAGAGATAATTCAAATTTATTATTTTATTGCAGGCGAGATAAAAACAAGTATTATTATTATTAACTCAGACGTAATTGTTAATATGTTTATATGAACTAGTCTATATAGTACCATTTTAAACATGTATTGTAAATATAAATAAGCAGCTTGTGCGATTGTGTATGTCGGTGACGTACATGTGAGGCCTATTAGATGATAATTGTGGAACTGATGAAATAAACAAGGGTAAGCGACCAAGTCAAGGCGATTAAACTAGGAAACGGAAAATAATTTTCGCAAACAGGGTTTCGTCATATCTTGTTGTTACCGCACTGCCTGCTGAAGGCTATAGGCAATCCGGCGACCGCATAATCATACATATTGACCGTCCTTGTTATATGCCACATCGTTTTATACGTATATATGTGTCTATGCACACACACACACATGCATATATATAATAATTATGGTTTATATAGAGCTACATGTATGTGTGTGTTCATGTATAAGCCGTCTCGTTCTTTCATTTGGAAGTCGTAGGTATCAACTCTGTTTAAATTTATTTTATTGTTTTTAATTTTAATTTTTTTTTTTTTCGACACTGTACGGCCTCCACTCGGGCCAAGCTTTATCAACCACCGCGTGACTATCCGTCGCGCAACCAGTATAGGGAAATGCTTTTAAAATTTATCATATTTCCATCATTGAAAATATCTATGTAGACAAAATTCCGGGAATTTAATTTTCGGCCAAAACAACTGGAAATCCTACGGTGCACGCTGAAAAAAGACGATTATTTAAAAAAAAAAATAATTATAAAAAATTTTTACCGCGTTAAAGTATTTTTTCTTTAGTTACAAGTTAACTGTATATGTTTTCCAAAAAATAAAACAAAACAAATAGACCTATTAATATAGTTGAAAAATTTTTTAATAAAATAATATGGATTCTTAAGTTATTCCTTTTTAAAATTCTTCCTGCCTAGTACTGTTCGTTAATATAAATTTGAAGATATATATAAAATTTATATATGCACACATATATACATATGGTGTATACATATACATACACACATAGCATATATATACACATACATACATATATATATATATATATATATATATATATATATATATATATATATATATATATATATGGAATATAGTGATTGAGGTTAAAATCACTAAACTTTTTTTTAAAAATGACAAATCTTTTCTGCTGTTAAGCCATTATCGAGTGAACATAAAATAAAATATATAACGATCAACAATTATATGAGGAATATAAAATGTAAAAATACTAACTTAAGTTTGAAATGGATAAAAATTAACAAAATGAAAATAGTCAATTGCGAATTAAACAAAATAAAATCTACCTATAAAAACTGTAAAATGTGAAAATACTAATTTATTTATTTATTTTTTTTTTCAAAAATAGTATATTTGATAGAAATACAACTTTATATTATGAAACTTAAAGTGACAATCCAATTAAGTTTAATGCCACTCTAAATTCCATTTACAATCTTAACTTACATTTTTAATTCGATATAATACTATTATCATCTAAAATGAATAGTGAAAATAAATACTAATTTAGATACCTAGTTTATAAACATTAAGAAAGTGGAAAGTAGTGTTTATAAAACAATCTGATAGCGTATGCGGTAAACGACACGCAATCTACAATTAGCGATAGAAAATTTATACGTAATATACGAAAAGCGTAGAAAATAAAAATAAGTGAAAACTGCTCGAACGCCTACTGCTCGAACGCCTGTTTTGTTTGTAAGTCGAGCAGACAGAACACCAGACGGGACAAGAGCGAATCAATCCTTTATACAAGATCAACTTATTTCGAACGTTTAAACGCGACACACGTTGCTTTGTTAGTTTTTACAAAATTTAAGTACTCTAAGAAGTTCAGATTTTTATCAGGAACGCCGCCCAAATATCGGATTGAGTCAAACCAGCAATTTTTTAAACGAGAAGTAGTTAATTCACCACGATATATCGGTCTCCTACGGGAATCAATAATAGCTTAACGTTTTGCGCTATTGATAGAGATTTCGCTATGTGGTGAAATAAATTACGAATAGTAAATTGGGTCTATATGAGGAAAAGTGAATGCAGGCTTTCGCCGAAAGAGGATTTAGGCAGATGCGTAGGAAGAAGGTGAATAGAAACGAGCCCACGAGATGTCGTTTTTACGTTAAATAACTTAAAAATAGCTTCGAATTAAAGCGATAAAATTTGCATTGGATCAATCTCTAGATTATATCTTTGCCGAGGAGTGTCAAAGGCTTTGGCGATATCGAGTATTTTTTTTTTAACGGAATAAAGAGTCGCGTGTTAATTTTGTAGGACCATGTCGATAAGCTGCATAACTCGGAGGAATCCTCCGAGTTAGTATAAAAAATTAAGGAGAAAATGAGTATGTATTTACAGTTGCATTCTGACTAAAAAGTTAGGGATAAAACTTTTCAGGATATTGGGGCCGGCTCTTTTCTTAGGCCCGGGGTTGTAATTTATACCACGATATTAATAGGAGCAATAATAATAAATCCACCTTTCAACTTTCGAATATCCACATCACGTGACATTTCGGAAATACTCGAAGATTTCGTGATAAACAAGTGGCTGTGATCACTATTTCGCGACAGACTGTAATTAGGTTTAACTAGTTTTATTTTGTTTTCCACTTGGGAAATTGACCAAGTCGAATTTAGTATTGAAATTTGGATGCTTATAAATTTAAATCGCGTCTAGGATAATTTTTTAGACGAGATTTCGAAATCGTGGAAAATTTTATTTCGCGATAATAAAAAAAAATTTGAAAAATCGTGAAATAATCTTCTTCTTCTTGTGAAGCAGCTTTGATTGCCTCGTACGCTACGTAAACTGTACAACAAAATATGTATAGAGGTAAGTCTCCGATACGGAGACCACACTTAATGATGATCGTTCGGGTTAGTCGAACGAAATTTAAATCCGTTAAAAGTAATTTCGGGAAATAACCGGGAAAATTATTATCGACAGGAGTGATTTTCTTCTACTAGTTTCGATACTTGTTACTTTATTTGTCGTCATTAAACTAATCGCGTCGTCGTATCGTTTTAAGCGTTGTCGGACAATATTGGTCCGAACGAAAGACCACACTTACATCGATAGTTTGAGTAATTTATTGCCTACGGACCACCCATCGATCGATACGACGATCCAACGATATTTTTTCCTTTTAGCTAGCTCTACCCTTAGATAAAACTACCTTTTTTTCCACATGTATATATATATATTAGCAGCTAGCTCTACCTTTAGATAAAACAACCTTTTTTTTCACATGTATATATATGTGTGTGTGTGTGTGTGCTCGTTCGCTGTTTTTGATAGAAAATGAAATCTTTTACCTTTTTCTCTTCCTTTCATGCTCCCTTTATAATATATATATATATATATATATATATATATATATATATATATATATATATATATATATATATATATATATATATATATATGTATATATGTATATATATATATATATATATATATATATGTATATATATAAATAAATATATACGCATTATGGTACGCTAATTTATATTGAATTTTTTTTGTTTTTTTTTTAAAGTTTTTAATGTAAAATTTAAACGTTTATTATTATATTTTTTACGTTCCTAGGATACATTATTTATTTGAATTATTTAAATAATTGTGGTCAACTTTAATTATTTACATGTACATCAACACGATCGTATCTCTCAAAACTTTATTATTTAAACAGAGGAGGACACCTATATATGCAGGCCATTATTCTAGTTATCAACCTATATGTTACTATTTCATATTTGTTTTGTAAGTAAATAACTTTTAAATTCCTTATTTCTTATTATTATTCTCACGTAAGAAGATTTCACAACATGAATAAAATTCTAACGTATATATATATATAAAATATTTACGACACGTAAAAAAAATAATTATTGCAATATGAAATATATATATATATATATATATATATATATATATATATATATATATATATATATATATATATATAAATCAGACGGTATACCGTTTTTGAAGGAATCGATGTCTTTGACGAGATGGAATTTTTAACTTATATTTACTTCATTTTTTGGTTTTTGTTAAAATATCGCAAGATTGACTACATTTATTTTTGATTATTATTATTAGAGTATTTTTAAAACTGCTGATTATTAGCACGTAATGCATATTTAAAATTATTATTATTATTATTTATTTATTTACGGCATTATAAGACCTTAGTTTTTTTAGTGAATGTATTGATCGTTCTTTCGGAACACTGTACGTTGCATTGCATTGTGCAAGACCATGGCGGTACAGCAGAGATCGAGCTTCTGACCAATGTTGATATTTCGATATTTAATTGTTGCGAAATAGAGATCATGTAGTAGCTCGATGATTCGTCGTCCTCTTCAAACATCTTATTTGTACATTTTAGGTTTGCAAAAGCTAAGATGGTTAAATAATTCCACCGTAAAACGATTGATCACTCCACTGCATCTCATAATAAGCTCGGTATTGGAGTTTGAAAAGCAACATGTTGATAGTCTTAAAGCTGTATGATGGATTGCGTTTAACCTTTTCAGTAACGATTTACTAGCGGAAACATAAGCTAGTGAAATTTTAGATCGTACAAGTGTGCGGTATACCATTAGCAGATTACGTCTGCTTGCACCATAGGTTGTATGCGATAGTTCCCGCAACAAGTTTAACTTTTTGCAGCAACTACTCTTGTGCGAGTCAATGTGTGCATTCCAACTAAATTTGTTATCGAATATCAATCCTAAATATCTTACTTCATTTGTAAGTATTATCCGATTGTTGTTAAGCGCTAGACTTACTTTGCGATCACATCCCTATGAAACTCCTGTCAGCAATGTATGTAATTGGAATAAAGTGGATCCTAGACTTACTTGAAAATGACGGTCTGAAAGAAAATTTTCAATGAACGTGCAAAGACGGCCTTTGAAGATCCAGGAGTGTAGAACTGAAAGGATACGATACCTCCAGATGTTGTTGAAAGCCTTCTTGAAATCAAAAAAGACAGCTAGTAAATGGTGCTTATTTGAATGCTTTAGTTATAGATCGTGGTAATAAAATAATTGGATCAATTGTTGGTCGTCCTGGTCGAAAACCATATTGGAGATTAGTAATCAATTTCCCATAGTAGCCTATTGTTGATAATTTTTTCCAATACTTTACAAAGAATCGATGTAAGGGGTATATGCGCGTCAGTGTTAACTTTTGGATTCTCACTGCGTAAGTCACACTCCGCTACGATGTGCCCCTCATTTTTACAAATATAACATTTAAGTTAATCGTTTGTTACGATCGTGACTTATCAACAAGGAATCCGGTAAGTTAACATCTTTATCATCCTGAATATAAATCATTCTTCTAAAGCTCGTCGTGTGAGAATACGTTTCAACTTCACTAACTTTCAAACGCATAAATTTCAAGGATGAAACTGGTTTAAGGTTATTGGCGACCAAAGCATCAAGAATTACTTTATTATATGAATATTTGATAAGATTAATTTTCTCGAAGTTTTAGCAAATTTTTCAGTCGGTATAAATTGATTTTTTAAATTTTATGACTTTATGAGTGCAAATAAATATATTCAGTGTTTCTACGGAATCGGATTTTAGAGATTTTAGAGGCGAATAATCTTTTTTTTATATTACCAAGGGGAATTATATATTCTTGTAATTTTGTGTTCTCGTAACTGCTTGATCTTTTGTTACAAGTTTTGCAACATTCGAACACGAGCGGGGCGGTAAATATTTCGAACACGCTTGGTTGCTACCTCTATTTACGAACGGTTGATTATTCGTTATCAGTCTGCTGTCAGTACTGATAAGCGATAACGAATCGCGTTTAACGCTCATCGTTTAAAAATATGTAAGAGGCTGTACCGGTCGGCAGCGAGCGTCGAATGTATAAACGTATCGATTATAAAAAGAAATAATTAGCAGGCACCGATCCCGAACAGAGAGTCCAAAGAGATAAATAAATAACAGCGGTTTACGTGAAAGAACAAAACGAACACGGGTTAACAACGTCAAACACTGAATATGGCGTAGAATTATTATAAAAAATACTTTGTTTGCCTTTTTGGATTTTCTTAACAATTAGGGACATGTTTGAAAATTTAACTAAAGAACTCAACAAATTAAAACACAACTAGAGTTAAAAAATTAACGCGGAAAACGAATAATATGAATATCACATCGACGCGTGTATGTTTGTTTTCTTTTCGTTAAAATGAACATCTTCCTTAACGCACTCGTTGTGTTGGGTTAACGTTAGACGAAAGTAGGCGTCGAGGTCTATCATTAATATAATAACGTATATTTTATCGAGATTAACAGGTAGCGAGAAATCGCGAAATTAAAATTCCGTTTTCGTTTTTTAAAAATTCTGGAAGCCTTTTTTGCCAACCCTTTCTACAATGCTTTTAGCATAGGCAATGTGAGTTATATATATATTGTTTATCGAGAGTTGCCAGGACTGTTATAAAATCTATCGTATGAAGCGAAAAAACCGCGAAAAAAATTTCAAACCGAACCCGAAAATTTCGAAAGGGACACAATTTTTTTTTAATTTCAATTTTTTCGCAATAATTCTCGAACGGTTTGAAATTTGGAAAAATTGTTCAAACGAAAGTTATGTGGCATTAAAATACGCGTCTAACAATAGTATTGTCGTATTTTTATAGCAAATACTGATACAGAAAATGGGTGTACAAGGGTTTAGGGGTTTTGGACCGTTTTTAGGGCCCTTATGATTGATAGGGGGTTCGGGTTAACGTTAGACGAAAGTAGACGTGGAGATCTATCATTTATGTAATAACGTAAAGTTTTCCAAATTAACTGGTAACGAAAAATCGCGAGTTTAAAATTTTATTTTCGATCTTGAAAAATTTTTCGACCCATTTTTGGTCGGCCGATTCTACAATGCTTTTAGCATAGGCAATGTTAATTATATGCCTATATATCGTTATATACATGTATATATACGACTATAGAAAAATCGGTTTTCGAACTATAAATTGCTTATGTTTAGGGATACGAAAATATCGTTATTACCTAATTAGTTGTACATAGAAAAACCTATTAATAAAGTCGTCGAAAAAAAACTGTGGTGTTGGGGAGGTGACCTTTTTGAATTTCGATTTTTGAAAAATTTTTATAGAACCGATTTGATAGATATTAAAAAAATAGAAAACCGTTTTTCATTACGATCGATTGAAAACTGACGTGGAGATCTATCATTTTGTTTGTAACATTTACCCTATTCGTTAAGGAGAGATCTCGCCGATTATAAGTAGAATGTTGGATTTTCAGTATGTCTCTTGATTGGTTTTTGGACTGGCCGCGATGCTTCCTGTATATATATATATGTATATATATATATATATATATATATATATGCTTTAGTACCCCATTCTTTTACTGCGGATATTATATATGTATATAAAAAAATTATATATATATATATATATATATATATATATATATATATATATATAATATTAACACTATATATGGGGGCACTGCGATTTTGTCTATTACAACGTATATAGCACAACTTATATGACGTCATTGGTAGTTTTATCCTATGAAAAATCTGTAACAAAATGGTTCATTGGATAGGAAAATACATAAAAATTTGTAAAATTTATTAGCGGCATGTATGGATATATATATATATATATATTCGCACGCATATGCTGTTACAGCGTATACTGCATAATATTTTTTTTAAGTATACAGACTTCCCACTAGTCCGTTCGATAGGCAATTTTACTTAATCGGTAGTCCCTTGTTTCGTTAAAATGAACATCTTCCTTAACGCACTCGTTGTGTTAGTGTCTCCACTATACATACATACATATATATATTTCCTACATATTTTATTATTAAAAGTATTTATTTTAAATTTTATATTTTAATTATTATATTTTATTTCTCAACGTAACCAACCCCTAATTTGCGGAGTTGTAACCAAAATGTTACTTTTGACCAACATCAAAATAATTTTGTATATTCCGTTGGCTTATTTGCGTCCCAGCAGGAAGAATGTAAGGGACGTACACTTTAATGTGGACGTTCATTGTTCAAATTACATCGTCGATGAATATAGACTTAAATATTAGAAAAATTACGATAAAAGTGCAGGTTTTTTGGATAGGGAAGTATTCAGTTGTCGGTTTCATTTGGGTCAATCATGGCGTTGAAAAATAAGTGATTACGGAAATTTAAGAAGAGTATAACGACGGATTCGGAACGATTTTTCCGACTAATATTTCTGTCTCCAAATTTGATTTACTATTCGAACTTTCTTTATTTTGCGCATAGCTAAATATTAAATATTTTCTTTTCGTTTAGAAAAATGTTGTTGCCTAGAAGATCGTTCATATCGTGTATAGGAATTAAATGTACGAAATTATTAATTTTGTTTTTACGGGTACGAAAAAATTATGTAAAGAAACTTTTAAAAACTCATATATATACTTTCATATATAAATGCATATACAAAAAAAATTTCGGAATTATTTGTTAAATATTGCACGTATAGATATTATAAATGTACTGCGACGCCACACTCACACCGTCTACCAATCCATATAAGGGTTCGTGCGACGTCACATACGATTATTATTATTATTATTATTTTTATAGGGTTATTTAATTATATTATTTTTTACAAATTGTTTAATTATTGTTATTACTATTGTTTGTTGTTATTATTATTATTATTATTATTATTATTATTATATTAAAAAAAAGGTGTTGAAATTAATATGGTAACATATATGTATACATATACTTATATTTATGCCAAGTTAATTCGCAATCAAGAACCACCCCAAGAATACTTAATTTCATAAACACGTTCAAGTTCGACATTACTGATAGTTACATTAAAAGTGTTTTCAATGATTGTAAATGTAGTATTTCGATCAACGCATTAGGTATCCCAAAAACGCAATTTTTCGTATTTTTATTAGCCATTAGTATCCGGCCAGTTACCATCGGTTTTAATACTTCTTCGTTCTTTGTTTTACTTGTCCACGGAATTTTCCATATTCTTTCGTAACACCACATTTCGAACGATGAGATGCGCTTCTTCATATTTAGCGTCCAAGTTCCATACCCATACAAAAGTCGTAACATCCTAGAATCTTCTTTTTGATATCTAAGCTTAGTTATCGGTTACAAAGAACGCGTTTGAATTTCATGAACATATCTCCGGTCATTTTAACTCGAGCTTACACCCGGGTCACTATTTCTTGTAATCCGGCTGCCTAAATATTTATATTTATTTACTCGTTAATTTCATTCCAATTGAAAAATAACTTTTTATCCATAACTGATTGGCGGGAAGCTACCATGAATTTTGTTTTCTTAATGTTTATATTGATTCCCATTTCCTAGCTTACAGTAGCAACTGTATCTAGTATTCGCCGCAGATCTACAGATTCAGCCAATAATGCCGTATCATCAGCAAAACTAATCAAATCCCGAATAAAAAGTAAATTAATATCTCATGAATGCTCACTATTCTGGTATACCTTGGGGAACTTAATACTTATATTAACCACTCATTTTGTATTAATTGTAATTCATTAAAGCTGGCCTTCGAGATAGAAAACCAGGCGAGACAAGCATTCACAGGAAACTCTTTATAAATTCCGATCTTATTATTAACGTTCCGGTACGATTTACGATTAAGTAAATTGCGGTTACTGTTTTATTTAGAGCTGCGTAATTTACATGCGCTGAGAAGGTTAGCTAAAACACCCAAATATATCCGACCAATTTATAATTTTATCATCGACTTAGAAGTTCGGATGGCAAAATTGGTCGACGACGAATGAAAAATATGACTTCAGTTTTTAATGCATTTATTTCGATTTTGCCATTTGCGATAATACTTTAAAACGCTACGTGCATCGATTTCTAATTGATTTTTAATAGCAGTTGGTTTGTAAGAGCTGAAAAATATTGCTTTATCATCCTCATATAATGTTGAATATATTGGAGAGTAGTGATTTTATTAATTAATAATAAACCGAACAAAATGTAACACAATCACTAAAAGTTTTTTAATCGCGAAGCTTTTCGACAGTTACGTCATTTTCAAGCACGCACCAAAATTATTACATCTTTTTTTATATATGAATTACCAGAAATGTTTACATAACGACAACTTAAAATTTGATATACATAATTTTAATTTGTCGTTATATAAACATTTCTGGTAATTCATATATAAAAAAAGATGTAATAATTTTGGTGCGTGCTTGAAAATGACATAACTGTCGAAAAGCTTCGCGATTAAAAAACTTTTAGTGATTGTGTTACATTTTGTTCGGTTTATTATTAATTAATAAAATCACTACTTTCCAATATATTCAACATTTAATGGAACCTGACCCGGTTTGGAGATATTTACCAATTTTGATGAAGAATTTTTCAAAATCTGTTTTATAAATAAAATTTATTGTAAATAAATATAAATTTGAAATTATGTCTGGCTAATGAAATATGTATATCAAATTTTAATTTGTCGTTATATAAACATTTCTGGTAATTCATATATAAAAAAAGATGTAATAATTTTGGTGCGTGCTTGAAAATGACATAACTGTCGAAAAGCTTCGCGATTAAAAAACTTTTAGTGATTGTGTTACATTTTGTTCGGTTTATTATTAATCCTCATATAAACTTGCGTGTTTGTCAATGTTGGAAAATCGTAGAGAAACAATCTGAATAAAAATAAAACTTAGTAAATGTAAGCGATAAATCATTTATGTAATATAAAAAAAAACATTTGGAAGTTACAAAATTAAAAAAAATGACTTGTACGTTGACGATATTCATCAAATTGCCATGGTGACTTGTCATTCAAATATTATTGTTCTCGTTGATTCTACGGAAGATAATTTCGCCGATGGTACATTTAGGTATCGACAGGAATTTTTCCAACAACTTTATACAATTCAGGGATATAAAAATCATTTATACGTTCTGTTGGTTTATTGTTTCCTACCACGAAAAAAGACAGATAACGTATACCGCAATGTAGACGTTCCTCTTCCAAATCGTCGATGAATATAGACTGAAATATTCGAAAAATTACGCTAATTTTCGAAAAGCGGCATGAAACTGCAGTTTTTTCTGTAGTGCGCGAAGGTTGTCGGTTTCGTTGATATTGAAAAATAATTCGATATTGAAAATTTAACCCTTTCATTGGAACTTTGTTAATTTTTACCCTAAAATTCTGAAATTAGGTACGCGACCTAATATAAACTTCCTGATTACGAAACACTTAGCATCACAGGACCATTGGGAGTGTAAGTTGCCGAGGAGTGACATTTCCAAATCGTACATCAAAAACAACATTTTTACCAATTTACTGGGCTAGAATAACGTAATAGACGTAACATCAAAATAAAATTTAATTTTGAAAAGCAAAATATATATAAAATAAAATTAAAATTAATGGAAAATACAAGAAGTACACAAATAATAAACGAGAAAAAATGTTTGCGGCAAAATTAATATTAATATACTTAAATATCAGGTCATTATATCCAATGAAATGGTTAAATTAACGTATTTGTGTCGTGAATAGGTAGGATTATATACTTTACCACTTACGCATTACGCGCAGATGTTTAATTTTATTTATCATAATTTATTGTGAATAAAACCTACATTTGAAATTAGTTAAAATTTTAATTTGAATTATCATTATTATTACTTAAATATACATGTTATTCTTATGGCAGAAAAAGTATTATTATTGTTATTATATTTGTTATTCTCTTTATGATTATTATTGTTATTCTTTAGATAAGAACGGGATATTCTCTTTATCACATTTTGTATCGATTTTTTCATCACACGCTAGTATGAGTCCTTTATATATTTCACTTTTTTTCATTCACACGCAGCGTGTAGTAACGTCTTAGGGTGGAACGAATCACCAGAAATAATAATAATCATAAAAGGCCACCGTAGAATCTTATCCCTAACCGCCTAATCGTTTATTTTGACATTTACAAGACAGCTCCTAGCTGGAGTTCAAAAAGGGTCGTGGCCAAATATTGTAGTGTACCCTTTTGAACTCCAGCTAGGAGCTGTCTTGTAAATGTCAAAATAAACGATTAGGCGGTTAGGGATAAGATTCTACGGTGGCCTTTTATGATTATTATTATTTCTGGTGATTCGTTCCACCCAAAAGACGTTACTACACGCTGCGTGTGAATGAAAAAAAGCGAAATATATAAAGGACTCATACTAGCGTGTGATGAAAAAATCGATACAAAATGTGATGAAGAGAATATCCCGTTCTTATCTCAAGAATAACAATAATAATCATAAAGAGAGTAACAAATATAATAACAATAATAATACTTTTTCTGCCATAAGAATAACATGTATATTTAAGTAATAATAATGATAATTCAAATTAAAATTTTAACTAATTTCAAATGTAGGTTTTATTCACAATAAATTATGATAAATAAAATTAAACATCTGCGCGTAATGCGTAAGTGGTAAAATATATAATCCTACCTATTCACGACACAAATACGTTAATTTAACCATTTCATTGGATATAATGACCTGATATTTAAGTATATTAATATTAATTTTGCCGCAAACATTTTTTCTCGTTTATTATTTGTGTACTTCTTGTATTTTCCATTAATTTTAATTTTATTTTATATATATTTTGCTTTTCAAAATTAAATTTTATTTTGATGTTACGTCTATTACGTTATTCTAGCCCAGTAAATTGGTAAAAATGTTGTTTTTGATGTACGATTTGGAAATGTCACTCCTCGGCAACTTACACTCCCAATGGTCCTGTGATGCTAAGTGTTTCGTAATCAGGAAGTTTATATTAGGTCGCGTACCTAATTTCAGAATTTTAGGGTAAAAATTAACAAAGTTCCAATGAAAGGGTTAAATTTTCAATATCGAATTATTTTTCAATATCAACGAAACCGACAACCTTCGCGCACTACAGAAAAAACTGCAGTTTCATGCCGCTTTTCGAAAATTAGCGTAATTTTTCGAATATTTCAGTCTATATTCATCGACGATTTGGAAGAGGAACGTCTACATTGCGGTATACGTTATCTGTCTTTTTTCGTGGTAGGAAACAATAAACCAACAGAACGTATAAATGATTTTTATATCCCTGAATTGTATAAAGTTGTTGGAAAAATTCCTGTCGATACCTAAATGTACCATCGGCGAAATTATCTTCCGTAGAATCAACGAGAACACTAATATTTGAATGACAAGTCACCATGGCAATTTGATGAATATCGTCAACGTACAAGTCACTTTCTTTAATTTTGTAACTTCCAAATGTTTTTTTTATATTACATAAATGATTTATCGCTTACATTTACTAAGTTTTATTTTTATTCAGATTGTTTCTCTACGATTTTCCAACATTGACAAACACGCAAGTTTATATAAGGATTAATAATAAACTGAACAAAATGTAACACAATCACTAAAAGTTTTTTAATCACGAAGCTTTTCGACAGTTATGTCATTTTCAAGCACGCACCAAAATTATTACATCTTTTTTTATATATGAATTACCAGAAATGTTTATATAACGACAAATTAAAATTTGATATACATATTTCATTAGCCAGACATAATTTCAAATTTATATTTATTTACAATAAATTTTATTTATAAAACAGATTTTGAAAAATTCTTCATCAAAATTGGTAAATATCTCCAAACCGGGTCAGGTTCCATTAAATGTTGAATATATTGGAAAGTAGTGATTTTATTAATTAATAATAAACCGAACAAAATGTAACACAATCACTAAAAGTTTTTTAATCGCGAAGCTTTTCGACAGTTATGTCATTTTCAAGCACGCACCAAAATTATTACATCTTTTTTTATATATGAATTACCAGAAATGTTTATATAACGACAAATTAAAATTATGTATATCAAATTTTAAGTTGTCGTTATGTAAACATTTCTGGTAATTCATATATAAAAAAAGATGTAATAATTTTGGTGCGTGCTTGAAAATGACGTAACTGTCGAAAAGCTTCGCGATTAAAAAACTATTAGCGATTGTGTTACATTTTGTTCGGTTTATTATTAATTAATAAAATCACTACTCTCCAATATATTCAACATTATATGAGGATGATAAAGCAATATTTTTCAGCTCTTACAAACCAACTGCTATTAAAAATCAATTAGAAATCGATGCACGTAGCGTTTTAAAGTATTATCGCAAATGGCAAAATCGAAATAAATGCATTAAAAACTGAAGTCATATTTTTCATTCGTCGTCGACCAATTTTGCCATCCGAACTTCTAAGTCGATGATAAAATTATAAATTGGTCGGATATATTTGGGTGTTTTAGCTAACCTTCTCAGCGCATGTAAATTACGCAGCTCTAAATAAAACAGTAACCGCAATTTACTTAATCGTAAATCGTACCGGAACGTTAATAATAAGATCGGAATTTATAAAGAGTTTCCTGTGATAGCTTATGCTTGTCTCGCCTGGTTTTCTATCTCGAAGGCCAGCTTTAATGAATTACAATTAATACAAAATGAGTGGTTAATATAAGTATTAAGTTCCCCAAGGTATACCAGAATAGTGAGCATTCATGAGATATTAATTTACTTTTTATTCGGGATTTGATTAGTTTTGCTGATGATACGGCATTATTGGCTGAATCTGTAGATCTGCGGCGAATACTAGATACAGTTGCTACTGTAAGCTAGGAAATGGGAATCAATATAAACATTAAGAAAACAAAATTCATGGTAGCTTCCCGCCAATCAGTTATGGATAAAAAGTTATTTTTCAATTGGAATGAAATTAACGAGTAAATAAATATAAATATTTAGGCAGCCGGATTACAAGAAATAGTGACCCGGGTGTAAGCTCGAGTTAAAATGACCGGAGATATGTTCATGAAATTCAAACGCGTTCTTTGTAACCGATAACTAAGCTTAGATATCAAAAAGAAGATTCTAGGATGTTACGACTTTTGTATGGGTACGGAACTTGGACGCTAAATATGAAGAAGCGCATCTCATCGTTCGAAATGTGGTGTTACGAAAGAATATGGAAAATTCCGTGGACAAGTAAAACAAAGAACGAAGAAGTATTAAAACCGATGGTAACTGGCCGGATACTAATGGCTAATAAAAATACGAAAAATTGCGTTTTTGGGATACCTAATGCGTTGATCGAAATACTACATTTACAATCATTGAAAACACTTTTAATGTAACTATCAGTAATGTCGAACTTGAACGTGTTTATGAAATTAAGTATTCTTGGGGTGGTTCTTGATTGCGAATTAACTTGGCATAAATATAAGTATATGTATACATATATGTTACCATATTAATTTCAACACCTTTTTTTTCATATAATAATAATAATAATAATAATAATAATAACAACAACAAACAATAGTAATAACAATAATTAAATAATTTGTAAAAAATAATATAATTAAATAACCCTATAAAAATAATAATAATAATAATAATCGTATGTGACGTCGCACGAACCCTTATATGGATTGGTAGACGGTGTGAGTGTGGCGTCGCAGTACATTTATAATATCTATACGTGCAATATTTAACAAATAATTCCGAAATTTTTTTTGTATATGCATTTATATATGAAAGTATATATATGAGTTTTTAAAAGTTTCTTTACATAATTTTTTCGTACCCGTAAAAACAAAATTAATAATTTCGTACATTTAATTCCTATACACGATATGAACGATCTTCTAGGCAACAACATTTTTCTAAACGAAAAGAAAATATTTAATATTTAGCTATGCGCAAAATAAAGAAAGTTCGAATAGTAGATCAAATTTGGAGACAGAAATATTAGTCGGAAAAATCGTTCCGAATCCGTCGTTATACTCTTCTTAAATTTCCGTAATCACTTATTTTTCAACGCCATGATTGACCCAAATGAAACCGACAACTGAATACTTCCCTATCCAAAAAACCTGTACTTTTATCGTAATTTTTCTAATATTTAAGTCTATATTCATCGACGATGTAATTTGAACAATGAACGTCCACATTAAAGTGTACGTCCCTTACATTCTTCCTGCTGGGACGCAAATAAGCCAACGGAATATACAAAATTATTTTGATGTTGGTCAAAAGTAACATTTTGGTTACAACTCCGCAAATTAGGGGTTGGTTACGTTGAGAAATAAAATATAATAATTAAAATATAAAATTTAAAATAAATACTTTTAATAATAAAATATGTAGGAAATATATATATGTATGTATGTATAGTGGAGACACTAACACAACGAGTGCGTTAAGGAAGATGTTCATTTTAACGAAACAAGGGACTACCGATTAAGTAAAATTGCCTATCGAACGGACTAGTGGGAAGTCTGTATACTTAAAAAAAATATTATGCAGTATACGCTGTAACAGCATATGCGTGCGAATATATATATATATATATCCATACATGCCGCTAATAAATTTTACAAATTTTTATGTATTTTCCTATCCAATGAACCATTTTGTTACAGATTTTTCATAGAATAAAACTACCAATGACGTCATATATGTTGTGCTATATACGTTGTAATAGACAAAATCGCAGTGCCCCCATATATAATGTTAATATTATATATATATATATATATATATATATATATATATATATAATTTTTTTATATACATATATAATATCCGCAGTAAAAGAATGGGGTACTAAAGCATATATATATATATATATATATATATATATATATATATATATATATATATATAAATATATATATACAGGAAGCATCGCGGCCAGTCCAAAAACCAATCAAGAGACATACTGAAAATCCAACATTCTACTTATAATCGGCGAGATCTCTCCTTAACGAATAGGGTAAATGTTACAAACAAAATGATAGATCTCCACGTCAGTTTTCAATCGATCGTAATGAAAAACGGTTTTCTATTTTTTTAATATCTATCAAATCGGTTCTATAAAAATTTTTCAAAAATCGAAATTCAAAAAGGTCACCTCCCCAACACCACAGTTTTTTTTCGACGACTTTATTAATAGGTTTTTCTATGTACAACTAATTAGGTAATAACGATATTTTCGTATCCCTAAACATAAGCAATTTATAGTTCGAAAACCGATTTTTCTATAGTCGTATATATACATGTATATAACGATATATAGGCATATAATTAACATTGCCTATGCTAAAAGCATTGTAGAATCGGCCGACCAAAATTGGGTCGAAAAATTTTTCAAGATCGAAAATAAAATTTTAAACTCGCGATTTTTCGTTACCAGTTAATTTGGAAAACTTTACGTTATTACATAAATGATAGATCTCCACGTCTACTTTCGTCTAACGTTAACCCGAACCCCCTATCTATCATAAGGGCCCTAAAAACGGTCCAAAACCCCTAAACCCTTGTACACCCATTTTCTGTATCAGTATTTGCTATAAAAATACGACAATACTATTGTTAGACGCGTATTTTAATGCCACATAACTTTCGTTTGAACAATTTTTCCAAATTTCAAACCGTTCGAGAATTATTGCGAAAAAATTGAAATTAAAAAAAAATTATGTCCCTTTCGAAATTTTCGGGTTCGGTTTGAAATTTTTTTCGCGGTTTTTTCGCTTCATACGATAGATTTTATAACAGTCCTGGCAACTCTCGATAAACAATATATATATAACTCACATTGCCTATGCTAAAAGCATTGTAGAAAGGGTTGGCAAAAAAGGCTTCCAGAATTTTTAAAAAACGAAAACGGAATTTTAATTTCGCGATTTCTCGCTACCTGTTAATCTCGATAAAATATACGTTATTATATTAATGATAGACCTCGACGCCTACTTTCGTCTAACGTTAACCCAACACAACGAGTGCGTTAAGGAAGATGTTCATTTTAACGAAAAGAAAACAAACATACACGCGTCGATGTGATATTCATATTATTCGTTTTCCGCGTTAATTTTTTAACTCTAGTTGTGTTTTAATTTGTTGAGTTCTTTAGTTAAATTTTCAAACATGTCCCTAATTGTTAAGAAAATCCAAAAAGGCAAACAAAGTATTTTTTATAATAATTCTACGCCATATTCAGTGTTTGACGTTGTTAACCCGTGTTCGTTTTGTTCTTTCACGTAAACCGCTGTTATTTATTTATCTCTTTGGACTCTCTGTTCGGGATCGGTGCCTGCTAATTATTTCTTTTTATAATCGATACGTTTATACATTCGACGCTCGCTGCCGACCGGTACAGCCTCTTACATATTTTTAAACGATGAGCGTTAAACGCGATTCGTTATCGCTTATCAGTACTGACAGCAGACTGATAACGAATAATCAACCGTTCGTAAATAGAGGTAGCAACCAAGCGTGTTCGAAATATTTACCGCCCCGCTCGTGTTCGAATGTTGCAAAACTTGTAACAAAAGATCAAGCAGTTACGAGAACACAAAATTACAAGAATATATAATTCCCCTTGGTAATATAAAAAAAAGATTATTCGCCTCTAAAATCTCTAAAATCCGATTCCGTAGAAACACTGAATATATTTATTTGCACTCATAAAGTCATAAAATTTAAAAAATCAATTTATACCGACTGAAAAATTTGCTAAAACTTCGAGAAAATTAATCTTATCAAATATTCATATAATAAAGTAATTCTTGATGCTTTGGTCGCCAATAACCTTAAACCAGTTTCATCCTTGAAATTTATGCGTTTGAAAGTTAGTGAAGTTGAAACGTATTCTCACACGACGAGCTTTAGAAGAATGATTTATATTCAGGATGATAAAGATGTTAACTTACCGGATTCCTTGTTGATAAGTCACGATCGTAACAAACGATTAACTTAAATGTTATATTTGTAAAAATGAGGGGCACATCGTAGCGGAGTGTGACTTACGCAGTGAGAATCCAAAAGTTAACACTGGCGCGCATATACCCCTTACATCGATTCTTTGTAAAGTATTTGAAAAAATTATCAACAATAGGCTACTATGGGAAATTGATTACTAATCTCCAATATGGTTTTCGACCAGGACGACCCACAATTGATCCAATTATTTTATTACCACGATCTATAACTAAAGCATTCAAATAAGCACCATTTACTAGCTGTCTTTTTTGATTTCAAGAAGGCTTTCAACAACATCTGGAGGTATCGTATCCTTTCAGTTCTACACTCCTGGATCTTCAAAGGCCGTCTTTGCACGTTCATTGAAAATTTTCTTTCAGACCGTCATTTTCAAGTAAGTCTAGGATCCACTTTATTCCAATTACATACATTGCTGACAGGAGTTTCATAGGGATGTGATCGCAAAGTAAGTCTAGCGCTTAACAACAATCGGATAATACTTACAAATGAAGTAAGATATTTAGGATTGATATTCGATAACAAATTTAGTTGGAATGCACACATTGACTCGCACAAGAGTAGTTGCTGCAAAAAGTTAAACTTGTTGCGGGAACTATCGCATACAACCTATGGTGCAAGCAGACGTAATCTGCTAATGGTATACCGCACACTTGTACGATCTAAAATTTCACTAGCTTATGTTTCCGCTAGTAAATCGTTACTGAAAAGGTTAAACGCAATCCATCATACAGCTTTAAGACTATCAACATGTTGCTTTTCAAACTCCAATACCGAGCTTATTATGAGATGCAGTGGAGTGATCAATCGTTTTACGGTGGAATTATTTAACCATCTTAGCTTTTGCAAACCTAAAATGTACAAATAAGATGTTTGAAGAGGACGACGAATCATCGAGCTACTACATGATCTCTATTTCGCAACAATTAAATATCGAAATATCAACATTGGTCAGAAGCTCGATCTCTGCTGTACCGCCATGGTCTTGCACAATGCAATGCAACGTACAGTGTTCCGAAAGAACGATCAATACATTCACTAAAAAAACTAAGGTCTTATAATGCCGTAAATAAATAAATAATAATAATAATAATTTTAAATATGCATTACGTGCTAATAATCAGCAGTTTTAAAAATACTCTAATAATAATAATCAAAAATAAATGTAGTCAATCTTGCGATATTTTAACAAAAACCAAAAAATGAAGTAAATATAAGTTAAAAATTCCATCTCGTCAAAGACATCGATTCCTTCAAAAACGGTATACCGTCTGATTTATATATATATATATATATATATATATATATATATATATATTTCATATTGCAATAATTATTTTTTTTACGTGTCGTAAATATTTTATATATATATATACGTTAGAATTTTATTCATGTTGTGAAATCTTCTTACGTGAGAATAATAATAAGAAATAAGGAATTTAAAAGTTATTTACTTACAAAACAAATATGAAATAGTAACATATAGGTTGATAACTAGAATAATGGCCTGCATATATAGGTGTCCTCCTCTGTTTAAATAATAAAGTTTTGAGAGATACGATCGTGTTGATGTACATGTAAATAATTAAAGTTGACCACAATTATTTAAATAATTCAAATAAATAATGTATCCTAGGAACGTAAAAAATATAATAAACGTTTAAATTTTACATTAAAAACTTTAAAAAAAAAACAAAAAACAATTCAATATAAATTAGCGTACCATAATGTGTATATATATATATATATATACATATATATATATATATATATATAGATATAGATATATATATATATATATATATATATATATATATATATATATATATATATATATATATATATATATATATATATTATAAAGGGAGCGTGAAAGGAACAGAAAAAGGTAAAAGATTTCATTTTCTATCAAAAACAGCGAACGAGCACACACACACACACACACATATACATGTAAAAAAAAAGGTTGTTTTATCTAAAGGTAGAGCTAGCTGCTAATATATATATATATATATATATATATATATATATATATATATACATGTGGAAAAAAAGGTAGTTTTATCTAAGGGTAGAGCTAGCTAAAAGGAAAAAAGATCGTTGGGTGGTCCGTAGGCAATAAATTACTCAAACTATCGATGTAAGTGTGGTCTTTCGTTCGGACCAATATTGTCCGACAACGGTTCAAAAAGGGTCGTGGCCAAATATTGTAGTGTACCCGTTTTAAGTTTCTTAATATCCCGTTGACATTGCTCGCGATATCATCATCTTTATCATCATCATCATGTACATCTTCATACTAGTAGTCATTATTATCATTGTAGTCGTTGTGTAGTCTTAAAATATCTCGAAATCTATTCTACCGATGGGCGTTACGTAAGAAATCAGAAATAAACACGTGCTAACGATATGGTCTCCAATTACGTTTATTGCATTATACATTACATACACCAAGGATATCGCGATGTTTCTAAATTATTTTTCTAACTGAAACAATTTTTTTTTTTAAAGCGGGAGGGGGAAAATTTTAAAAAAGACACCGATGATGAAAAAATATTTTAGTTTTTATCAGGGAACCAAAATCAGTGTGTTGGACTTAAAAACCCCCTCCCTCTACAAACCAAATGGGATTATTAATATAATGACGGAGTTCGCAGTACCAAGGCATAGAACTCGACGCTTAAATTAACTTATCGCGATGGAAGAAGGGATGAGATAGTCCCTTGTTCCGTCTAATATAAATTCGTAGAGTTTATGCTTATAATTTAAACTCGAGTAAATAAACAATTTTATAAATAAGGATTAAAAAAATAAATAAAAAAAAGGAAATTAGTGTAAAAAAAAAAAGTAAAAACAACAAAAGGAAATGGTAAATACCAGAACTTAAATACAACTCGATTAGAGGATAAATAAGTCAAAGTTATAAAAATGAATTACAAAAACAGAAATCAAATTCTTACATACTAAAAGTTTTGACTTCTTCTTCGAGTGCCACTAATTTCGAATATTCCTTGATTTTCCTGTCCATTGTTCTAAGTGTTTTTATTTATGACATCCGTCGCTAGTCTCCTATCGTTCCTTCCAATATTGTTTGTAATATCTCGTATTTCTAATTAGCGCATAATACGCCCTAAGTACGCTGTTTTTCTCTTTTTTATAATTGCCAGTCATTCGTTTTATTTGCGTTCGATATGTGATCAACGTAGGCTACTTTTAGCATTCTTCTGAAAATCCGCATTTCAAATGCCTGATTTAACGTTGCTTTTTTTAGTGTCCGTGGGTCCGCTTCATACAGTAGCACTAAATATATATCTTTATTATATATGAAGACTGAGGTTTTTATTACTGAATAGGGGGGGCTCATTTTTACAAATATCGCCTGTTCGATTCGAAACCTAATTTCTGTATTGGGGCATTTTCTGTTATATATATATTTAAATTTGCCTGCTTTCTCCACTAAAAAATCAATCGAGAATTAGTTAAATCACTAATATTTATTTTCTTATAGAAAACGCAAAGCTTTTCGGCATTTACGCATTATCAGGTGAAACATTTTTAAAACATCATAATTTTAAAAATATAAATTAAATATAATTACTTAAAAATATTCGATGATGACTGAAAATATACTCCAAAAATGCCGTTCTGCTTCTGTTCTGTCTATTTTTTGAATTGTTGAAATTTAACATCGATATATTTGTTTATTAATTTTGTTTTTTTTTATATTAATTTTTTCTTCAATATTATTTTCCGGATTCTGTAAAAGTTGTATACTGGTGGAATTTTAAATTTTATGTACGATGTCCAAAAGTAAAATATAAAATATAAAAATATACGAACGCAAAATTTTTTAAAAAACACAATTTTACAAGTAAAATGAAAATAAATATGAAAAAATCTAAACCTTCCGCATATTTTTATTTCTGCGTGTATGCTTTATTTTTTTTTAAATTACCGATAAAATTAGATTACGTATCTCGTTTTTTTATATTTTATTCAAATTCAAACGATTAATCGTAATATCCAGGTTTCTCTTCTGTACATCTCAATGGTGTTCGACTTCCTGTCATCGATCAACTATCGAGGTGGAGCACTCGTTCGGAATATGATCTATTTTTTCAGTAAGCTGCCGTGTCGCTGTGGGCCTTATTTAGCTCCTTATTCTCAGAGCGCATAGTTATATTTATTACCCTTCACCGGTTATCTCCTCGATAAATCGAATTCGAGCGTCCGTTTTAAAGATAAATTTCTAACGGTCTAATTTTTTTTTCTACGGTCGGTCCGTGTTTAGATCGAGCTCCGATAATATCTTTTCGTTTTTTTAATAAGCACTTTTTTGAAAGGTTCGTCAAGTTTTAACTCCTAATGCGTTCTAATTACATATGTCATTGCCTATCACGATCACTTGAACGCTACTCTGTATTAAGTTATTTTTTTTCTCCGTTT
>CM065052.1:296789523-297222023 GCA_032883995.1 Coronaproctus castanopsis
CGCATACGTGCTTGGAGTCGAATAGTAAAATACACTATAGAAATTAGAATTTTTTTGTAATTTTTCCCCATATTTGAATAAATATCGTTTCATACATAAAAATTCATGAAATATATACGCGAACGAATTAATAAATTAGGAGAAATTATTATTTACTATTATTTATATATATATATAAAAAACATTTTTTTTTTTTTTAGTATTAAAGTTTAACGATCTTTTTTCAATATAAAGATTAATAGGTAAGATCCGTGCTGTGGTATCTATATTAGAAACGGCCATATATGAACAAGTTAAATCAATTAGAAATGTACGGCAGATGCAGATTACATTGAGTACGTTTGTTGTAATGCTTATCAGTAAAATAGCTATAAAAAACAGTTTGATATAGAAATTTCAAACAAACTTAACGTAATATTACGATATATTAACAAAAGATAAATTAATAAATAGATTCTTTCCTAAACGAATCGTTTTGAAAGTGAACTGATTACAGTAAATTACAACACTCATCTGCGTATATGTTAAAGACTTCGTCTCTTACGGCAATGCATAATCTTCGAATCGAATTTTGTCATTTTGATTATAATATAATTTTTGCATGATTCCTTTGTCATATTCGTTGATCCTATTCTTTTGCAGCATCGATTTAAAAATATTTTTATTTAATTTTTAAATTCATATATTTATTATTATTATTACATACACACTCCTCATCTTATTGCATATCAGCATAATACGTGCGCTATTGTCTCTCTCGCTACTGGCATTATTTACGCTAATTTAAGGAATAATTATTACGACACGCTGTTTGTGAATGTCCCCCATTGATATAAGGCCGATGGAATAATCACGGACGATAATTGCAGCGGATATAATATACGATCACCATCATCATCAGTGTATCATAGGCTGGTTCGCACCATGTATCAAGCGCTTCCATTCTAGCCTGTCGCGAGTCTTTAATTCCGGCTAAGTCGGTATTCCACTTTCCTTTAGAAATGTATCAATAAGTGTTGTTCGTGGCCTTCCACGTGGGTTCTTCCCCCATTATCTTGACTCTTCGATAACATCTTTCAGGATATTTTGATTTTGACGTAATGCACGCCTCTTTCCTATACTGTGTAATATGCTTCTTTTTTCATTTATTCTTTCTAGTACAATTTTGTTCTTTATTTTGTCTACTCAACTAATTTTCTGTAGGCGCCGCCAACACCACATTTCAAGAGTTTCTAATGTGTCTCGGTCTCGTTGCTAAACTGTACATGTTTTCGCACCATATAACGCCGCTGATCGTACAAAAGTTTTTACGAAGTTTTCGCGTATATACGAAATAAATAAACGAAGAGCGGGAAATTTTATTGATCGCGCGATTCGTTACAACGTTCCATTTAAAATTAAGAAATATAGCATGACTCAGAGAAGACGGATGTTTTGATTTTTTGAATAGCGGCAGTCGGTAAGACTGCTACAACGCAAACCGCGTGCTGCATCTTTAGCGTGCAGACGAGAGATTCGGTTTTGTTCAGTTTCAGTTATCATTGCATCCTATAACGGGAACGAGCGCGCGTTTAAACGTAGCAAAGAAAGTTTCGGAAAAAATTCATAGTTACGCGATTTTTCTTAAGAGTCGCGTTTACGAAACACCTGCACGAGATCTGGAAGACCTGAAAACGCGTATTTCTGAAGAAATTCCAAAAATTTTCCGACCTATGCTCGATAGTCTTCGAAAATTTTGTAAAGACTGAATGAATGTATCGTTTCCGCAATAAACTAATCTCTCGTTTTCTTACTATTAAATAAAATTTTCAAAAAACAATATAAAACCGTCCGTCTCCTCAGGATCACCCTATATAATAATTTACTTGATTTAAAATTAAACAAAATAATTAGGCCACTTGCAATAATTATTGAAGAACGAACACAGCATCCAGTATTTAATAGAGTTTTCGATTTAAAATGAAATCCGCAAAGTTAAATATTTAAATTGCGCGAATTCAAACTTAGAAACAACAGAGAAAAACTACCCGCACGACTTTTTTTCAGATTCAACAAATATTTCATGATAATGTAAACATTTTACACTTTCAAAAAATCTGTGCTTAAATTGTACTTAAAATATTCTTAACATGTTAGATAGTTCGAAAAGCGTGGAATATAAACGATCTTTAATAAATAAACCAAAAAAAAGAAAAGAAATAAAATCAAAAATTTTTTGAAATTGTAAGCTTTTCGGCTGTTAAGCCGTTATCGAGCGAACATAAAAATAAAATATAAACATATGTAAACACGTAGAATATGAAAAATATATAAAATGTGAAAATATTAATATTTACGAAAATGAGGAAAATGAAGAAAAACAACAGTATAAAATAATTTTGATAGTGAGAGTGGTAAACAACACGATCTATTGTTAACAACGTAAAATTTATACACAAAAATTTAACAAAATAGCGCTGAAAATAAAAATAAATTAACACTTCATATAAAAATTGATAAATATAGAATCTAATATTAATCGAAAAAATGATCTCAATATAATGATAAACATATTCAAGAAAAATCTAACTGAAATGAAACCGGAAGCCTTAATTTTAACAGGCTTAATAAAATTACATAAAGAAAATAGATACATTACGCCATTAGTGAACTGCATCAATACACCAGCTGATCAAATTTAAAGAAACGCAGTTTTCTAAAGAAAATCGTGAATCTAAATTTAGTATTAAAAATAATATAGAATAAATAAATTGTTTGAAAGAAGTAAAACCTAATACAATAATAATACACTAATATCATTAGATGTAGCTAAAATATATAACAACGTTCCCACTGACAAAGTATAATAGAATTAAATGATAATACATCTAAAGATTATTACATAAAAATATTAGAGACGGTATTAAATCAAAATTATTATCAGTTTGAAAATATTAAATATTATAAACAAAATACTGGTTTAATTATAGAATCTCCATTATCGTCAATTTTAGCTGATATTTATATAAATTAGGGAATAATATTAAAAACAATAATATATTTAAAAAATAATGTTAAATTATGCAAAAGATACGTTGCCGACATCTTAATAATAATGAGAACGATATTTTGAACAATTCGGTATCTAATCACAATAACTATAATAAAAACATTTAATTTACATTAGAAATAGGATGAAAAAAAACAATCAGTTTTCCGGATTTAAAAAATATTATTAATAAAAAATTAATATTATTAATAAAAAAATTAATATATATATATATATATATATATATGGAAAACCTATATAAACGGACACAATAATTCCGATTCGTTTGAAATGCAAAAATTAACCATATTAAGGGGGTCTTATCGATAAAGCAAAACCAATTTTAACAACGATAAACTAAGAAAAGAAATCACAAAATTAAACAAATAGCGATCGATGATAAATATAACATTAATAATATGAAAACGTAGGAAGTCGTAAATACAAAATAATAAAAATATTAAACAAATATAATACAGATTTAATAATAAGAAATAATATCAAAAACAGACGATGGAGATGTATTAAAAACTTTAGGAGTACATAAATTAAATTATATAAAATAAGATTTAAAGAATAATTCGTGAAAATCTTTATTAGGAAAAGAATTGACGAAATCATAAAATAATATAAAGCGACATTATAAAACTTTACATACAAAAAAAAAAACATTATATATAAAAAAAAGAGAAAAATACTAAAAAAAACCACGGAAATAATAAAAGAAAGGTATGGAAATAATTTATTAAATTCAATGATAAATTTTTTTGATGAACAATTAGTTCCGAGAAGTATATTATAAAAATCAGTTTTTATATTAGACAGAATTTATAAATACCGTATTTTTTATTTTTATATTTTTTATAAATTGTATATCTAAATTAGTATTTTATGTATTGTTATATTTAATTTTTATGTTTTCTTGATAATGACTTAACAGCTGAAAAGTTTTATGATTTTTTTATTTAAAAAGTTTAGTGATCGTAACACCTTTCCTGTTTATATATATATATAAAACGAACGAATAAATACATTTAGTTGAGACTTAGCCGGTTAGAAACTTTCGGCTAATTCTAGACAGAAAAGAAGCATATTTTAACCTGTTAGATTACCCTGAAAGAACCCGGGGTTATACCCGAACTTATTGTTATCATTATTAATTATTAATTAGTAGATTTGCGGAAACGATGTTAATCTAATGTTAAATTCATATTTTGAAGAACGCCGAATATAATGATTTTTAAAAATAAACTACAAAAAAGAAGTTAAAATCACCAAAAATTTTTCTTTATGAAAAATTAGACAGCTTTTCGGCTGCTAGGCCATTACCGAGTGAATAATTAAAAAATATATATAAAATATAAAATGGAATAATATTAATTACAATTCACAAACAGCAGAAATATTGTCTGTCAGATTGTTTTATTAATGTTTTATTTTTTTTTTCATTTTGCTGATTTTTGTGAATTGCAATCGAAAATTAATATTTGTTCATTTTATATTTTCTATATTTTAAAATATTCACTCGATAATCGCCTAACAGAGATTTTTTTTTGTTTATTTTTAAAGAAATATTGTACGAAAAATATCGTTAACATTCTCGGAAAAAAGTATTTAAATTAATTCCCGGTCGCTTAATACATTACCGGGATATTAAAAAAAAAATTATCTATTAACTTTTTATATCCGTATCAGAAAGGTAGATATAATCCATTTAAAACGAGTTGATTCTCCGTAAAATACCTATTTTTTAATATTTAAACGAAATACACAAAATGCCGTCGTAATTTAGTAAAGTTTTAAATTTTTTAATAATCGTGTTATCTCAAAGCTCGCTTTTATGATAGAAAATGGCGTGGTTTAAAATATATTCATTTTGAAATTAAAAAATATACCTATATAATTAATTAAAGTACGGATTGTTAAATTTTTAATTTTGATCCACTCATTCAGGGCCCGGGCGGTTAGAAATATGTACGTAATAAACAAGATATTTTCGTTTCTTTATAGAATAAACGACTGATATTATTTTTATGGCGAGACATCCTTCCACGTCATTTCAAAAGCAAATCGTTCTAATTAGGTTTTTTGAAAACTCTGGTCGAATTCACTCTCCTTTTCTCCAGTGAGTCGTACAATAGTCGATTGTTCTGGTTCCTGACTCATCCGGGGTAATACAACCTTTGTATGATTTCCCGGCTAAAATCTACGAAAGATCTGTTTTGGAATTGTAACCGGTATACCAGTCTCGTATACCTACAGTTCCCTTTCTAATCTAAACATGGTTGGGTGAACACAAAATTCCTATACAACGAACAACCGATAAATATACCGGTATCCGAATATTTAAAGAAAGACCGATAGAAACGACAAAGATACAACATTAAAAAAGCATGGATATCACCGATTTCATGCGTCATTGTGACCAGTAATCTATATTCATATATATATATATATATATATATATATATATATATATAAATAAATTATATGTATGTACATATATCACATACATGTGAGCGCCTGTGTATAGTGTGTAAATTAAATATATCTACGTACATATATAAATGCGTGCGCTTATGTGTAGCGGTACATAAAATAACGCAAAGCTTTTATTACGTCATTATCAAGCATATACAATAAACGTTTCAAATTAACAGTAATATTTATATAACAACAACTTATATATTTGACATACATTAACTAGCGAGAGTTAATATTAAAATATATTTACAATAACATTTACTTATAAAACCGATTTTAAAATTAATTCTTCATCAAAATTGATCGTATTATTTAATAAATTATTAATTACTACTTCTGCGTTTTATAATTTCTAATTTCATTATAAAATTTTTTTATTATTCGTTATATATTCTAATAAGTTGTTGCTATATAAATATTACTGTTAATTTATAAGTAACGTTTATTGTATATGCTTGATAATGACGTAATTTTCGAAAAGCTTTGCGTTTAATAAAAAAATGTTATAGTGATTAACTTTGTTTTATTATTAATAATAACAATTTCTAGGTATAACAATTAAACGCTGACATATCGAAGAGTAATGATTTTCGTTATATGAATATTTCAGGTAATTTATAATATAAATTATGTAAGATTTATCGCGTACGTTTGATAATGACGTCATATGATTTTGTTTTGTTTATAATGATTAAACTATAACGCTATAACGCTATAAAGCATCTACTTTTTTCAACGATTTTAAATTCATCGCCTATCACATAAATATGAGACCTTAACTTACTCTTTAGTCGTTGAATTTTAAGTTCGGGCACAATGGTAATTATTAAAAAAAGAATTTCAGTTCGAATACATTTTATAGTTATTCGTCGAAATTGGAAGTAATCCGCTTAATTAATTTAAATAGTTTATATATTTTTAAAATCGTTTACACGAACTGAAATTAAATACGTGTCGCTTACTCGAATTAAATCTTCCAGACTTAAATAATTTTCTACGACATCCTCCACAGCATGTTCGTTTACTTTAACCACGGCGTTAACGCTCTCGAATTTATTCATAATGGGTGCCATAGCTTTATAAGCGAACCACGTGGACGTGTAATCGTTCTCGTCGGTGGAATTTATCGACTTTTTTTTCTTCAACACTTTTTGATGTTCCTTACAAAAATACGAACGTAAACTTTTCACCTTATTCTTAACGGCCGTAACGTCCATATTCACTAGTTGACTAAATTCCTTAAAAGCTTTACATCTTCTCGGTCGATTGTTATAATCGTCGTGTGTCGGATTCCATAATAATTCGAACTTTCGATAGTGATTTATAAAGGCCAAAGTATCCTGTTCGGCCGAAGACGACATTTATTATAATTCGAATAATAAATAAAAAACCGGGAAAAAATTTAATAAAAACGAAAAACAAAAACGTTAACCTCTCTCCACTCGGTGTACAACGTCGAGACGCAAACTGAATTGACGATACGTTTTAAGAATTGTTCGTCATCGAAAGACGCGCGTGTCGCAACGAACAAAGCGAACGACTAACGGCCGGGAGACGCGGAGGTGTAACGCATGCGCTTGATATTAACTAGGCCACGTCGAATGCGTTGAATAATACAACCGTGTGTAATCGTCAGTGTTGCCAAGTTGTACGACACCTCGCTAATGTTAGTACGTTGTTGCCTTGTTTTACTGTTTGAATTATTCTCGAAGTAAAAGACGCAACGTCGAAAATAAATAAGTAGAAATATCCGTACGAAGTAATTTTTATTTTCGTCGTTAAGCTAAAAAAAATGTGTAATAATTAACAATTTATCGATTACTTAAAAGATTAATATATTTTTTTTCTCAATAATTATTTACTACACTCTGATCAGATCAACAAAATCATTTACAGGTATTTAAGAAAAACTGACACGCACACATACACACACACCCGTTAACCACGATCTTGAATTAGGAAGAGATGTGTTCTACGTCTTAAGCGTCTTAGGTGCTTTTTTGCTTTTCCCCTTCAGACCGATTTTTAGTATTTATCTACAGGTAAAAATATGAGAGATTATTTTTTTCGAATAAATCCGATTTCAGTAATAAAACAAACACACGCGTAAAAATACGAAACCTTCCCGGGTACTTATTTAAATATTCATCTATTGCCGCTATTAAATTTTATTATCGTTCTTATTATTGATAAAACAAACAGGTGTAAAAATATGATGCAGTCGGTAGACGACTAGCATTTTCAAACTGGAATATTATTGTGTTTTCGGTATTCCAAATATGTTCTAATATTCAGTTATTTCCACTGTTTTGCGAGAGCATCGTGTCGTCAATTAGTGCGTTCAATCGATAGTAAGGAAAAAGCTGTTCAATTTTTACGCAATCATGGAATTCTTCATCATCAATGATTACGTCCTTCCGGACACGAAATTCTTCTATCGTTATCAGAATGACCGCTGGCGTTGCGTGAAATACGAAGTGGATTTAAGAGTCGGAACGTGGTTACTAGGTAGTAAGCTATCACTGGAAAAAGTAGTCCTATTTATAAAATCGTGGGCAGAAGAATATAATACAACAAGAAGCTATTACAGATTGGAAAAACTGTTTATGCGAAGTTTGCGATGATTTGTTACTAAAGAATCGACTAGTAATCAGTGGTCCAAATCTCACTATTGAAATTGACGAATCCTGCTTCACAAAATGAAAAAATCAGGTTGGTCGAATATTCCTACAGCAGTGGGTTTTTGGCGTGGTTATTGTCATGAAACGAAAAAAATTGTACCAGATTGCACTGTAACGAATTTTCTTCGCGTGATCCGTGTGAATGTATTCATCCTGGAACAATGATAATCTCTGACCGAAGCGTATGACAACATTGCAACTATTTCAGGCATGAATTATCACACAGTGAACCATTTAATAAAGATTTTGTGAATTCTTCCAACTCTGTACACACAAATTCCATGGAAGGGATGTGGTCGCAAGCGAAGAGACGAAATAAAGAAGATTTCTATTTATACGAGTTTATATGGCGTCAAAGAAATCAAAATCATGAATTATTTGCAAAAATAATCACCCGTACTGTTGCATTCCAACCCCCAGCGTAAAAATGATGAATAATAAAACGTAAATGTGCGTTTTCATAAATTACATTTTATTATGCATTAACAAATGTCTGAAATCGGTCTGGAGCGGAAAAGTGAAGAAGCACTGCATCTTATATCTACAACCCCGATGCAGATTTGGATAATTTTCCAGCCTTGACAGCGTGATTACGCGTGTATCGCTTAATGACCTCGCATATATGCTTAAATAACGGCAAACGGATTTGGTTTGCTAAATACCAAGTCGCATTTGTTATTGGTTGAAGAATGTTTTTTCTGAGAGCCTCTATAATTCTTATATTTGTCTGCTTTGCGGAACCCCACCATAGCCAGTTGCGGATTATGGCTCAGGCGGCTCACAAGGCGTTGGCCTAGGCACAATTTGATGACCGGAAAAATTCGGAGGTATCAAAAAATTTTAAAATCAACAGACCTTATCTAAAATAGAAGTAAATATATTTATAGTTGTCTATACGTGTTTATATATTAAAATGTATTATTTTTCATGTACTTATATTTCTTATATATATATATATATATATATATATATATATATATATATATATATATATATATATATATATATATACATATATAATATTATAGAAGATCATGATAAAGTGTTACGTGCAGAATTTGAAGCAGCACTGCTCTTTACCTAACAACAAAGCTGTTGGCATTGATAACATTCCAATAAGGATGTGGAAAAACAGTGGTACAGAAGTCAAGGAATTATTATTTAAAATGATTTGTCGAATAATGGTAGAAGGAACATGGCCTAAAGAACACTGCACTTCAATTATGGTGCCGATTCCAAAGCCAAAGTACCCAAAAATTGCGCGGATTACAGAACTATCAGTTTATTACCTCATAAATCCTACTGAAAATAATAGAGAAACGACTCGAAACATTAATTGCAAAAAATCTGGGAGAAACGCAATATGGATTTAGAAAAGGTCGATCTACACGGGATGCAATAGCGGTAATGCGACTGCTAGGAGAGCGTATGATAAACCAAGGCAGGTGTCTGTATGTAGCCTTTATTGACTACGAAAAAGCTTTCGACAAAGTACAGTGCAAAGACTTATTTACACTATTACGACGAATCGGATGTTCAGAAACCATAATAAGGATAATGTATAATTTATACAAGAAGCAAGAAGCAGCGGTTCGCTTCAATGGAATTGAATCGGAAAGAATAAATATAAGAAATGGAGTAAGGCAAGGTTGTTTGCTATCACCTGACCTTTTTAATGGTTTTTGCAGATATGATTCTGGAAGAAACATTTGGTGAAAATAAATACGGATTAAAATGTGGCGGAAAGAGTATTAATTCGATAAAATTTGCAGACGATCAAGTGCTGCTAGCAGAAAGCCCGAAAGAATTGGTAACAATGATCAATAAATTTTACATAAATGTGAGGAAACATGGGATGGATATAGCCAAAACGAAAGTCATGGTCATAAGTAATAAGCAACATGAAATAAAGATTATGTTGAACAATGTAAATATAGAACAAGTAACATCTTTCAAATATTTGGGTCAGATAATAGCATATAACCTCGATTGTACGCCAGAAATTCGTAAAAGAATAGCGATGGGCAAAGCAGCATTTAAAGAAAAATATTCGTTGATAACACAATGCTCATTATCTCTGGAATTACCTAAAAAACTTATGAAAACATTTGTCTGGTCAATAACGTTGTATGGGTCAGAAACGTGGATACTTAAGAAAGTAGATTTCAGTCGGCTGGAAGCATTTGAAATGTGGTGCTGGCGAAAACTGCAACGAATTAGTTGGACCGAAACGAATAAAGCAGTGCTAGAACGAATAGGAGAAGAAAAAGCGATACTCAACAGGATACGGAAAACTCATCTTCGTTGGTTAGGACATGTAATGCGGTCCGAAAATAGTACTCTTAATATTGCTACAGAAGGCAAAATTTTATGTAAAAGACCACGTGGACGACCTAAAATAACATTTATCGATGCGGTGCTAAAGCAGACGGGTTTTACGAAATATGCAGAAGGCAGTCAGTGACCGCATTTTATGGAGAAATATTGTGTTGGGACGAATCAGCCAATCGGCTGTAACATAGTAATAATAATATATATATGTATATATGTGTGTGTGTGTGTATAACTGTAGAGGTATCTCAGTCTTACCAGTTATATATAAAATACTCTCTAAGGCATTACAAAGTAGAGCCCAGGAACAACTAGATCCTCAAATCGATGAATATCAGTGTGGCTTCAGGAAACCATAGATCGTGCGTAGAACAAATTTTAAGAAAGAAAGAAGAAAAAACTAAATTTATTAATAAAAGTAAAATAAAACTATTCACACGCGTAAGGTAATAATAATTGGTACCGACATGCAGACTTTATTCAAATCAAAAGTTTATCTACGCGATAGTAAGGTAATTAAAAAGTATTTTTAATCTTAATAAAAGTTTATGTCGGAAAAGACAAAGAAAAACCCCAGACTGCATCACAGACGACTACATATAATAATAATGACGATAAACTAAAAAAAAAGGAAAGAATATAATTTACTTGCGAGCAAATAATCACGTATTAAAAATCTAAAGCAGGTATAAATAATTAATGCGAGAACATTTAACAACTAGATGGACTAAAAATATAATTCGTTAATAATGTATGGTTATAGCATTTACGAGGGAAAATAGCGTTTAAATCTTTTATGTTTTTTATATGTTAGGGATAATGATTCGTAATTCCATATGGCAATTTTTTTTATTATTATTATCGTATCAATTACGCGCTTATTTAGAGATATCCTGCATTATAAATTCACGTTCGACAGCCAGTCTTCTGCGCCTTCTTCTAGTCAATGTAGCCCAATCAGTCCTTTAGTAAAGCTATTTACTTTACACGAATTTATAAAGTGTGACATCGTTTGGATCTCGCCACAGCTGCACAGCTCCGTTTCCGACAGTTTCCATTTGTTCATTAAATATTTGCAACGACCCTGGTTGGTTCTGACGCGATTTAAATTGCACCATGTTTTTTTGTTGAGATCAAATCCTGGCACCCTGCTAGCCGGATTTGATATTAATTGTCCGTTTGTTGGAGTCTGCTTAACCCATATTTCCTTCCATTTCGTAGTTGCGTCGACACTGCTCTGTAGCTCGTTAGCCGTCAGCCATGCTGGTTTCCTGCTACTGAGACGTGTAGGTGGGGGATCTTTGATAAATTTTTCTATGTGAGAGTGCATACTGTTGTATTTAGCCCATTCTCGTTTGAATGTTTCTTCTCTGCGGATGTGCGGTGGAAATATATTTGCCAGCACGGGAAGCCACATAGTAGGTGTAGATTTTAGCGTACCGGTTACTAAGCGTAGTGCTGCGTTCAGTTGTGTATCGATGTTCTTAGCATGCGAGCTGGCCATCCAAACGGGGCAGCAATATTCTGCAGCTGAAAACACTAGTGCCAGTGTAGCAGTCCTGATGAGTTTTGTCTCTGCTCCGATATGGCAATGACAGCGAGAGGCGAGTTGTATCCGCATTCAAGAAAGAACTTTTTGGCATTGATATTCTCTTAACAATGTAGTCCAAGTTCAAGATTTAATGCATTATATCTTAGTATATATTGACATATTTAGTAAAATTCTACAGCAATCGTTCTGAATTAATTGTATTTTTTATACGTAGATTTAGGCACATAATTCCAAACAGGGCATCCGTAAGTTAATAACGACTCGATTAGGGATTTAATACATAATTAATCTGTTCCCGAATACTTAATTTTGATTTTTTCTTGAATACAGGATAAAATCATTCCTGCTCTGGTTTTTAAGTTAATTTTTTGTCAAATACGACACGTAGGTATTTAACTGTGCCTTTCAATAGACGTGTTGATCAGTTCGAAATCTGGTTTGATATCGGGCCTTCTTTCGGAGAATAGTATAGCTCCTTTTTTTTTAACAACATTTATATTTCACTTGTTTAAGAATAATCTAAATTTTTGTTGTAATTTGTTAATTATAGCACTCATTCTGAAGGATGACGTTAGTAATACAATGTCATCGGCATTATAGTATGGTGGAAACATATTTGAATTTAGTAATATCATTAATATATAATAAAAAAGAGAGAAAAAAAAGGTCCTAATATGCTGCCTAATGCCTGCATTAATGGTCTTCGATGTGGAATACTCTTTTTATCCCCTACGCGAAAGCTTCTATTAGTTAAATAACTTTTGGTCAGAATTATCAAGTTAGGATGAAAGTTTTTCGTCAAATCATTTTGTATAACAGGACTTCATACTCCATACAGTATCAAATGCGTTTTCCATATCGATAAAACTTGGACATTTAAATTAGGACCAAACATCGTATAGGTTATGTAATATCGAGCAGTAGTGCGATTTACTTAAAATTTACTTAATCATCCGCTACGTGTGTAATTCTGATTAGAGTGTCGAATTATCGTTATCATCGGACGGACATTCGAATCTCTTTACACGACCATCGATCTCAGTTTCGATCGAACTTATCGGAGACGATAATGAACGGGATTAAGTTACACGAAAATTTCTCATTAATCTACTTTTTTGCATGCGTCGTTTTCGTACTATAGACGTAAGCGCGATAAAAATATGTCGGCGTTTGTTAGCACCACCAGCATCTGGTGTAGTGTGCTATTCGGCCACCTATAAAGGACTTAACGACTGTGTACTATAGAAAAATGATGTGTAAAATATTCGTACCGTGTAAATACATCTTTTTGAATCCATTTTACATTTGTTTATATAAACAATAACACCTAAAGCGTAACGAACGTACTTACGTGAAATTTAACAGGTTGTTAAAATACCTAACAGGGAAACGTAAACAACCAGAGCAAAAAGCTTATAAGTAAGACATATGTGTATATATATATATTAAAAACATTGTGATTTATCAGTCATCTTGAACCATCTATGATAAATAATAAAATTGTATAGTTCATACATCGGCAATTTTATTATAATTATTATAATTGTTTAATGTATTTTTTTATTTTATATATATTTTTACAAAATTACAACTGGTCAGGTAGCCATCCAGCAATTGAGAAACACGAAATAACTTGTTAGGGGTTAGCATCCAGCGATGGACCCCACACAGAGAAATTAGGCAGATCAAACGGTCGACTACGTTCTAACCTACAAACATCTAGACTAGTGTCAAGTGTCAAGTAGATTGGTCGCCAATACGTTTATGTGCGGCTCCAAACGGCTTACATATCGCTTAACAGCACGTTTGATCTCGTCTTTCGCTCATGGGATATTTAAGTCTCGCTGTAACGTATATAACGTAACCAAGGTGGGGAGACGACGATAAGTCTTATGGCCTTGTTCTGAAATCTCCTATTTACGTGTCTATCTTTTGCTCAACCCACGTAACATTAAACGGTATGTCCAAACAGGCTTTATAATTATTTTATAAACTAGAAGTTTGTTTTCTAGTGACAAACTGGAGTACCTGTCGAGAAGTTAAATCGTGCAATTTCATATCTAACCGCTTTCTCAATTTTAACTAACGTGATTCTGCTATGTCAATTTACGATCTAAATGAATGCCTAAGTATTTAACAACTTTTTCTCGGCTAATAATCACCCCGTAATTTCGCAACAGAAAATCGACCTGCGTGCATTTACTTCCGTTTGATACGCCAACGTCTCAGCCAGTTTTCAACTTTCAACAGAGTTTTTTCTAGTTTATTCGAAGTCCCGCTATTGTCTTTACCAACAGGTAATAACGCTGTATCGTCGGCATTATCAACTGGAAAATCGGCAGAGTAAATTAAGTAAATCACCGGACCTAAGGCACTTCCTTGAGGCACGCAAGCAGATATAGGATAGATATCGGAGTATTTATTTAGGATTTTAACCTGGCATGCGCGATCTTCAAGGTAGGATTTTAGAAACAGATAGTAAGGATGCGATACTGTTTTTTTTCAATGTATATAGCAGACAATGATGCCTTATCAAAGGTTTGCTTGACATCTGAGAACACCCCCCCGTGTATACTTCCTTAGTTTCAAGGCTCTCTTGAATAGTGTGCACAATTCGGTGTATCTGTTCAACGGTCGAGTATCTTTTTTCTGAATGCAAATTGGTTCTCAGGAACAACGTGTTCCAATGATAAAATTGGATTTAACCGCTGCAATATCATTTTTCCAAGGCGTTTTGAAAGGATAAGTAAGAAAATGGGTCTATAGGATGAAACCGCGTCCGGTGCATTACTTGGTTTTGGTACAATAACTATTTGCGCCAGTTTTCAGGATAAAGGAAAATACTGCAGTCGAAAAACAGCGTTAAAAATGTTTGTTGTAAGAAGTCGTTTTTTTTTCAATACCAATCGTATATATATATATATATATATATATATATATATATATATATATATATATATATATATATATATATATATATATATATATATATACATTATATATATATATATATATATATATATATATATATATATATATATATATATATATATATATATATATATATATATATATATATATATATATATATATATATATATATATATATATATATATATATATATATATATATATATATATATATATATATATATTTATATAATATATATACATTATATATATATATATATATATATATATATATATATATAAAATATATATATATATATATATATATATATATATATATATATATATATATATATATTAAAGTGCGGTACATATGGATAGAAGTAACAGGAAAATTATGTATCCGCTAATCTACATATACATCGCTTATATATTCGTACACCATGTAAATAAATATTTCAATTTTGCATTTTGTGTACTTATATTTAAGGGAACAGTCAAAGCAATACAAAAACGTTACAAATTGTGGTGTTGGAGGAAGATATAATAAGTTGGACTGAAAATTACGAGTGAAGAAGTTCTCCAAAGAACCGACGAAAAACGGACCTTATTACAGTCGATAATGAAGAAACGATTAACGTCGACGAAGCTCTGACACGATAGTCTGTTATGCGATGTAATAGGACGGATTCCAGCGAAAATGGGTCGTTTTAGAACATTGTTGCACGATATAGGCACAAATCAATACTGGAAAATGAAAAGAGCTGAAGAGAATCGGTCGTGCTGGAAGTTACTTACCGTGGAATAAAATCGGCCCTAGAACTGCCAAGTTTACGATAATGATGATGAATCATTTTAACTTGCATTTTATCGACTTTGGTGTAACGGAGCACGTTTAAAATACACCTTAAACACCTATTTCGAATGATTTGCAGTTTATTAAAAGTAACTTTAGATGCCGACCTGCACGCTGGCCGGATATAGGTTATTTCTGGTCGGGTTAATGACTTGTAGATTATCGTCCCGTCGTTAATATTAAGGTAAGATTTACGATTAAAAAACCTGTACATGGAACAAATGACTTTATTTATCTTAAGATTAGTATTCTTCGCACGTTCAGTGAACATCATTCTGCTGTCTAAAAAGTAACCACTCACAGATAGACTACCCAGTCGCTCTAATCTGTTTGAGAATCTCGAACAGACTATCTGGTTATATTCTAAAAGATGGCCTCATCGTCGGATTTATAATAATTAATTACGCCTAATCCACTGCGAATTTTGTCGGGTCTATACGAATTGCAATATATAGCAGCCACATCCGCAAAAAGTTCGACTCGCGTATTAGATAAAATAGGAAAGTCGCGTAATACTCCGCAGTACATCCGCTAAATAGGTTTTATAGGAGACGTCATCATCATAAACTGTCCTGTGCATGCGGGAAATATAGCCGATGCTAATCATGTGATTTTTGCTTGTGATTTGTATACCAGAGGTAGAGATTATCAAACATTTTTTACAATTATTTACCCCCCCCCCCCTACTCGATGGCTTAACAACGATATCCTCACGGCTCTGGCCACCTACGTCTTTATTTCTAAAATTAGTCTTTAAGTCGTTTTTTTTCTTTTTTCTTTTCTTTTTTTAATTTTTAACAGTGCACACAATGGGTAATTTTGGTTGTTAGACTTAAGCCCCATTATATTGTAAATAAATAATCATAAAGTGCCGTCTCCGTATCGGAAGTAGGCGACTACTTACCTATACATATTTTATTGTACGTTGTAAATTATTTTTTTTTTTAAATTACAATCTGGCTAATGTAGCCAATAAGTAACTGGAATACGGATCATGTGACAAGATGGAAGATCAGCAATGACTCTCAGAACTACCTCTCCAATCATTCAAACCGGTGGAGAAGGTCTAACATAGCGTACGAGGCAATCATAGTAGGGCGTTAGCGCAGATAGACACACACAAACACTCGGGAGAACTGATTGTCATCGATGCAGTGCCGCGTGTTTTTGTAGTGTACTATATTGCTACTAGCGCGCACACGGTATCGTGCGTGGTTACCTATAGAAATATAGATGGAATGGCTTAAAAATTAAATATGATGGAAATTTGTAATACACAATACCACCTTGTATCGAACGCTTTAATCCAACAGTGCCGTTATATTTTGGTATTATTCTATTTAATCTCGGAATAGCGCGTGTCATAATGAAACCGGATTAACATTCTCGTTACATAGTCATTAAAGTGTTAATCGACGATATTTCAACTCGAAAAACCGGTCAAAGATGACGTTGCCAAGTTCGTGGCTGACCAAAAGTTACTTAATCATTAATTAAGTACGTACCGTATACAATATAGAGATTTAAGTTAATTAGGGGGGTGTATATTTCGGTCTAGATTGTAAATTAACCGAATTTAAGGAAACTTAATTAGTTATTTTACTCTTTACCATCGTCGTTTAAAATGCATTCTGTTGTTCATTAAAAACATATCTCACACATTCACATACATACACACACACACACGCTTTCAAACAACTCAAACCTTCCTACAGGGTTTTAAATATTATAATAATATGTTAGTAATCCTGTATATTTAGCAGTCATTCATTCCCCCGAATGCACGGTGTCAAGCATGGTGCCTCTATAATGAGTAATACGATTTCGATTGCAAGACACAGAGCACGGATTAGGGATCGTTTATTCCCTTTTTTTTTTTTTACTAATGTTACGCATCAGTTTTATGATTAACTCTTTATAATACGAATTTGCTTTAATTATTAACGTCTTTTTTATAATGGTAGAAATGTGAGTTATTTTTCAATTTTATTACTATCATTAGTCCTCAAGACAGCCCCTATGGTCTTCTATACGGAAGATACCAAGTTCGAATACGATCGAAGACACAAAAATTATCGTAGGAAAATAAAAATATAAATAATCCTAATATTATTATCACGTGGAATGGCAAACCACCAAGTATATATATATATATATATATATATATATATATATATATATATATGCTAGTAACAATATAGTGTACTACAAAAAAAAACCCGAGGGGCTGCAATGTGTCGAGACAACAAAGCGATTACAATCGGTTCTGCCAGGTGTGTGCGTATATCTGCGCTAACGTCATGTTATGATTGCTCTTTGTACGCTACTTACGCTGTACAACAATATATATATATATATAGGTAAGTAGTCGCCTGCCTCCCCGATACGGAGACGACACTTAATGGTGATGATGATATTTGGCCGTCAAGTGTCAACCGGTGGTGTTGTTACCTTTCGAAACCGGCATAGAATGGCGAACCGTTTGAAATTTTTCAAAATTCTATTTTAAAATGATTAAGTAAATATACACTACGAGCAAGGAATATATAAATTACAATTGATTAGAAATAATGATGTAAAATTAGGTCTATCGGCTAAAATAGCTGTACAGGGCTAAAGTTGCATTTTGATCGGTCTCCTTCTCACAAGAAAATAAAACCAACTTGCTACAGTGCATATGAACTAAACTTAAACTGTATAAAAGTATCTCGTTTTTGATTTTTTTAAATTCTATTATATAATATTGTTTATTTTTTTTAATAATTAGATAAAATTATTTCGGAATAACCGCGTACAATTTAGAAAAAAACGATTTATGAATAATAAAATAAAACAATATATTGATATTAATAAACCCGAGTTTACGTTTCAAGCAACTGATGATGGCGCGGCATGTTGCTTGAGACGTAAACTCGGGTTTATTAATATTAATATATTGTTTTATTTTATTATTCATAAATCTTTTTTTTCTAAATTGTACGCGGTTATTCCGAAATTATTTTATCTAATTATGAATATTGAATAGTTTTAAAAATTGTTTATTTTTTTCTTTTCATTTTTCGATTTTCTAAAGATTGTGTTTTTTTTTATTTAATTTTTGTTTAATATTAATTTAATGTTTGACGGGGGATAAGTTTGTTTTTATAATTAGAGGAAGTATATTTCGCTTCGTTATTATTATTTAAATTAGTCACGTGTACCGGGTATGTAAGTGATATTGATGCACGCGTAAATATTACGAGGACCCCCAATGCCCAGCTAACGGATATTTGTACTTCGTTTAAATGCGCTTTATTCATATTTTTATGTACGCTCTGTCCCACTTTCTCTTTACTCTAAGTTAACTTTAAATATCGTCTCATTTTTCTTCTCTCTACCTGTTTCTACGTTTCTTCACTACTATTTTCCCTAAATATCTTTATTTTATATATTTTTTTTTTTATATATAGAGTAAGTAGCCCAGATAAGTCGTTTCGTTTTTTGAATAGCGCAATTAGTAACACTGCTACAACGCAATACTCCACGTTTAGTGTACGTATATAAATTTCTGCCACAGGTTATCACGCGTTCACCTACTATACGTAATAGAGCAATTGCATTTCCTGAAACCATATTGATTCTCATCCAGGTATACTGATCAATTTGATGCTCTAATCGCTTTTTAATTATCTTAAGTAGTATTTTAGACACGTGCGGTTTTAATGTAATCGCGTCCTATAATATTTGCAATGCTTTTTCAAGTGTCCACCTATAATATGGTTTTATTCGTTTCAACTCTGAAAATGATTTCTCTACATTATAGATATTGTCAATATTAATTCGCCTAATTTGTAAACTCCAGACGAGATCTCATCTACTAATTCGTACGGAATTATTTTATCGAGGTCAACATCCATATACACTGATAGTAATCGATTTTTCAGCTTTACATCGTCGGAAAAGTCGCTATAGGATTGTTTTAAATTTGAAAAAACTTCATTTGATTTTTTTTTATACTCGTCATATTTACTCGTATCTAGAAGCGATAAAAATTTCAATTTATCAAGAATACGTTCACTCAGCTGAGTTAGAATATATATCGTCTTGACCAAAATGTCTTTATCATATTGCTCAATGGTTGAAATCGTGCATTCTACGGAATAAATGGTTGCTAGATATATTAGATACGATTTGTTCATATTTAACATATTATCGTATACTATTATTATACGTATTTACAAAATCTTTGGGAAGGTTTGTGTTATTTGTGAGGTTCGAAAACGTGTGCATGTATGCGAATGTGTGCGATATGATTGAATCGTCAGTGAGCAACAGAGAAAGTAAAGCGTTCGATTTTATTTGTCTATATTTCCTCATTAGCTAGTTTATTCTTTGAGATTTAAATTTTCACTCGGCTAGGATATGATGTTTCCGAGTTAACCTTAGATCCGGATGCGGCTTAAGTATTTTTTACTTTAAGAGGAAATTTGAACCGTTTTTCCGTTGAATTGGGTACATTTTCAAAGATTTGTTTAGAGTGAACACGAGAGATGTTTAGCTTTAGAATAAATTTAACCATTTCTCAAAATGTGTAACATTAAGTTCAATTCCATATAACTATAATACCGCTGCGTCCATAGCGAGTAATTTTTTTTTCCTGTTTGATTTTTAATAATTTGTAACTAGCCAAGAAGTGGCTATCCGACAAAAGGCTAAATCACCCGTGCGGAGAACACCAGCCATGGTAAGCCCTCCTACTTGTTACTGGACTAAGTCTACGATCCTTTCTCAGCCTTCCGAGGTCCAGCTGTGTATGTAGGAGCTGATTCGCCAGCTCGTTAGAACGATGTTGCAACTGTTCTAGGTGTTTCTTAGCAATTTTTCGTATTTTTTCCTGATGTCCAGGACCGAGTGAATTACGTGGATCGCCAATTATATCGAGCAAGTAAATATGGTCTCGAGCAAACATTTAGAAAAAAAAATCTCAACCCGACAATAGTGGATCTGAAAACGACGACTATTTAATTTTCGTTCAGGATAATTTTCTAATTTTTAATATAAAGTCGATTTATACACGGACTGGATGTATCTAAAAGACACTACCTTATCAGCTTTATTCGATTAAAACGAATGTAAGAAATAATTTAATTATTATTGTTAGTATTATTATTATTAATTATCACAGCGATACATAAGGGACAATCGTTAATGCATCACATGCACATACGTAATAAACGCCTTGTACCAATGTCATAATATAATATATATGTACATACATAATACATAACTGTCTTACATAATCAAGTTGCATGAGCAATAGAAGTGAACGTTAACAAGCGTGCAATCACAATCCACCGTACACAAGTATACAATACAGTCTGGAAATGCGATAACGTTAATAACGTGAATGTGTGGCGATTGTGTCAATGTGTACGTGTAACGTTCTAACGTTCTAGCATGTAACCGCGTAACGTTTACTCTATATTTGGCATTTCATTATCATCATCGCTATCAATATCATCATCAATATCATCATCAATATCATCATCAACATCGTCGAAAGTAAAGTTTTGAATCAACGCCAGTTACAACTCGAGAGTACTACAAACAGTCGCTTATACACTGACACACATTTACATTTCACGTCCGCAGCATATTAACACATATTTAAGGTTAGGAAAAGTAAACTTCGACGTTAATGCATGCGCACTCTCGCACTCGCGTGCCGACGCTAAATGTACACATTTAAACGAACGCACTCGTGTTTATTATATCGTTGTGTATGTATCGCGTGCGGTACTTTATTGCACGCGTAGCTTCTATTTACTCGTGTCACTTGTACCCATTGCTCAGTTTTGCGGGGGGGGGGGGCAAAGGGTCGCTAAACCGCGTACGTCGCTATTGACCTTGGTTGAACGGACGGGCTTATCGGTTATTCACCCGGTCGGTCGGCCAAGGTCGGTCTTCCGCTAATTATAGAATGGGAAATTGCCCCTTAAACATGCAAACATACACACACACACGTTCATGCATACGAGCACATACGTATATCGGCGGCATACATGACATCAGTTGTATACCTTGATCTCAACAGTCTTGTTCTCTTATTCCCCACTCTCAGCGTGATTTTCACATTGGCCGGTGTATGTAAAAAGAGTAATAACGTTCTACATTTGTCGGCGTTGCCTGACTACAGTTAGTTAGTAGTTGTATACCTTATTTTCTCATAGCCTGTAAATATTTATGCAAAGTATATATATTATGTATATATATATATACATATATACCGTCAACATTCCAGAGAACTTATATTGCACATAGTATATAAGAGATTATGTACGTTTGTACCAGTTCGAAATAAGCGCATTTAATATCGGACGGTGGTGTAAAATGCATTCATCGGGGGTCGTAGATGGATCGAAATAAAATTGATCCGCCTTTCAATTTTTTTCGAATTTTTTTCTCTGTTTAACGAATGGTTATATAAATCCTTACTTCGCGCAAATTCAATTAACGCCCGTCGACAACTTTATACTTTGTTTCCTCCATGCCAGGATCAGGAATGCGGAACAATTAGGGTGTGTCTTTCATTCATACGTTTACTAGGTGATGGCCTATATTTTCGCCAGTCTTGGAAGAAATATCCGGCCCGCGCATAGGCGCGAATGACGTCGTAAAGAAAGAATTTTTTTCACTTTCAGATAAATTGTAGCCGGAAAAACAGCTAATACAACGCGTGTAGAATAAAATTGATAGACACGCACACACACACACACACACATTACAGTTCTGTGACTATTGAGGATTTATTTATCTCGCTTGTTTTGCTAAGTAAAGATCGACACTTCTCTATGTGTAAGATGGCTAGATATTAACCGTGTTCATAGGCGTATCGCGTGCAACGAATCCCACATACGGTTTGTTAATGAAATGCTCTGTTTTTTAAAAATGGCCTGATAGAAACCAAATTTTAAATTGCGTGTTAAGTAAAATTTTAACGGAATACAACTAAAAAACACAACATTTCCAACATACCTTGGAATTACGTTAGACCGTTCACTCACTTACAGTAAACATTTTCGCATAAATTAAAAACTCGAAACAATTTGATACAAAAGCTAGCTGGTACGGGATGGGGATCAACAGCTAATTACGGACATCGGCGTCTTAGTATACTCGGCTGCAGAATATTCTTCTCCCATCTGGATAAACAGCCCGCATAAAGATCGACACATAGTTAAATGTTATACTCGGGACCCTTACTATGGTATTATGTCAACTTTTCCACCAATACGGATTTACCAATATATATATATATATACAGAAATAGCTACCAAAACAACGTTTAAAATCCAGAAAAGTAGCGTGGAACAAAAATAACGTGGAAAATATCGAACCAAGTCTTAATAAAAGATGGCAGAATCGCTGGGACGCAGTTAAAAATAAAATTAATAAGAGAAATTTGTGGGATAATCCGACAAAAGAGCCACCTGGAATGAATCTACAAAAAACGGAACTGGGGGAAATTTAAACAGATTTAGAACACACGGCAGGTGCGGCTATTGGATGGATTCTTCCGACTGGGAATGCGGAAATACGCACCGAACCGCTCAGCACATTGTAGAATAGTGTTCAGTATACTCTCGCACGGGACTCAAAATAAAGTAATTGCACAGCTTAGAGAAAGAAGCTATAAGTTGGCTGAAAAATTTAAAAGCCGATTTAAAATTTATTATCGTTTCGTCATAATTTATTCGATTAATTATTGATTATTTTATTTAAATTTAATTACTGCATACATATAATATAGAAAATGTTAGCGATTTTAACTATTTATTTATTTATTTATTATTAATATTAATAAAATCATATTTTTCTCATTATTCGATAATGTATTTATTAATTGCACAGCTTAGAGAAAGAAGCTATAAGTTGGCTGAAAAATTTAAAAGCCGATTTAAAATTTATTATCGTTTCGTCATAATTTATTCGATTAATTATCGATTATTTTATTTAAATTTAATTACTGCATACATATAATATAGAAAATGTTAGCGATTTTAACTATTTATTTATTTATTTATTTATTATTAATATTAATAAAATCATATTTTTCTCATTATTCGATAATGTATTTATTACAGCGGTCGTATTAATAATATTTTGATTTTATTTACTGAATTTTTTTACGATGTTTTTTGGGTTAATCTTATCTATAAAAATTATATCTATAGCAAATTAATGCGCACTTATGACGCGATTTTATTCGAAATATTTTATTTATTAATATTAATTATTATATTTCGATACACGTCGGTGTTATTTTGTTTGTTATTATGATTTGTTCCTTATGTAGCTTAGAGAAACTCCTTACTGCCCTCTGCACGCTGGACGTGCAGTATTCCTGATCACGTGGTGTTTTCCGAGTGCCGTTCTTTTAAAGTAATGGTCCTCCTTATAACGTTTTGTCCCTTCTTCGCCTTGATAATTTACATCTGTTTCCGGACATAGCGATATTTCTAGAGACGGCTGTCCGAGTTTATAGAAATACGAGTTAAGTATAGTATCACGGTTAGGTAGGCTGTAATGGCATCCCCCATAAAACATAAAAATAAAAATAATTATTATCGAACAAATTTATAAGGAAATTTATTTCCGCCGCGTATTTATTACGTATTAACGAAGGAGATAAATGAACATTAATTAATGTTCAATTTGGCTTTTCGTATATAATAATAAATTTTATTCTCATTTTACGAATATTCGTTTTATTACTGGTTATTTATTTATTTGTAATAAATTTATTAGCCGAATTTTATTAGTTGTCGGAGGTTGCTCGAAAAAGAGTAACATAGCGACTATATCGATATCATAAAATATAGACTCTCCGTGGTACGTGACGAATTGAACTGTCCACACAGACTCCCTCTGAAGATAAATTACATACAGCATTGTGCAAGCAGCGAAGCCACGGAGTCATATCCGAATTATATAACAGTTGCACTGTTATATAACTCGGCGAACATAGATTAAAGAAGACAAAATTTTGACGGATTTATTATAAAGTCGGTTTTTTTATTTTATAATTTATTCGTAATTATATTACATCGTCTAAGCTTTACAGTTTATTTTTCATCTGTAAACCTTTATACCGACGAATTTCATTCGTCATTGGATGGGTGACCGCCGGCTCAGTGTTTTGTGTGTTTGTTGGTATCTCCCAATTTGCCCGGCCCGCACCGGAGATTAGGCTATTTTCTCCTCGATTTATTGATTGGGGAGACCTACGTGCAGCAGTGGACCGATATAGGTTAAAAAAAAAAAAAAACGATTCGAATTTAAACGAATATATTTGATTTAATTAATTATTATCATTGTTAAAAAGTCGTTTTGAAGTATATTCACTTTTTAAATAGATCTTATTACAACAAATGGAGTGTTTGATCGGTTGCGTTATCTCACTATATTATTACAACACGGTGTAAAAATTATTGGCTATAACGTCTAAAAATCTTGTTTGAATTATTTACACGATTTGCTTTTTTATTTTTATGATCCATACAACGCGAGATTTATTTTGTTGTAATTTTTTCGTTTTATTTGCCAATTTACAACTAGTTACGTAGGCTATTAAGCAAATTTAATATCTTAACATAAGCTAGCTATGTCCAGTGACAGGGTCTCATTCAATATACAGAATCTATACCTTAATTTTGCCCCCCTTTAATCTACGGATGTCCGCAGCGGAGTTATCTAACAGCGCAACTGCCCCTATTACTTGGATGCGAAGTCTCGCAACATGATTTTCTGCTGTTTGCACAATTTCATCGTTTATGTAATTTCTCTTCAGGTCTGTGTGGAGAGTTTCATTCGTTGCATAATCACGGCGCATTTACGACGATTCTTAGAACTCTATTTTGTAATATTTGTATAATCGCTTTCGAGATTGCAGTACAGTTACGATATGTGTCTTGCACATTAACGGTTTATCAAATACTCGATTTCGTCATTTAACGGGACAATGTTGCCGTTTCAACGTTACATCACCATCGTTTAATCATAAACCAGACTGATAATTTGTCAATCGCTAGTTATAGACACTTATTTGTCTGAACACTCATGTCTGAATACGGAATAGCGGTGTCATCTGCAAAAGTAGCGAACGTTAGGCAGAGTGGGAATAATGTATATTACATATAATAGCGGCCCCAGCTACCCTGAGACACCTCTGCTTCTATTTTGGATATATTTACGATGAAAAGAATCTTTATCTTCCGTTAAGATATGATTCCGAAGATTCTGAATACGTGAAGAAGAAATTGACGTTTTATTTAAAGACTCGCGTCAAACTTGATTAGATAAACGTAAAGACTCGTAGAACGTACGAGCATGTTTTGATGTGCAGAGAAAATTGTGGTGGTCCAGATTTAATCGTATCAGGTCGAAATATGTAAGATGTTGTTGTCGAATAAATGGGGGGGTATCAAGAAACATTAAGAAGATTAAACTACCGATCACATAAAATGTCGAATGCGCGCTTTTAAACAACGGCTGGCAAACAGATGGCGAACTTGACTAACCAAGTAAAAGATTGTATCGAGTAGCTAGATTTTGATTTGTTATATTTGTGTAATAATTAATTGTACCCGAAAACATACACCAAATAATAATAAAAATAATTTTCGAAAATTCAATAAATTTCGCGGACGATGAGTAAAATTTTTACGTTTATTTTTGTGTATAAATAAATAAATATATATATATGTGTGTGTGTGTGTGTGTGCTGTTAAAAACATTTACAAAAAAAATATACACGGTTATTTACAGCATCAATTGACGATAAAACTCATGCAAAGTATGTGATATTGAACGGAATCGAAGTATTGACCTATTTCAAGGAGCAGCGTGCATTTACCATAATAAGATAGCACAGCCCCGAATGTATTAATAGGGCGTGTACGAGTGTGTATAAGTAAGTAAGTATGTGTGCGTGTGTATAGTGTTACACGTTATATACACAGTTCTGTTAGTTCTGATTCGTGAAACGAAGGTTGTTGCCCGGGTTCACAGGGCATTTACCTATGATCATTGTCATGACAACCGTTGGCTGATACTGAACGTGGTTATTCGCGATGCTGATTATTACTTGTTCATTTACAGAATGAATATATATACATATATATATATATATATATATATATATAAGACCACACACACGATTACATATTACATACTTATATAAAACGATAAACGCAAGCATCCACATCCACACTGTCATTTCATCTATGTTTATATTTTTTAAAACGAAGATGTGCGCGTCTAAATACATAAATTAACACTTAGGTACACCTTGAGCGTTTACACGAGCAAACGAAAGCACCTTCTAGCTTTTCATATTTTTTCACCGCACTTCTCGTTTGAACAGAGTTACGACTTCATATGAGAAAATTTGAACTAGTTCCACACGTTACGTTCGATGAAATAATTTCCAATATATATTTTCCTCCTATAATTAGGATTAGATTTTGGTAATAACGAAAATAGACGCACTACAGGGACGGCTTTTTTTTTGTCATACCGGAAGACCTGCAGAAATTAGTTTGTAAAGTCGATAAGAACGATGTGGTCTAGAAATTAACGAAAATATAACGAAACTGATGGTTTCCAGCGGGAAAAGACGTAAAAATTGTTAGAATAAAAATTAATGGTAAAAATGTGGAACGGGTTAATTTAAATACCGGGAGATGTTATATATAGCGGCAGATCTGAATCCGGATTTAGAAGTCGGTAGAAGATGGCAAAATAAACCACTTAAAGCGTGGAAAATTTAATCACAGATGAATCTTCGAAGTTGAAAAATCAGACAAGATTTCGTTACATTTATTCTATTCCGTCGTATATAACGGAGAAGAAACATCGAAATATTTTTAGTCGTGCTAAATGTGGCTGCATAGAAGATGTGTACGAAGATACCCACGAACACTGAAGATGAGAAACGAGATGGTGCTGAACCAAGTCAATAAGGAAGGGAAAAGCTTGGACATAATTAAGAAGAGGAAATCAATCTACTTTCAAAGTGGACGGTCGTATGAAATATTAAGAACAATTATCGGAGGAAAAATTGATGGAAGAAGAGGTAATGGACGAAGGGACACATCGTTGGCGGGAAACATACGTCAATGGTCGGAGGAGGGGCACGATGTCGTGAATGCGGAGAGAAAACGGTGCTTTAAGTCAAAATGATCGCTCGGTAATAAATGCGTATAGCACTGTAACGATGATGACGATGATGATACGGAAGGATAATATATATATATATATATATATATATATATGTAGAACAGTTTTCGTATTAAATATTCAATTAATCAATTAATTTGTAAGAATTAATTGAAAAATAATTTTTTTATTTTAAAACTAGTTTTCAATTGATTATTATAAATTAAACGATTAATTGAATATTTAATACTAAAACTGGTTCTACAACATTTGTCGCCATGCTCGTGATAACAGTAAAATACTTCCATAAAAAATTATAATTAATTAATTAATACATTAATACATTAATTAATCGATTAATGGACATTGAAAATGTGTGCTTCTCCGTGATACAGTCGCGTGAAAAAAGTTTTGGTAACGATTGGCAGCGTAGGTTTTTCAAAAAACGTATACAAGAAAAAAAAATCGCTTTGTCTTTAGTGTAGATAATACGTATGCAATCTATTATAAACGTCACTTTCGTGTGTGACGTTCTTTATAAAAAAACTGAAAATCGACGATAATAATTATTTTCATTTTTGCCAAGTTTTTAAAGTTATCGGCCTTGGAATGGTAATTGTACAGAGTCGATAATCGTGTTAACCATTTTCTCTTAAATGTAGCCGATTGTAATTTTCAATTGTCACCTTTGTCGTTAGTTACTAGTTAAAGTATACCCTTCCGCGATATCATACCGTTAGAGCATCGCCCGTCTAGTTTTTCCCATATGGACGGCGGGGTGGTTTTCGTTAATTACGTTCGAATTTTCAATTAGATTTCCCACCGGTCGATTGTGAGAAAATAATAAGCGTCGTCACGTGTATAGCGACATTTGTGTCAACGATCCGATAATGTCTATTTCAGTCATTATGGGGGGGGGCAGTTTTAGAACTTTAAAACTCGAACTGGTCGGTTGTCGACGTGTTAAACTTCGAACGTATTTGACGAATTTAATTTCTTGTTTCGTTTTTCAAATAATAATTAGAATAATTAGAATAGATTAAATTTGAATTAGACGCGTTTTTCAACCTAACCTTCATTATCTGCCTGTTAATATTAACGACATATAAATAGCAGACTAAAGCGCAATGTCCTCTACAGGATGTTTTAATATATATTTTCATAATAATACGTTATTATTATTATTATTAATATTATTATTATTATTATTATTATTATTATTATTACAAATTATCTAAATTGAACCCTTCGAATAAAAATGTAGTTAATAAATATAAAAGTACGCTTAAAATTGCCCAAGCAGCGTCAAAGCTAAATGTGATTTTTATACGAGATTATTAGACAAGTGTAAAACTAAGCAGAAACAATACCGGTCTTTATTTTATAGTGCTCCTTACCTAGAAATTGTCTTAAATGATGTTTCGATTCCTGTCCATGGTAATGAGTCGGAGGTTTGCGAACATTTCGATAAATACTTTGAAGGCTGTATAGGCTCCTTCGAGATCGAAGTGTACGGATCCTTCATCGTTGAATCGTATAAATGTTCGGCAAATCTCGAGCTTCTTTGTGTTCATCGGTTTCACGATGACGCGATGAGTGCGATAATAAGTAGTAATTTAGTTTTAATAAGTTATCTCTATACCGTTAATAAGAGAAAATTTAGGATTTTTTGTAAAGCCATTATTAATATTCCTATTTAATAATTCAGTAAATTCAGGTATTTTTCCGGTGATATTAAAATTAGGTATACATCCGTGTAGAAAAGTGGCGACAAAACAGACATTTCTAATTATAGAGACCTATATGCTTGCTGTTTTTTCTAAAATATTTGAAAAATGTATAAAAAAGATTCATCATTTATCACAATTTGGAATACTTTACTTCTAATCAGTACGGATTTTTACCCGAAAGAGGAACAGATTCATTTCAACACATACAGTATATATATGGACACGTTGGATCGTGGTATTCTTTTGGAAAAATTATACGCCTGTGGATTCAGAGGAAACGTTCATCGGTGGTTCGCCTCTTATCTAACAGGAAGGAAGTACGTTACTAAGATAAAAGAGACGTTTACTAGAATTGTCTTCTGGTGTTCGAGCATACTTGGTCCGTAAGTGTTTCTTATATATATATATGTTAACGATATTTATGTAATCTGAATGTCTCTGGCCGACTTTTCAGCCATGCTGATGACGCAGCACTAGTAGTTAACTCTCGATTACCAGGTACTTTGCAAAAGCTGGCTCAAGATGACATACACCTAATCTGTAGTTGGTTTGGTATAAATAGTTTAATTGTAAACAAAAGTAAAACAGAATTTTTTGCGTATAGTCATCAGGCAGGTAGTTTATTAGATAATATAAAAATTAAACTACACGATAATAGTGAATTAGAGTCTACGAAGTTAAATATACTTTTAGGTATAATGATAGTAGACTAACATGGGATAGATAGCCTACCTAGCGAATAAATTAAGTAAACTAAATTATTTATTTTATTATCTAAAACAATATTTTTCATCCGAGCATTTGTACCATTTGTATATGTAGCTTTGTACCTACCGGTTTTAACATATGGTGTTGTTCATTGCCACTGAAAATCACACTAAACCATTAGAAATTCTGTAGTATCATTAGAAATATATGTCCGTATGTAAGTTTGCGCGAATTATATAACATAAATCTGTTGAATTTTGTATTTTTACATAAAAATTGGTTTAACATTTTGTGAGGGGAACGACAAGTTTAGCCAAAGGAAAAAGCTGTAATCCCTCTATATAATAAGTACCACTCTCGGATTCAAGCTCTCTATATGCAGGAGCAATATAACTCGCTCCCAGAGTCGTTAAAGGAATCGCTTAAAAATTTTAAACGTCAAAGCTCCTACCTATGTGAAAGAAAATTTGTTATATTAAAACCGAATATTTAATTCATTTATTAACTTTCGTAATGCAGTTGATGAATTAACTTTCGTTAAATTAAAAGATTTCGTTTATTATTTTACGCATAAAACAAGATTAGTCCGTTATTTTTCCATAAAGATGATTTGCATTATTATTTCATGGAAAACAGATGATGATATGTCTTTACGTTAAATTTTTATACTTCTTATACGTGTCTTTTTTTACAAGTGTTTGTGCACGAATAACATAATAATAACGACACACGGATAATTGCTATTATTTCTAATTATCCTAACCCCGCGTCTGCGCAATTGCGCATAGCCGTATTACTAAAATGTATTTATATTTGTAAATATTTAAAGAAAAAATAAAGATTTGCTTTTTATTACTATTATTATTATTATTATTATTATTATTATTATTATTATTATTATTATTATTATTATTATTATTATTATTATTATTATTATTATAGTACGGGCGTCGGCTAGGGCCATATGCATCGAGTGCGAATCAGCTTCTACATATTCAGCTGTACCTCAGACGGCTGAGGAGGACGATGATCGTGGACTTAGTCCAGTAACAAGTTGAAGGACTCACCATGGGGTGTGTCCTCCACACAGGTGACTTACTCGTTGAAACCTTTTGTTGGATAGCCACTCCTCGCTTGTTATAAGTTATTAAAAATAAAAATAAAAAAAGTAATATACACACATTATTTTTATATTCAATTCAATTCAATAAAGTATATTTATGTTTTTTATACATCAGCAAATAATAAGTAAATAAAAAATGCGCATACCGAGCAGCGTTAACGCTCTTACTACGCGTCTTAGGAAATAGTGTACAAAGAAATCTTAAAATTTATTTTATAATTATTATATATATAAGGCAAACTTCATGCCACATCGCCAAAAATTAAAAGCTTAAAACTATAATGGCCAAAAGGAATGGATGCATTAGGATGTTTACGGGCTAATAAATACACCGGGCAAGATAGAAATAGGTTTCGGTCTTGACAGAAGTAGGTACTACTTAATTGCATTCGTATAAGACATGATAAATGCGATGATATAAAATCAAAGTGACGTTTGATCAGCAACCCATCATCCCACTATGGGCACCTACGTCAAACCGTAGAACGTATTGTTCTCGAATGCCCAAAAAGATATTTCGGCCGTGGCTTTCAAAGATTTTGTCCGTTGACGACGTCTTCTCTGTCTCGTGATAGCTTTTTTTTTGGTCCCCAGTTCATAAATTACGATGGGGTAAATTTATTTATAAGTGATATACATGTAATTTATAAATAATGAACTGAAAAGAGCCCATCCAATTAAGTTTACGGTGCTCAGTTCAGCACATTTTACATTTTTACATTAAGGTGATATTATACAATTAATTTGATTAAAATATATGTAGATGTATTTTGCGGTATGTTATTTCTGATACTGTGAAAACGTCAAATATTTTGTGAACTGCTTATCCACCAATTCTGTTGCATTTATATCTGCGAATTCAGCGTTGCCGTAATCCTGTCAGTATACGCTTCACATCATCGGTTAAATTGCATATTGCACATTTATTCGTACGCGATATTCCATATACTTATACAAAATAGTCTTTAAATAATCCGTGTCCGCTAATAAACTGTGTATTGAAATAATTTGGCACGAATACAACATTTTTTAGTCTTCTGTCTACACTGGGAAAATATTGTTTCGCTAGTCCATTGTATCCATAACCTTTGATATTTTTTAACATAATATTCATCCAATACTATTTTGAATTGTTTAATTGTTAGCTTTTTTTCTCGATGCAAATAGTATGGATGCTGATATTGCGTGTTGTTAAATTCGTAAGTTGTATTTACATTATTTTTTATTAATAAAATATTAATGTTTCTCAATCTCATACACCAACGGTTACCAGCAGTAGAAACTGACCACATATAACCTGTATTCGTTGTCACGGTTGTTGACCATACGAAAGAACAAGAAGTATATATTATGTTGATATAACATTTAAAGAAATCATTGTTTGAAAAAATATGTATAGAGCTTCACATTACGTACGTCACGAGTGAATACGAGACTTTTTTAATTTTGATTTTATAACGTCAAAGACAGTAAATCCCAACGGACGCGTTTTTATAAATGAACATCTCCGATCGAAATTATAAAATTTCAATTTTGTCGTCGGTACGCTATTTAAATGTTCAAGGTCACGTGTTTACTACGTTAACAGTTGCAACCGATATTGATTTTTCGTTCGTGTATAACGGATGTATTTTTGGATTCTCAATATGTGTGTGACGCGCGAATGAATTATATCATGACGTCTATATAGCTTCATATTATGATATACTATCAACGCTTATAATACTATATTATATCGTGCGATTGAATGTTATTTGTCGTCACCGGAATGAATTATATCAGAATAATGCGAAAATTTCGTGCGAGATGATTTATTTACTTTTATTTACGATAAAAAACCAAAATCGTAAATATTATCCGCGAATTATAATAAAATTATTACGATTGCGAGAGGTAAATATATTTTTAATATTCCTTTCAGCGACTATTCATGCACGTAATTATAGCGCAGCAGCGACGTTAATTATTGATTTTGTCGCACTTCACGCTGAATGATCCGTTCAAGACGGTAAACTGGAAGAATAGGTTAAATTAATATCACGATTTGAAGAATGTGGAATTTAGTGATTTTTTAAATTAAACAACCAAATCGAAGGTAAAATCGCGAATTTTTAAAAAATCACAAAGTATTTCGGCTTTTACGCCTTATCAAGGGTATATTTTTTAATATTCACTTGATAATGATGTAACAGCCGAAAAGCTTTGTGATTTTTTATAAAGAATTTCTTTTTAGTGATTTTAAGGTCGCCGTAAAAACCTTACAACATTGTTATCTCCTCAGTAACAAACCGCTGCTTTACGGTTTGGGTCTTTACTTAAAGGCTAAAGGAGTAAACCCTAACAGAAAATCATGTCGAAGACAAGGGGAAACCAGCGTATTATTTTTTTCCCTTGTAACCATGGTATCACAAAAACAGTTTTTAGTACCGGCAACCGCAGTAACATCGACAGTTTTCCTGGTACTGTAGCGGGCTTGGGAAGTGGAAGGGCTGCTTCGGTCGTCATCAAACGAAAACCCTGTTTAAAAATTGCAACGTGGAATATACCCAAATTGGAAAACTTGAAATAATTAAAAGAGAAATGGAAAATAACAAAATAGATATTATATTGATGAACGAGATTTTTTTCTCCGCAGACTATAGAATAATTAGCTCAAGAGGACAAGATGGTGTAGCATTGATTTTAAATAAAACATCAGCAAAAGCATTGCTGGATGTTAAAGGAATAGGAAATAGATTTATTCTGGCATTCGTTGCATACCCAGTGGATCTAACAGTTTTACAAGTCTATATGCAAACATCCAGTAGCGATGAAACAGAAATAGACGAAGCATATGAAAAATTAGAATTACTTGGAAAAACAAAAGCAAGAGATGACGTAATAATAATAGAGGGATTGGAACGTAATAATTGGAGAAGATTCAGAGGAAGAAATAACTGGTAAATATGGGCATGGAATTAGAAATAATCGCGGTAGTTATCTCATTGATTTTTCCAAACAAAAACAGTACATTATTACTAACACATGGTATAAGGGCCCACTAAGAAGAAGATATACTTGGAAGTCACCTGGCGACAAAGAAAGATATCAAATCGACTTCGTATTAGTAAAGCCGAGATATTAAAATCAAGTAAAAAACATCAATTACCCAGGTGCGGACGCTGATACGGATCATTCCATGGTGATTATGAAGGCAGACCTTATGTTTAAAAAGATAATTCCGAATAAACCAGTAGTAAAATGGAATCTTGATATAATCTGAACAATGAACAGATAAAGACTCAATATCAAATGTAAACGGATAAAATTATAACAGAACTACGCGATACAACTAACGTAGGCCTCGTTAAATCAACAATAATAAACTGTGCGCAGAAAATCTTTGGCAAAACAAGAAGAACTAAACATAAACCGTGGATTACGGAACAAATATTGGAATTAGTCGATGAAAAGCGGAGATATAAAAATGATACCAGCGAAGAAGGGAAAGTGAAATATAGGTCCTTAAAAAATTCGGTAGATAGAGCTTGTAGGAAAAGAAAGGAAGACTCGAGATGCCTTGAACTTAAAAAATTAGAAATTCGAGGAAAACATGAACAAGTGTATAAAAGAATAAAAAATATGTCTAGGAAATATAAAGGACTTAAAACAACAGCGCTAATAGGACAAAATAATAACGAAGTTGTAAACCCTGAAAAAAGTTCAACATGACAGGTTTATATGGAAAATTTATATCACGATAGCCAGTTAAACTGGAAACCAGCGATGAATAAGGTAGATCAATTGTCTCATGACATTATACTAAAAAACGAATTTGACACAGCATATAAAGATGCTAAGAAATAATAAAGCACCTGGTGCTGATAATATACCAGCGGAATTGATAAAAATGAGCGGAGAAGAAAAACTCACGACAGGCTATTAAATTTCAAATATATATAACGAAGGTATATATACAGAAGAATAGTGTACTTCGGTGATTGTTCCGATTCCAAAGAGAATAACTTCAATAAGATGCACCGACTATATAAGCCTTATCCCTCACGCATTTAAAATATTGCTGCAAATAATAAAAAAGGGTTTAGAAAAATATGTAGAACAATTTTTAGACACAATTTGGCTTTCGTAAAAATCTATCGACCAGAGATGCAATAGGGACGTTAAGGTATGTTGGAGATCGCCTGATGGGAATGTAAATAAGAACGTGTAGATTTGTTTTATTATACCAAAGCTTTTGATCAGGTCAGTGAGGATAAGCTTTTTCCTCTCCTTGAGCAAATAGAATGCCCCAAACGCATATTAAACTTGATATATAATTTATACATACGTCAAACGGCCGTTATTAGAGTAAATGGGGATATATATCTAAACCCGCGAAAATAAATAAAAGAGTACAGCAAGGTTATTTGTTATCTCCATTCCTTTTTAACGTATACGCGAAACTTGTGCTTAAATTAACTCTAGCAGAAACCACATATGAAATTCGCTTAGGCGGAGAAAGACTTCAAACGATATCATTTGCAGACGATCAAGCTATAATTGCTTAAATGATACAGGATAGCAGTTTAGGTTATAAATGTTGATAAAACTAACATCACGATAAAAAATCAATTGAAAAATTAGTTAAATCACTAATATTTATTTTCTTATGTAAAACACAAAGCTTTTCGGCATTTACGCCATTATCAAGTGAACAAATTTTTTTTTAATCATAATTTTAAAAGTACAAATTAAAAATAATTACTTAAAAATATTTGATGGTGAAAATATATTCCATAAAATGTTATTCTGTTTGTCTGTTCTGTTTATTTTGAATTGTTGAAATTTAACATCAATATATTTGTTTACTGATTTTGTTTTTTTTTCATATTTATTTTTTTTCCGGATTCTGTAAAAGTTGTATACTTGTGGAATTTCAAATTTTTCATTTACTATTGCGATGTATGATGTCCAAAAGTAAAATATAAAATGTAAAAATATACAAACACAAAAATTTTTTAAAAAACACAATTTTACAATAAAATGAAAATAAGTATTTGAAAAATCTGATAATAATTTCAACTGGAAATTAATGGTCAGAAAATTCAACAAGTGCAAAGATTCAAGTAGCTCGGTCATTATGCGATACAGAAATAAATTCAATAATTAAGCTTGGCAAGAAAAGCGAAACATATTAAGCCAAAAGTCAATACCGCTAAAAACGTAAACGTATTGTTAAAACTTACGACCTGTAGCGCTTTACTGTGCTGAAACGTGGGCACTGAACAAAAGGAATGATCAAAAATTGCTGGCTTTTGAAAAGTGGTGTTGGAGGAAGATACAAATAATAATAAGTTGGACCGAAAAAGTTTCGAATGGAGAAGTTCTCCAAAGAATTGACGAAAAACGGACCTTATTACTTTTGATAAAGAAATAATATTAACCTGGATGGGGCATGTACTCCGACATGGTGGTCTGTTACGCGATGCAATAGAAAGACAGCTTCCAGGGAAAAGAGGTCGTTGTAGACCACGAAACGCTTTCGTTACAATATTGTTGCATGAAACAGGCACAGATCAATACTGGAAAATGAAAAGAGCTGCAGAGAATCGGTTGGACTGGAAGTTACTTACTATGTAATAAAATCAATCCTACGACTGCGAAACTTATGATGAATAAAATAAGGCTATACATGAATTCTAATACATAACTTTTCGGCTTCCTTTAGCCCGCGTATGTTCCACGTTCCCGCTTTAATAGCTTCCCATATTTCTATTTCAGTCGCCAATTTTCTATGGGTTGCCTGGTTTCCTACAACACCATAGCCGGTTGCATATTTTACTCTACCAAGCCCGGCACCTGAGTAGCGCCGATTGCCCATTGGGTCACATGGCACAACATTACACAGATTAAAATTCATCATAATTTTTTGTGGGGTATTTATAAACGCAGTGGGACCCGATTCCTTCTGCGTGTAGAATGAAGCCGCCCCTAACATAGGAACAGACGCCTACCAGGGAGCCGCCTCTAACATAAGGAACAGCCGTTCCGCTATCCACCACCTGCGGACGCGCCCTGTCCCCCTGAGCTCAGGGTCCCTCGGTTACACATATATGTGTGCCCCCGGGGAGGGATATATATATATAACGCTGGGACGAATGTCATATCGCGGAAGGAGGGGCTAAACACGATTTTAAATAGAAAATTTTTGTTGTCAGACACAATTGTAAACCTTTCAACGAATCTAGGGAATTATCGTTAACGCGAACTTTAGCTACGATCATTAATCTAAAACAGTCAATTTTTATTTAATTTTCGTTCGAATCGAGCCTCAATCGATACCTGTATTCGTTTTAATTACAACGCTAGATACGTGTTGAAGGATGAATGTTATAATTAAGAAAGTGGTGTAAATTTCGCACAGAAGAATTTACATATATTAGTTCGTAATTATAGCCGCGATGATTACAAGTAGACATAAAAAAAAACAAAACGAAAACGATATATATATGAAAGAAACGCTTTATCTTAATTAAAATATTCAAAGTAAGCGAGTAAGTCGCTGAAGATGGAATATTCATTTTTATTCTATAACTATCGTATTATACGATATTAATTTTCACCGCGTATAGATCAACATCAAAACACATACGAGAAATTGATGAAAATATTCCTCGGAACATTTTATTTTACAAAAACACATACAAGAAATTGATGAAAATATTCCTCGGAACATTTTATTTTACAATTTGGAAGATTGGATGATAGATAAAAAAATTAAAACCGGTTGGACGCGTTCGATACTTGATGTTGGAGAAGAATGGAAATAGTAGTGTGAACAAAGAAAATTATTAACGAAAAGAAGTATTTCGATTATTTTCAGCCGCAATGAACATTTAACGGAAAAAATTGAAGGTATCTTAAAAGGGAAAAGATGAAGAGAAAGGCCAAGATGAAATATTTCAAACAAATACAACACGATATACAAGCAACAGGATCTAGTAACGTGGAAAAAATGATAACGAAGACTGACGAATTTTGATGATAATGTACGGGGTGAACCCCCAGAGAAGACGGACGGTATTGTTTTTGTCAACAGCGCAGTTGGTAACACTAACGCGAACCACGTACTTCACTTTTAGTGTACACAAGAGAAACTGAGCGCGCGTTTTACATGGAACGTTATTTTCGGCGTGAATCGATCACGACAGTGTTTCAGAAATAAATCAAAGTTAACACAGTGTAAGCCTGTATCATGTCGCAATTCAAAAATCAATCGGGTTCGGGCAGCGATCATTCGGAGTCCCGAAAGAATCTGCTCGTCATCATGCTGCTTGTTGAAATCTGTCCAGAGAATCTTTTCGCCATATATTGCTGGAAGGCTTGAAATTTCATCCTTATAACTCAGGAATTAAAAAGTACCGACCACGCCACAAAAACTTTTGCTGAAACGATGCTGAAAAAAATCGAAGATGAGGAGATCGATTTAAATCATCTTTTGATGGGCGGTGAAGCTCATTTTCAGCTAACAGAACTGCCGTTACTGGTCCGGATTTAATACGAATTCAATCGAACAGAAGCCGTCACTGGGCTGGAGTGGTGACGGGCCTTATTTTTTCACTCGTACCAATCGAGATGATAAACTCATTTTTGCTTCCCTCACTTCGTCATCGTCGTCGTCTGGGCAGTGGCTTCAACAAGATGGTGCGACGTGTCACTATTCGACAAAAACGCTCGCGGTAAAGAAGCGTCTGGTAACCGTATATTGTCGCGTGGCACGTTTCATTGGCCGCCGTACTCGCCAGATTTGACGGCTCCATATTTTTTTTCTGTAGTTACCTTAAGAGACGTATTTACGAAATACGTCTACGACATCTGGAAGACCTGAAAACTCGGATTTCTGAAGATAGTTCAAACATTCAGCGACCTATGCTCGAAAATTTAGTAAAAAGTCCGAATGAATATATTGTTGCAAATTACGGTCATCTGAACGATATTGTGTTCCACAAATGATTGTAAGTTAATCTTCCGTTTTCCTATTTCTAAATAAAACTTCATTCAAAAATTTTGGTCGAGTAGTTTTTGAGTTACACAAAAAACAACTGGTTCTCTCTCTCTCTCTCTCTCTCTATATATATATATATATATATATATATATATAAAATATATGTATAACACGAGGATAATTAAATGATTAGTATCATGACGTAATTATAAAAGTGTTACTCAGTGGTTGTGGTAAAAGTAACAATTTGAGAATTCGGTCAGACGAGGAAAAACGTATCAGAAGAATTTCTATTTTGCGTTTTTGATTTTTGATTTACTGCTGGTCAACCATTTTTTTTTTTTTTCGTTTTTTTTTTTTTTTTTTTTAATTGAGTGAACGAGTACGACTTTGTGAATTTTTACATTACGTTATACGGAAAACGAGCGTTTCACTATACAAGTGGACTTGGGGTCGGAGTATTCGGGAAGATACCGTGGGTATCTAGACCTTCACGCTTAATCCTATAAAAAATTTAAATTAAAAAATATATACACAATTTATAAAGATATAGAATTTAAAAAATTTTAATTTAGTTTACAATTCACAAAAATCAGCATTAATGCTGTTTTTTCACTTTGCCGATTTTTGTTAAGCGTAATTTGAATTAGTATTTTTTACATTTCATATTTTTATAAATTGTAACATTTATTTTTTAAATTGAAAATGGCTTAACAGCTGAAAAGCTTCGTGATTTTCATAAAGAAAATGTTAGGGTTTTATCTCCATTTTTTTAAAAAAAATTATCTTTAATATATATTATGTGTGTGTGTGTAATAAAAGGGGTAATGTGTGAATTTGATTTTGCAAATTGTAGTATACGTGACAAATCAGTTAATTGGTAGTAGCGGGAAAACCCACAAAAATAACCAGCGGTCTATAAATAATTATTGTTTCGTTTGGTTAAGATTTGTACACGTGTGTTTCTAGTTGCGCGTATGCTGCACACGCTTTATATACATATATATTCCATGTATGTATGTTGTGTGTATGTATGTATAAATGTGTACGCGCTAGTGTAGTTGTTTTTAAAATTTACAACCCCCTCCCTAGTGTCGAATGTAACGAAGGAATAATTTTGTTTTTAAATTTACGGCGTATTTGTAAAATTTTTGCTTATTTTTCCTCGAATTTATACGTCGTATTTATCAATATGATTGTGGTTCTTTTTTTCACGTATGATTTGAATTTATACAACAACGTCGATAACACGAAAGAGGCAACTAACCAAAACTTCAAATTATTTCATCGAAAATAAGTAAATATTTAATTAAAATGCGTATTAGATATTATTAGAACAAGCAATTATATTATATATATATACGTATGTATCGATTTTGTTAAAATTGGTGGGCATATGAAATTTCAGAATTCTTCTGGTAGCTTCATTTTTTTCATGTTACTACATCCTGTGTCGCCTTCGTGTTGTCCTATTTGTTTTCGATATATTTCATTCTCGGCCTCACTCTTGATCATTCCCCTCCTACGGTGGCTTCAATTATTTACGTTAAATGTTCATTGTGTCCGAAAATATGACCTATCCATTTGTTGTTCTTTCTTTCAAATTTCCTTATATATTTTCCACGAATTAATCTAAATACTTCTTTGTTAATAATTTCCTCCGTCCGCGCTATTCCTTCCGTTCTACTCCAACAGCAGTTTTCCAACACCACCAACTAGGTTGGCGTTCAAGCTTTCGAATCATAAATTAAGACGTTCCTTCGATCAATTTATTCTTAATTTTTATGCTCGTACGCCTCGATGTTAATAATCATTCTTTTTTCACGACCTGTAAAAACGCTCCGTAGGAATGTTTTGACAAATTTCTTCTTAATTTCTATATTTCTGCACGTTAATAAACCTTTTTTTTGTTTTTCACGAATCCTAATTTCACCAATCCTATTATTTCTTTTACATCCTAAAAATTTATCCTTTTTCCCTGAAAACTGCAGTCTACGGTATCCTTCTACACTAATCTTTACCACTTTCAATAGTATTATCTCCGAAAGTTTTTTTTTTTTTTTAATCTATATACCCGAAAATTGAGTAATAAAAACCGCCTCTGTGGAAATTTCGAATTTTAAAATTTTGAATTTTAAAATTTCGAATTTTAAAATTTCGAACAACTCGAGTCTGATAAAATTTTTGAAAGTTCGACTTCTTTTTCATCGTACTTTTCTTAATATTTATCTAAATACAGGTTGAAAATTTTAGCTCGATCGCGTTATCGAATATTACGAGCTTAGAAATTTTCTTCGAATTAATTCATTTCTTACTATAAACAACTTGACTGTAACACACTTAGCTCGGCATTTGTAAACTGTAGTACGTTTGATTTCACGCGAAAACCGAGTTTAATTAATGAATTAGTTAAATAATCATAAATAATAAGTATTATTATTTTGTTTAATTTAATTTTAATTCGATAATAAAAATAAAAATGCGAAAACTACGGAATGTAATTATTTAAAAAAAAACAAAATAAACGATAAAAAAAAAGTTAAATCACTATATTCTTTATGAAAAATCATAAAGCTTTTATTATCGAGTGAACATATAAATAGGTTGTTTTTTTTCACTTTGATAATTTCTTTGTAAATTAACTTTTACATTTTATACTTTTATAAATTGTATATATTTTTAAATGTTATTTTTCCATTCACTCGATAATGATTTAACAGCCGAAATACTTTGCGATTTTTCATAAAGAAAATTTTAGTTATTTTTTTGTTGCGTATAATAAATAATAATATAATTATTATTAGTAACAATCAAATCAAATTGATTTTTTCTCGCTATACATGTTAAAACCGTTTATGTACAATATTGCGCGAATAGCGAAATTAAAAAATAATAAATTTCATTATACACCGATTAAACTCTGCCCACCTTAGACATACACTTATGTTTACGTTAACGTAATACACACACACACACGAACTAGACCCTCGCTTTAACAAATATACGCTTATTCAATTTAACATTTATCACTATGTATATATTCATACCATATACACTTAATATGTCCCTATATATCTACATGTACACATACATATACACATATATTCGCGTGAATAGAAAAAGCTAAAGTACACCCATACAAATACGTACTTATGTTAAAAAAAACAAAAACAAACGAAAAACATGATATAGTAGTAAACATTTTAATTTAATACATTTAATTTATTAATTTTGTCTATATCCGAAATGTTGAATTGCTGTTTTATCGGTTTCCTCTCGACCTGCTCGTTCTACCGCCAAATTTAATCTTAAACTAATCACAATTTTTAACTAAAAAGTTTAACAAACGCAGTTTGTAAGGATTTCATAAACTTGTTTGTTTCCCATTTTTAATTATTGTATTCTGAACGGATTTGTAATAATAGATGCTTTTTGATACTTATCCTGTTTTAATCGATTATATCGTACAATAAGACAGGCTGGTAAACGTTCGGATGAAAAATATTATTTGAAATGATAAAAAAAGAAAATAATTTTAAAAAAAAGATCAAATGTAACGAGTGTTTAATCCGCATCAAACGATTATCTAACTTAATTCCCATACATTTAATATAATCTACTCCGCTCAAATTACTACCATTAGGATATGCTACGCAAATTATATTCCAAATGGCGCCAAATCTTAATTAGACAACGACTCCAAGCGGCACTGCAGAATTCTGTACTATAATCTGGCACACTATTCATTATTTAACTTGACGTATTTCCTATTTTTTAGGTAACCCCCTAAACCCCAATCGTGTATTACGCTTTTACATACCCAGAGTTATATAATTTATCTGATGAACTTGAAAGTATACAGAACAATTATTGGATTAAATACAGTTTGGTTTTTGGAAAAATAGGTCTACTAGAGACGCAATAGCGAAATATTGAACATGAATCAAAATCTGTATATATATGTTTCATCGATTTTATGTCAAAGCACACTCGGTATCTCTTGGCACGAGCTTTTTCCACCATTATGAGAAATTGGGTGTTCTCAGCAAATATTAAGATTAATACCTAACTTATATATAGAAACCAGTCCGCAATTATCAGATTGAACGCAGACATGTTAGAGGCAGCAAAAAGAAGCAAAGGAGTATTTGTCGACATATATATATATATGTGTTTAATATGCGGAAGTAGTACTTAAGGACACATCGGAAAATACTAATTATGATATATCCGTAGAAGGAGAGAAAACTTCAAACTATTAAGTTCGCAGATGACCAAGCCGTAATTAGAGGATCTCCAAATTTACTCCAGAAAATAGTCCGGTCTATAAATGATATAGGAAAAGAATACGGGCCAGAAATGAATGGAGGTAAAATAAAAATCCGTGTATTGTTTCAAATTCAAAATTAACGGAGAACAAATCGAAAGAGTTCTCATTTTCAAATATCTCGGACACTTAATGGACCTTTACCGCGAAGCAGAAATAAATATAAGAATTAGGCTAGCGTGAGAGTAGAAACGAAGTATATTGTAACAGAAAAAAATGTGGATGAACCTCTGTAAACCCATTATAAGAAGCCATATTTGGCGCCGGTAGCACTATATTGTATCCTGAAACGTTTACTTTGAGTGAGTAGAATATTCGAAGGTCGGATAGATGTTGTAAATGGAACCCATTCTGATAAAATTACAAATGAAGAAGTACTAAATAATGCTCTACCCTGGATGGGTCATGTCACATGACCAATTATTACAGAGATGTAGTGGACGGAACAATGCAAGGGAAAAAAGGACGGGATTGACCGAGGAATACATTCGTGGCCATGGTGCAACTGGAAAGCGTTTATCATGAAATAAAACCAGTCTTAGTATTACCAACAATGATAATGATGATTACCTTTTATCAAGCCTAACGAAACCTTTTCATAAAAAAGACATTATTATTGTAACCAAAAAAAAAAAAAAGATGACTTATTATAGGGTGAAGTTCCTAAGAAAATCTAAAAATATAAATTAATACAGTTAACACATGTAGGTTTTTCATTATTGCGTTCTAAGCCACCGTCATACTGGCTTATTTATTTACACTATAAAGAAATTATTTGTTGAAATAATTAGTAACAATTTTTTCACTTCCAATGACCGACAATTTGTGGACATTAATAAAAATTTCCTTAATCTTTCAGGTTTTTTTTAAAAAAAAAGATTTACGATGTTTCAATAATTATTCTCATTACATTTATTTAATTGGTTAATTTAATAATCAAACTTTTATAACTGGTTTCTGTACTTACTTAGATGAAATGCATTATGAACGTCCGCCTCAGAAGGAAATAAATGAATAAGTAAATAATAATAATAACAATAATTAGTAAATCAATTATATATCGATAATATTATTTAATACAGAGTAATCTATTAGATGAAGTTAATAAACGATTAATTATTTTTTTATTTTTTAAATAATTATTTACAACTTGGTTCATATAATAAGCAAATTTATTTTGAGCGGAGATGCTACCAGTCAATAATAATCAATCAAGCAATCCATCAATCAAGCTATCAATCAATCAAGCAATCAATCAAGCAATCAATCAAGCAATCAATCAAGCAATCAATCAAGCAATCAATCAAGCAATCAATCAATCAATCAAGCAATCAATCAAGCAATCAATCAAGCAATCAATCAATCAATCAATATGTTTCAGGAAAATAAAATTACAAAAGTAAATGTTAGATATATATATAGTGCTCGCAAATGAGCATTGTGGGTACGAATAGCGAGCTAAATCAGATCTACTAAATTCAAATTAGTCATTATAAGGCGAGAGTAAGCGACAGGATATTTAAAATAATAAAGTATAAAGCCTTTTCTTATTAAAACTTACATAGGAACATAACAATAAGTCTGCGTACGATTGTATTAATACATAACACCAGTTTCAGCTTATAATAGATGTGTAAACGTATTAAATATGTCGTGTGAAATTAAATAGTTAAAATAAAAAAAAAATTCATATAAAAACATAGATAAGCCTAATATACACAGATGTACAAAATTAATACATAAAGCGAGTGCCAGCTTATAATAGAAGTGTCAGTACTCATTTTTACATTAAACATATCGTGTGGAATCGATTACAATGAAAATAAAATATTTCCTATTACTACAATCGGAGATAAGCAAAAAAACAGTTGAAACTTATGTGACAGTAAACATATAAAATAAGTTATAATTTATGATAATAAATGTATTCGATTTTTAAAAATAACCCGTATTTAATAATAATTAAAAGGACGTGTCTCAACCTTTATTCCTACTGGTCCCCGGCAATTCTTTACCATTGTTTGTAATATATAAATTTAGTTTCCCCTCTTTTATCTCAAAAATTGTCCATCTCGTCTTCTTCTACTCTTAATATACCAACTTTTCACACTATAGGATTATACGTCCGCGTTCTCCTCTTACATTTGTTAATAATAGCGTCTTATTTTTTTAAATTTTCCTCCTATAAATCTACTACCGATACTATACTTTCGAAAAACATTATAAGTCTCATTCCTACTACACTCTATTTTTCTCTCTTCCATTTTAGCTAATTAACAAACGTTCGAGAACCGTACGTCGATGTTGAATCGAATACTTCACTTTTCGATTTATAATCCTAAATGATAAATGACCAAAAATGAGTTAAAATCGCTATTAATTGAAAAATCGCAAAACTTTTCAACTGTTAAGCCATTATCGAGCGAACGTAAAAAGTAAAATATAAAAATATATACGATTTATATAAAATATAAATAAAATGTAAAAGTATATACAATTTAAAAAAAAATATATAAATAAAATGTAAAAAAAAATAATAATTTATATATGCAATTTTAAAAAATTCTCCAAGTGAAAAAAAACCAAAGTAATTGTAAAATAATCAGATGGCGAATAAAACTGTTCACTGTGACATTATTGTAACTATTTGTTATTTTCATTTCGAGAATTTTTGTAAAATCTAAATTAGTGTTTTTTTTTATACATTTTGTATTTTTTATATATATATAAATTTGAAATATTTTTACACATTCACTATTACATTTATAAATAGCGTTTTATTTAACTTTTGAGATAATTTAATTTTTTTTATTTATTTTTTAATTTTTCGTGTCATGCTACAAAGGCTAAAAGCACAGAGATCATCCCCTGTTATTATAGGTGTGAAGATAATTTAGTGCAAACGAGGAATGTTATGAGTATTTTCATTTTTAGAAGTATTTCGTTATAGGAAATTGTAATGAAAAGTGAATAATATAGAGAACAGTTATGAGCTATAGTGATTTGAATATTACAGGTTGAGCAAAGTAGGAGGATCTTGGATATATAAAAATGAGAGTCAAACGAGTTTTGCGGACACAATGGAACAGCATCACTTCGTTCTGTGTTGTAACAGGTTCAATAGGCCAGATGCCACTTGTTCCTTAAATTTATGGAACATGCAGCGACGCATATCGGAACATGTTGCGCGAAGTGTAATTCTGCAGGAGACATGAAGGCGGTTTCTTTCGCAGCTCGATCTGCTTCTTCATTCCTTCCATCGTATCCCCCCTGTGCAGCGATCCAAATGGGTCTGTAGACTTTGCTCGCTAATTATAGAATTAATTTTCGCACGCGACGGATGCACGCATCTGAAATTTTCTTTCAGCTGTTCGATCGAATACGGCGAATCTGTGACAGTGTTAAATTTCTTGTTCGTTTTTAAAAGATGCAATTAATATTTGCAAACAGTTCACACGATCGGACATTAATTAATTGTATATCAAAATTAGTATTTTTTTTTTACATTTTATATTTCTCAGAAATTGCGTGAACTTTTATTTTTTACATTCATCACGATAATGGCTTAACAGCCGAAAAGTTTTAGTGATTTTAACTCCTTTTTCGTTATTTCTCCTAAAAATGACTATTTTAAATCGCAAACGTGCATTTAATTATATACGTTTTAGAAACCGATACGCCAGATGCTAACGATATTCTTCTACGAACCTCTCTCTCCTTTAGTCATAGTATTTCCCAATTCTATTCTTCGGCTTAAACTATTTCTTCCTACGTATTCATTTTTTTTATCGCCTATTTTAATTTTAATTTTAATTTTAATTTTCTCATTTCGCGTTTTTTTAAATCCAAATTCGTACGTAGCTTATTCGAACTTGCATTTAGCATCTCCCATAAATTCTTTTAGATCGACTAAATTTTTCCCTACGTCGTCATCCGCTAAACGTAGATTATTCCGAAATTCTCCATTCACTTTAACACCGCTTAGTTCCTAATCTACCTGCATACATTTTTCATCAAAACATTATTCGCACTTATCTATGGAAAATTCTGACAATTTATTATGCGTTCAGAACGGAAATTGAAAGTGTGTGTGTGTGTGTGTGCGCGCGAGGAAAAATTAAATTACGTAACGACTGAGATAACATCGTGAACCTTCTTAATGCAATGTACCGAATTGAAATTTACACCATCTGTGAATAATTAAGATAATTCATACATTAATTACACATGCATACATATATATATATATGCATGATGAATACGGGTATGTGTGTATTAAGTGTCAACCAAACGTACATACATATCCATATAGTATACATAAGCGATGTTATTGAGATAAAAATTGCAAATTGCAATACTTGTTTAATATATAAACACGAGTTAACGTTTAAATATAATGAAGATAATTCAATTGAGAATAAACACCGGAGGGGGGGGGGAGTTTGCAATTTAATTATAAAAGTGACCTTTTTCTTTTGTTTTCGTCTCAACGCTAATATTCCCAATAACGGGGTCCGAAACAAAGGTGATATATTCTGGTTTATAACCCCCTCGACACGGTTTATCTAATACGTTTTTTCTACGCTACGATAAATGAATTATAATTAATCGACCGGTTAATTAGTTAATTAATTAATTAAATTATTTATTTCGTAAGTTTTCGGTTACTTTTTCCATTTGAGCGGTTTCTTATCCGCGTATCATTTTCGACGAGTATAGCTATAAAATGAGAGCAATCAAAACCGCGACTTTGATTAATTCGATCTGCGATCGTTAGGGAAATTTTCAAATTAACGATATAATATATTATCGAGTCGTTATTTATTTCGGTTGGTAAACGTCACAAATTTCGTCTAATGAAAAATTATTATTATTATTATTTTTTTTAAATTTTTTCAACTTTGTTACCTGCGAGAACTGTACGAAATTTATTACCCGTTATTAATGATCGCATAAATTATAGAATAATTTTACGTCGTACGCTTCGAAAATCCGGTTAAACATTGTAAAAGGAGAACGTAAGGTAGTATGGATTGAAAGTTGGAAGAATAAACGGGAAGGACCGATTGTTAAATTAGATGATATAAATCGGAGGATTTGGGAAAATTCAATAAGTTATTGGAAGCATCGTGCGTGAAGAAAGAATGTTTAGATTGATCGTAAGGAAATTGAATTGCACACATTCAAGGAGAATGCGGTGGACGATAATGATTGAAGATAAAGGAGGAGGAATTTTAGGATATAACTGTGTGAGATATTATTGCGATCTAGGCACAGACGAAAAAGTACGTCATCCGTTTTCGTTGAATAGTTTGTTGGTAAAAGTGCGGAGCACTGAGGAGTTTATATAAGTTTAAAGGTGTTTTATTGGTGTAGTCAGGAGCGGGAATGAGTCGCATCTCCGCACTGTTCGTTGGTCATTACCTCGTCAATATGCAATGATTATTACATGTTATAATCAAATGACCGATTTCTTTAGCCAGGGAGTGTAATTTAGGATCACTGTAATGCTACAAGAGAATCCGTGCGTAGTAAGAATTACTGATTAACGTTAATTTTTGAAATATCCATAATCGCCATTTTGAGGGCATATAATTCGGTCGGTAGAATTGAGAACTGGGGCGGAGTGGAGAAACGAACTATAGAATAACCGGTCCTACTCCAGTTTTGTTTTTAGAGCCGTCGGTGAAGTATACGGGTAGTAAATCATTTCTAGATAACCTGTCTTTATTACCTGTTTAGGAGTATAATTCTTCGAAAATTTATTAAGACTGAGGTCTATTGGGATATCGAGCTCACTCTAAAATGAATGATGTTAAAGGAGGAAACGGGGGTGGAAAGTGGATTTGAAGAGTGGACAGGATATTCTCTATTTGTTTAGCAAAAGCAAGAATTGAGTAGGAAGATTTGAAACAAAAGATTGAGGAGTGGAAGGAATGATTAGGGCTTGAGGCAAAGCGAATGAAGAAGGAAATAGAGAGCGTTGTAGATCAAGAGGGAGTTCTCCAGCTTCGATATGATGCTGCAAACTGGAGCCGTACAGTGTTGAGCGATCTGATCGAAAAGTTGAGTGTGAAAGTAGTTTGATAATGTTGAGTTTGGAAGTGCATATTTCCATGAGGTTTACATCCGGTTAATAACCGGTTGTCTGTCGAAAATTATATACCAAAATACTTGACGATGTTCGAGCATATTTAATGCGGGTGTAATTCAAATAAAGATTAAGTCCATATTGCCTACCTGACAGATCGGAAACCAAACGGATCCAACATCTATTGAAGATATGGTACGAGAAAAAGTGGCGTTAAGGTCCCCAATTAAACAAACTCTATTATCATAATTAACGAAATATTATTCTACATAATTAAAGTAGCTGTTTATCCGGATTATTGATAATTTGTTTACACTCGCTACATGCTTATTTCACTGAAAACTAACGATTTCTACTGATCACATTGTCTTCTCGCACTAAATGTGCCATTAGATGTTTCGTTAAAATTGCCTAGAAGAAGGTGGTTTTTTGTTTGTTTTTTTTTTTAAATTATTTTTGCATACAGTCTAAGACAACGAGTAGCGATGAGAAGGATAGATAAATAAATAAGGTATATGGGTTTCTTCTTTTCGAAGGAATATATTTATTTAAAAAATTACATTTTGTAATATGGAATTTAAAGCGACAATCCAATCACTTCAAACTCCACTTACATTAATGATAACGATAATACGATAATTTTAAAAATTTATATATTGTAATAGTTTAATCTAAATTTGACAGCTTACTTTCGAATATATCATAATATTGTATCTTAAATTTAATATTTTCATTAAAGTTTTAAACAAATGCTAATTACTAATAAAACAAATTATGTTTTTTTTTTCTTTTAATTAGTGATAAATCCTCGTGAAATATACGATAAGTTAATTATAAATGATAATTTTAAATACTCGCGATATATTTTATAATTGAATTAATTCTTTCGAGGCGTTTAAAATAGATAAAATTCGTATATATTATTTACACTTAAACTTCTTATTGTTTGTTTTATCGGCGGTAATGTAAGGGCGCAGATATAATGTTTCGCAACACCTTGTTATGAAATCTCCGAGTGATATGAATTACTCGCAGTTCCTCATATTTCAGCTCCGTAAATCCACGTCGGTAATACGTTGTAGAGTAAGACTTTGTTTTGCAATCATCGGAGTGTTTGTCTCTTAGCCAGTTCACACGGATTGCTGTTTTAACTAGAGTTTCGTTTCGATACAACGTGATCTTTCCGTGTGAGTTGTTGGTCACATCGTACTTTACGTGAAATTGGTATTATTTGTGACCATTTATCGAGACGGATGAATTGTTTCAGCTTCGTTAGAAGTAGCGTTGGAAAATTGTATGTATTACGTAAGAACAAGAAGAAACATTAGCAGCGTTTGTAAAATTGTATGTATTACATGAGAAGAAGGAACAGCGCGACAACGAAGAACGACTTCTATGAAAAATTTGATAATAAATAACGAATGAAAGAGTCGTGTAAGTGAAATAAAATCGAAGAAACGGAATCCAGAAGAGAAATATAGAGTAATAATTACGGCGGACCAATCTGGGTGGAAATATCCTGTGCCCATTATAAAAAGTAAAGAAAACGGCGTGGAAATGGACGGAAAATTACAAATTGTTGAAATGAGTAACTGAACGAAAAGGGGCCACGAATCACGTTGAATAAGCTGGTGCACATCTTACGGCCGTTTTATGTTCAAGCAGTTGTCCTAATGAAGCGAATGAAATATTACAGACAAGCGTAAATCTCATCACCTCTTGGTGTGAGAAATGGAAAGTTAAAATTAACGAAGCAAAATCGACTCATGTGACATTTACAAACAGAAAAATTACTACAAAAGATATTATTATGAATAAAAACATCGTACCAATTAAAACCGAAGTGAAGTACCTTGGACTACATCTGGATAGCAGGTTAACGTGGCGTAACCATATTGTAACTAAAAGAACAGAACTCAATATGAAAGTAAGGCGAATGTATTGGCTAATAGGAAGAAAATCGAAACTCACCTTAAATAACAAGGTGATACTTTATAAACAGATACTCATGCCAGTATGGTCATATGGATGCCAGTTGTGGGGATGTAGCGCAAAAAGTAATGTAAAAATAATACAAACATTCCAGAATAAAACTCTGAGAACACTTGCAGATGCCCCTTGGTACGTAAGCAACGAGACATTACACCGTGATTTAGCTGTACCATATGTGCAAGATGTCATTAAAAACGCAGCTAAGAAGCATGCTGATAGGTTGGATAAACATACCAACTGGACAGCAATTATCCTACTGGATAATATGGAGGAGATTCGCCGGCTACAACGGACGAAACCACTAGATTTACTCTAGTTAATGACAGGCTATGATGAAAAGCTGCTATGTGAACACTAACTAGCTACAACATCAATGGATGGGGCTATAAGTGACTAAATTGTAATCACCTATGATAACATCTACTGATAGCCTAGACAGGCTAGGCGTAGATTATAGCAGGGATATAAAAAAAAAAAAAAAAAAATCTTTATCGAAATTTGGATGTTTAAAAACTTCAATCACGAACAATTGCGAACCTATATATTAATCCATTTTTGATAAAATTTCAAAATTGTCAACTTGTATATCTCGTGATACACTGATACGAAGCCACTGCAAACGAATCGTTCCTCTTATAATCCGCCTTGTGTCCTTTTAGTCTTTGATTAATGCTTCTAGCAGTCTATCCGATGTAGCTAAGCCCGCCGCAGGAACGAGGAATTTTATAAACCACACGTCCTTTGAGTCAACCGTGAAAGTTTGCGTAATTAATCTCCATCCAGATTGAAATAGATTCGTAATGATTTATAGTAAAATGGTCATTATAAAAATGTTAAATAAAAAAAATAATAATTTCGACGAGAATACTAATTAATAATAATCATAAATCTTATATCATCGAGGTGATGGCGCGAATTAGGTAGATGACCGAATCGAGGTTAACAAGTAGTTGTTATAAACTATTGACTTTTATTTCCAGCAATACTAGAGCAACTTTAACAATTACTAATACTAACACAAAATGTAGAAACAAAAAAAAAAGAATATTTCTACCTTCTAATATTTGATATATATATACATATCATAAAGAAGCGCGCAGATTTTAGTGCACGCGCTCGTAGGCGTGTAAAAGACGTTTTATCGAGTAGTTTAGGACGATATCCTTCGACCAAGGTCGCGCCTCGAGGAAACCGAAGGTTACTACTGTCGGGAGCGATTTCCGTTGAATATTAGAGACGCTATTACGGGAGGCAAAAGTCAAAAAAAAATTATCAACGACGGTAAGTAACACTAGCAAGAGGTGGTTAGGCAATTATAGCAGTTTCTGCTGTTCAAATTCTTCCCCGGTACTGTTGGAACAAAATGTAGAGATTATTATTTCTTTTTTTTTTGGTAGAGCCTATTAAAAAAAAATCTAAATTAAATTGAAAAGTATTTAAAAATGACGGAGTAAAAGTGCAACGTTCCAGTCAGGGTCGTTATTTAATATTCTCAATGCTTTCAGACACGCCAAAGAGTAAAATTATGTAAGTACACATTACCGGGCGAGTTCGGATTATTAATTTACTTGTTGCTTTTTAAGCTCTTCAAAATGCCCACATATAAACATATATTCCTATATTTTAGATTCCGGCGTGATTATTTAATTTTGCTCATCTCTGCATTTCTTCTCAGTCTGTCTACATTATAAATAGTCCTTATTCATTTTATAATATATAGATACGGGTAAAACGAAAGCCCAGTGAATTTATTTCACTAAGCCCTTCGCCGAGCCGGCGTACCTCAACTCGAGTCCCTTTATGTTTATACCGCCGACCCGTTCCTTCCAAAGACCTGGACAGCTTTCCAGCCAGATGATCTGGTGGCGCAATTGAGGAGTTGCGGAGCTGTCAACTGTACAACTAATCACCTGGTCCGAATACGAGCTGGTAATTAAAGACAAGTATCATTCAGTGAAACTGTTGCTAAGAGACACTGCCTCCCGACACCCAACAAGTAGCACAAGTGCGACTTGTCAGGTACTGGATGATATCATCTCGGGTGATGAGTTTGCAGCCGTGTTCTGCTGTACGGCGCAAACTTCATCTTCACTTTCATGCGCGATCCTATAAACGAAGTACAGGAGATCTCGGCCGATAGATCAGGCAGATTTCAGACGGAAGAAACCAGCTCTCCACACCAGTAATTTCGTGATACCGGGCTAAGGCAATTTCCCTGGTTGAATTTGCTCGGCGATAAATACCTTCAGGCATATCTGCTCGTGGGTTCAACAGGTGAGTAATAAGAAAAAAAAAGAAACGAAACTGATATACAACGGAATGCCATTATTATTTTTCGTAATAGGGGCAAATGCCATCGACGATGTAATCTATAATTTAGCTTTTATTTTTGTTCGTTTTACTATTAGGGTGTCAGTTAGTCCTCCGGCTGTGGTTTATATTTTTATGATGTTTTAACGCGCTTTAAAGTATCCTTCACAATCTTCGCAAACTGACTGTTTATCATCTTTATATAAATTGTTACATATATGGCGTAAAAATTTGATCGAAAAAATATTAGCGTTTAAATATTGAAATATGTCACGAATTAGTAAAATGACGATCATCAATTATGGCGCTCGTGTTAGTATAAGAATTGAACAAGACGAAAGGAAATTGCAATTATAACCTAAAGTGATTAAACTTTATACGTCAGTATGGCACACGGCTAGAAATTTAAAAAGAAAAACTCGAACGTCGTCGGAGTAAATTAATGAAGTAACGGAAAAATGAGGTGGATAGCCGACTGATATCGTGGAATTTAGTAGAAGGAGTTGGTCGTATTGATATAAGCGGTAGTTAAGGGTGTAAGAATGAGCTAAACATGAAAACCGATGATCGTAGGTTACATGCCGAGGAGTTAACGAAACGTATTGTCAAGATAGACATATTTAAATAAAAGAGATTTATAGAAAATTGAGGCATTTGAAACGCGGTTGATAAAAATTTCGTGGGTTGATAAAATTCCGAATTGAAAAACTTTTTAAACGAGCTGACTCACACTTGAAAACTATTAGAAAAAAAAAAGAGCGAGATGAATAGCGCACCACGTATTAAGACGTAATGGCATATTAACCAATATATTATTAAAGAAGGAAATATAGACCGAACGGAAGACGAAGATAGACACACCGATGAACACAATCCAGAAAGAAGAGAACATCAGGAGCTACACTGAACTGAAAAGACTAGCGGTCGAACGGAAAGTATTCCGGCAATAGAGGCAAACCAGTCTGAGGATTGATACATCGATTGATAACGCGTGTAAAATGAAACAATAAAATTAAAATCACTAATGTTAATAATTAATAAGTTTCTCAGCGATTACGGGATTTTCAAGTTCAAATCAAAAATAAATTAAATAAATATATTAACGATAAGAAAAGTAATGTATGAAAAATATGTAATTAACCAAAAAAAAGCTTCTAGCGCATCTGCGTTCAAGATTGAGATGTTAAATGGCGTAAATGTCGAACGCTCTGTTATTAATTGTTAACATTAGAGTAAGTTTGTTTCATTTTTTATTAAAAAAAAAAACAACCATTAAGTACATACACAACACGCATTCACACACACACACAATGTTATATATATTTAGTAATTATATATTATTTACGCTGGATATAATTTTCGGTTTATTTTATTCGCGATTTTTTCCACCTGCAACGTACGAAAAAACCCCTTCAAACATTTCGTTTTAAACGGAAGATAATTCTGTAAAAACGTTTTCTGGGTAATCCCGTATTAAACATCTAATTCCTGTTCTGGTGGTGGTGAGCTCGTTTCTAATCGGCATACCATACTAGTAGGTAATGGTGATCATCATTATCTTCTCCAGACGCTCTCGTTCGGCAGTTACTAATAACGAATGGGTCGTTGACACCTGACATTTACACATATATATATACATATATATATAAATATATATAGATATATAGTTTAGAACAGAATTTCCATTTCACAGTTCTAGTTGTTTGTTCTTTTTAAATTTTATTTTCATTTTTTATTTCTTTTCGGCCTATTACGTGTTACATTGTTGCTGTTTCTTCGAGTAGCGAGGTCGCGTGCAAGTAAATTCCAGGCGAGTGGTATTTATACTTATTCCAGAATTTCCAGACTTCGTTATTAGTAAGTTTAGTTTCCTTTTCGCCGTTCAAGAGACCTCTTGCTCTTTCTACTATTTCTCCAGTTAAAATCCAGATTATCTCGTTTACACTCTTCCCACGTTGAAACTGCTACGATCAGAATCGATCGCGCTAATGCTATGTTGCAAAGAACCTGCGCGTGAACCTAGTAATAACGCAGCTTCATATATATATATATATATATATATATATATATATATATACATATATATATATACATATAATATATATATATATATAATATAAACATATATATATGTATATATATATATATATATATATATAAATATATACATTTGTTATCTTTTATATATCTTTCTCGCGAAGTATCTTAATACTATTAGAGAACGGTTAAATTGGAATTAATTAAAAGCATTTTATTATTATTTTTACTTTTAATACTACAAAGTGAGCTGGTGTGGAATTCAGTGAATTCGAATTGTAAACAATAAAAAAGTAGTTAAAATCGTCAAATATTACGCGTTAAAAGATGACGAAGCTTTTCGGTTAATAGCCTTTTCCAAGTGAACAAAAATAAAAATCAAAAATATATTTAAAAAAATAAGTGAAATATAATAAAATACTTAATTTAGAATCATTTTATTCAATTTAATTTTTATTGTATTTCAGGTGTTTTTTATTTTTACAGATTAATCTAAATGAACAAACAATTCCAGAATCGTGTAACGTAAAATATCTTAGATTGATAAAACAATCATGTTATTGCCGAATGTAAACAGCTGAACATTACGTACTGCAACAGGTACTGATGGGCAAATACTCGATACAATCCCGTGAAAATAAAGTGTTACTTTATAAAATAATTTTAAAACCAACTTGGTCACACGGTATCCATATTTAGAATACAACGAGCAACTCTAACGTAGACATAATACAAAAATTTTAATCTAAAGTCTCGCGAAATATCGTCCTGGCAGCACCATTGTATGTCCGTAACGACGACATGTACAACGATCAGCTCCGTATACCGTCTGTTAAACAATTAATCAGAAGCTGTTGGAAGGTATCCGCATCGGCTTGAAACTCCAACGTCCTATACTCAATGGCGTGTCATTTGGACGACTGAAGCCACGCAGTCAGATCGAATCGGAAAACCGACCGTACGATTAAATAGTTTTTCATACAATACAACTATAAATTAAGGAATACAGACCGTTGGGAAGCATTACGTTAGAGCTTTAACACGTATCAAAAATTACCCACCGATCTCATTACTATGCTGAACCTTCAAGCTATTTGAACGTGCTGTGCTAAATCGTGTCCAGCAAACAATAGGCAACTGATCCCTGAACAAACGGGTTTGAGACGTGGTAAGTCATGTAGCTCTTAGATTACAAATCTTACACAGTACATAGAAAATGGATATGAAAATAAAAAGATCACGAAAGCAGCTTATGATACTGTCAACCGTAGACTACTACTACAAAAAGTCTAGAAAACAACGAATGATATTGTTTCCACAAAGATTGTAGAAATGATGTTAAAAGACCGTTATTTTTATGTAACCTTCCAAGGTGGAAGAAGCCGGTGGAGAAGACAAAATAATGGTCTACCGCAAGGCAGAGGCTCCGATCCTGTTTAACATCTACACAAATGATCAGCCAATAGGAAATGAAACGAAACATTTCTTATACGCAGATGATTTAGCTGTAACAGCAAAAAACGATCATTTCAGGGAAGTAGAAAGAAAATTAAATGTAGTTTTGGAACAACTAGATAAATATTACAAATAGAATAATGTCGTACCGAATCCAAGTAAAACGCAAGTATGTGCTTTTCATTTAAAGAATTCAATGGCGAAATCAAAACTGAAAAATATGCAACACACACACTCGCATACATTACACACACTCAAGTTCAACATACAAATATCGTAAAAATTAATGATGTAGTATTATTACACATAACCGATAAAAATATTTTTATTAAATACACAATTACCTTATAATTTATTTCTTTATGTTTCATGTTCGCATTCACATGTTTCCTCATTGCTCGCTCGCGTATATTTCCATTTACACCACACTTACACCTTATTGTTGTTCTCTTCATCCTGTAGTAGTGCCACCCGTAATTTTTCTTTTGTTTTTTTTTAACCTTTATTATTCCTTATACTACACTACTACTACTGTTACTACTTAACAAGATATGTATCTGATTCCGTTAAAAATAATTGGTAAGTTTTAATTGAGAGACTTTTCTGCGATGTTAACTGACGCGGTAGGTCAAAAACTAGCGAATAAATAAAAGAAGTGCCCAGTGTTTTTTTTTCCCTTTTCTTTGAACTTAACAAAAAAAAAATTACACTGGATATACGTCAGTACATACGTGACTTAATTATCCAATTCCAAGAAGCACCGAAAATTATTATTATTATTATTATTATTATTATTATTATTGTTATTTTTAACTAACCCACGCACGAGTCGATAGAGAACAAAAGACGGCGCAATTATTTCGAATTTTAAACGAAATTTCGTAATACGCCGTTTAGTCTAGGCCCGAAGGTCAAGGTCATTGTCCGAGAAAACCGGGCAAATGATATCATTATCTATACGTTACAGTTGACGTACCATCACCGAAAATCGTTCCAATAATTATTTTTTCTATTATTTTCTCGCACACAATAGTATTTCAATACATATATATATGATGGAACGTTTTCCAATGGCTGCCATTTCTTGTTTATAGATTGTTATTTATTGTAGTGAATTTTATAAATTACCGTTTATAAGACGGAATTCTAGTTTAATCCGGCCTAAGTCGCTTCAATCGTCCGAATCGCAATTCTGCGAGAGATAAACTGCTGACGGTTTGACGTAGTTTTCGAGTCGATGAAAATGTCCTCTTGCGAAGGTTGCAATTACTTCTTTGACAGTTGAAAAATTCGGAGGTCCTCGTGTATGTCATCGTTGCGAAGAAACCGTATGGTACCGCTATCTCGCAGGACTTTGGACTGGAATCTTTGTATAAATTTTAAGTTTGAATTGCTCGCAGATTTGAATACCGTATGTCCATCTAGGTTCTAAGATTGTTTTATATAGTAATATTTTCAATTGTAACGGCGACTTTTTATTCATTAGCCAATATTCATCGCGGTATGTCATGTTTAATTGCTTCCGTTTCGCAATAATGCGATCCTTAAAGATGATCCGGTGGAATCCAAAGTATTTCCCAACAAATGACTTTGGAATTATCCGTCCATTCAGTTGGATCTTCAATGTAAACAGAACCTGTTTGGACTTTTATTCATTAACTGCGATTATCCATTGTTTTTATACCAATTCTCCGCATAGATGATTTTGAAGCTGTTTAGCGGCTGTATACGATGAGTTGATATGTCATCAGCAAACATAGCTGCATTTTATCATTATTTTGTGCAAAATCGTGCGTTCTGATACAAAAGTGATCCAAGCAAAACACCCTGCGGAACTTCCGACATGTTGTACTTATCAGCAGATTGCGGTTTGGGCATTGCTTGTTGCCGGACCGGCTGTTCCTTATGCAGCTTAGAGAAACTCCTTACTGCTCTCTACACGCTGGACGTGCAGTATTCCTGATCACGTGTTTTTCGAGTGCCCTTCTTTAATCATTACGCTCTGAACTGTACCTTAAATTACTGCGCGCGTCTTGTAATGGTCCTCCTTATAACGTACTGTCCCTTCTTCATCATGAAAATTTACATCCGGACATGGCTATATATTTCTAAAGAAGCTTTCCGAGTTTATAGAAATATGAATTAGGAATTACCACGTTGGGTAGGCTGTAAGGGCATCGTCATAAAAATAAAAAAATAAAAAAGTAATAGGGTATATTAGTGAATAATCACCGTCTACATTAACGTGAAAATATCTTTCTGTTAAGTACGACTTAACTAATACGAATGAGGCAATTGGTGTTTCAGCTTGAACAACAGTCTAAGTATGCCATTGTCAAACGCTTTCTTAATGTCGCCGCGGCGCAATATTTATTTTCTTCGACGCTTTCATTATGATATCGACTATTCTATGCGCTTGCTCTAATCTGCTGCGGTACTTTCTGAAACCAAACTGACAATCGGGTATTACTCTTTTTTCTTCCAGAATAGAATTTATTCTTCTGAGTAAGATTTTATAGGATTTAGAGAAAACTGACAATAAGCTAATAGATCTGTAAGAAGTCGTTTCATCTTAATGTTTTCCTGGTTTTGGAATCATTATTATTGTGGCGGCGAATTTCCATTGTATCGGAAAGTAGCCAGTTCGAAAGATCGCTTTGGAAATGTCAACAATATTACTGTTTTTCTCGGCATTTTCTTTATAATATTAGCTGTGATGAGATCGTAGCCCGGTGCCTTCTTTGGGTTTAAATACTTTTGTACGAATGTCTTTACCTTTATAGGAAATGTTGATTTTATTGCGGGAGGGTGACACCTGAAATGGTACATGCAAGTAATTTTCTCCGCCTTTTTCACGACCGTTGGGGCACTTTTGATAGTTGGCAAATACGTTAACTTTTTCTCGATTAGTTAGTACCGAATTATTGTTTACCATTTTAAAGGGATACGCTGGAAATTATGATCCTCCTTTATATATTTTTACTACCTTCCGTAAATTATAATCCGTTGTTTTGGTCGGAGACAAGTTAGTTATATATTCTTTAAATGCGTTATGTTTTATTTCTAACATCGTCTATTTCAACTGCCGACATGCTCTATTCAGGATATTTTTATTAATAGGGTTTCTATCATTCTAACATATTCAATCTGATCCCTTACCACTTTTCTCGATAATATATTACTTCGGGTTTCTTTTCCCCATCAGGCGTAACTAAGTGTATAGATTTTTGTATACACTTCGTAAGCTCGTCTACAGCTATTTCAATCTCTTTCGCCGTTTTCAGAGGGACTTTTAAGTCTATATTTCTTTCGACGAATTTCTGGAACGCTTCCCAGTTGGTGTTCCTGTTTGATAAGACTGGTTTTGTTACTAGATGTATTGTTGCAGTGCTTAGATTTAGGATTTTAGGTGAATGGGCAGAAGTAGCATCCCCAAGATGAATCTATAAGCGTGTGATCCTCAAAAAATCAAGTAGATCATTGTCAGATGGCTAATATGTCGTGAATCTGTCTAAAAAACGATAGAGCTTATTTTTATGAAGGCGTGCCTGCAGCTGCTTTCTTGGAGGAGTTGTTAGTCTCGATTCAAACAATTTACGCTTAGCATTTAACGAATTTATTTTCTAACATATTAAAATATTCATCAAATTGTGCTCGATCTATGTTGTGTATTCAGTGAATGGTGCTTAATTTTCACAGTACATGCTTGTAAATACTCTTTAGGAAATTGATCCATCGTACGATGCGTTGTTGATGTTTTAATAACATACACCTTCATGTGCTCTATCACTAGGGTGGGGAGTGTGATAGATATTATATTTAGGTATTTTTATATAACATTTGTTAGTAATATTAATATATCAATTTTATTAGTCGTCAAAAATGCCTCAACTTCGTAGTATTGCATCGCTCCGTTGATATTCCATATTGCAATTCGTAGGATGTGATTCATTTTAAAAGCATTTTATTTATTACCGTTTTTTGACATTAATAATCGTTGCATTAGTTGAGCTGATTAAACACCGATTTGAATTCGGCTAAGATTTTTAACAATTGATTATTAGTATTTTTTGTTTAAATCGTTACCGTTATTAATAATTCAGATCAATAATAATCGCATATATTTCTTTTTGAATAATAGTCACGTATACATTTCTTAAGATGTATCGATCAATTAAGAGCGATGACTAGATCGAGTCTTCACGAGACGGTATTGGCTGCCAAGGATGTAACCTGGAGAACTATTATAGTTAGGACGTCGTTTTCGTAATAACAGCACGGCCTCTAGTACTGGCAAAAGGAACAGAATGATAATGTGACTTTAGCCCAAAAAAAGGAAAAATTAAGTATCTTAACTGGAAAAGTTACATCGAACGAAATGATAAGGGGCTAAACGATGAAATTCGTTATCAATTTTTCGCGTATCGATTATTCGGAATTTAATTTTTCGGATATTTATTTACTCTTAGAACTTCGTTCTATTATTCGGCGGCCGGTTATATGTTCAAAAAGTTAAATCGCAAATTCGATAAGAACTGAAAAATTTGTTATCATTTATTTATTATTATAATTATTATTGTAATTATAATTATAATAATTATATACTATCATTATCATTAACAGGTTATTGAACTTGACTTACCGACGTAAATATCGGATAAGATAGCGAAATGCGCGGACACCTAATGACCTTAATTGTGTTTTTTTTTTTTTTAATTTAGCCGCGATTATTATTATTATAAAATGAAATAAAAATTAGTACGCTTCTCAAAATATAAGCCAAATGTCGGTCTCGATTACATTAAAATGTATTTAACCACGACTATATTCTTAAAATTATATCCCGTTGTTAGCCGAGCTTTTAAGATTATTATTATTATTATTTCGAAAATCGTGTATAGATTTCGACAAGTTAGCTGTTTCGTGTATTGTTTTTTGTAATGTTATAAACCCTCGAAGCGGCATATGTAAGGACCCTAAGCTCGAGAGAAGCTGCGCATCCACTGGAGGTTAATTACGAATAAGTAGTCACCGACAAATTGAGCAAACCTCGTGCGATTCGATCTATTAAGGTGCACTAGGAAAAGTTTGGAAAATATTTTTTTTGTTTCATATTCTTCTTGGTCAGCGTCGGTTCCCTTGTTAGGAGCGGCCTGTTTAATAGAAGAAGAGCAATTCGCGAAATTAAACAGCAGAGAAGACCCGGATTGACTACTTATATATAAAAAAAAAAAAAAACATTTCAGTCGGGTACTGATTGCGAAAAATCCCACCGTCTGCCCGGATGGGTAATCAACGATAACTGTTGAAGCAATAATTTTAAAGAAAACTCATATTTTTAGGAACGTGGAATGCGAGGATATTGTACGCAGCTGGAAAATTTGACAATGTTATACGACGGAGATGAAAAACATGAATCCGAACATATAAGTATATATATGCGAACATCGGTGACCAGCAACAGCAATATTCAACCGTGATTATGAAAACTTACACTACTCCGAATACGACGATGAAGTAAACAAGAAGCAGCGAAAAGATAATAATAAATAAATAAATAAATAAAAAGTGTATTTTTACATTTAAAATAAGAAACAACAAATATCGTCTACACGTACCGAAATAGTGCAAAATTCTCCCCGTGTATCGCGATATATAAATATAAAAACAAAAGAAACGAAGCTTAAAATAAACTGCAGGAAAAACCACCACCAAAACCTCCATGAAATAAGTATATAATAAAATAATAACATAAAATATAGTATGCGATAACAGACGATCAGAGTAGCAATAAATAGGAAAATAAATAACTATATACATAAAATAAACTTAAACTTAAATAATAACTATATATCATCGGGAATTACGCATCATAATAATGTATGTTTAATTCTTTTATGTTTATATTTCTTATATTTTAATTGGAGACTAGTGCGAGTGTAGTCTCCTATATTGTTTATAATGGAATACTCACTTAGAGTACAATCATAAAAAAAAATTTTTTTGGTTTGCTGATTTATTACTTGATGTACGTATGGTAATTTCAAAGTTCTGTGCAAAAGATCTATCCTAGCATAAAACGGAGCTTTAAGAATAATTCTGCAATATTTATATTGCATGGCTTGCAATTTAGATAAGTTAGAGTGACTAATGTCGGCTAATCGAATTATGCAATACGAAGCAATCGACGTAAAATTAACATCCTAAAAGTGTACGCTCTAACGTGAGAGAATAAATATGATGATTTTGTGGAGGAATTCTATAAATTCGAGAAATACTCGTACACCTAAATGATATGAGGATAATCAAAAATTGACGAAGAAAGAGAAAGAAGAGACCTAGTTGATCCGTTTGGCCTCGGCAGGAGTAATCAAGATCGATTATTTGATTTGTGCGAAGCAAATGATTTAGTAGTTACAAACACTCGGTTTCAGATACCGAAGAGAAGACTACTATACACAAAAATTTAAGAAAATTAAAAAGAAATTAGCTTCGATACGGGTAAATTAGAAAAATCGAAAACAAAAGTACAACATTAATTAGGATATTATGCTTCAAGAAGATGGTAAGTCGGTAAATGAAGAAAATTTAATCGGCGGATGCAATGTAAATTTGGAAAAAAATCGATACCGCAGTTCAAACAATATACACGGAGAGTATTTAAAAAGGGCCACGCGAAGAAACAAAAGTGGATGGCTGATGAAATTTTAGACAAAACTAAATGGATTGAAGAAAATTGCGATAAAATTGAAAAGCTATGGCTCTTACAAATAAGTTTAATATTAAAAAAAAAAAAAAAAAAAAAGTAAGATAATTAGGTTCGTAGACGAAGATAGTATAACAGAAGTCGAAAGAAGTATAAAGGAATTAAGAAATTATTCGATAAAATACAAATATAAAATTGATTATCGACACATATTGTTGCGAATAGTTTTTATAGAGATTCTACCAATTCCGAAATCTGAAGATAAAGCTGGCTATGAACTTGACGCAACCTAGGAAAGTAACAGGCGGCCCTGATTATATTCAGGCGGATACGACGCAGTAATTTCACGATGAAAATAAACTTGCCAACGTATTAGATAAAATTTATATAATAATAATAAAAATTTCATTAAGAAAAAATATTCAAAGTTTTTTAAAAGATTTTCTTCCGTATAATTAACGGAAGAACAAGGAATGAACGTGATCTATCAGGTATGCAATTTGGTTTTAGAGCAGGCTTCGGTACCAGTACTCCGTGTACTTTTACAAAAATATCGCGTAATCTATATAGCTCCGCTCGGATTATTAAAAGGTCTATCGATAGCATTGACGAATTAACGAACAGAGAAACAGATAAAAGCGATTTGAGAATAATTCAGAATTTATATCGGAATCAAAGAGCAGAGTTACGAATAAATAAAGCGACAATAAAATTTAACCAGATTAGAATCACAAATCATAAAGAAAACTAAACTAGTTTGCGACGTGCTTTAATTTCCCTACTTCATAATCTTCCGTTTCAATAGGTTCGATGATTCTCTCCAGTGTCGTCGGAATATTTAAAGTCACTTTTTTACTCGCTAGTCATTCTACATTCTTGCTCTCGAGTTTACAAAATCGAACTGGACATACCTCTTTTTTTTTTTTTTTTTTTTTTTTTTTTTAATGGGCACAGGATTTTTCACCCAGATTGGTATAAAATTATTAAAATGGATATGTTAAATATTAATGTTAGTTGATGCAATATAATTATAAATAGCTAAATATACATGAATGCGATTAATAGTAAGTAAGTAAGACATATTTATTGGTAATGGTACTTTGAGAGATATAATTTGATTATATAATAAAGATTGTTGAGAGCTGTAGTAAGAACATTCAAAAAATACATGATCCGCATCTGCTATTTTGTTGTCATCGGAAGGACGAGGGCAAAAAGGAGAATTTATATTATATTGGTATAGGAACGATGGAAGACGATTTTTTCCAAATCGTAATCTACATAAAGTAGTAATGAAACATCGAAGTATGTTATTTGGTACTTTTATATCAGTAAATCATGATTTTATGGGTATTAGAGGTTGAATCGATCTGTAATATGGAGCTAGATAAGGATTGGACCAAATATTATTCCAATATTCTTTATGAGCAAATTTAATGAGACACAAAAGATCTGTTAAAGGTGTATAAGGAATAAGCACACCGCTATTCGAAGCGGACTTAGCTTCCGCATCAGCAACAGTATTGCTAAATATACCTCTTCTTCTTGTACACTTCAAGATAGACCGTGCGTCCGAGTTTTACCATTTTCTGTTTTTCTGTAAACCTTATTCTGCAGTATATATAGTGTACAGTAATTAGTATATTGTGAATATCTGACTTATCTCCATGCATTACGTAATCGTATCTATTATTTAGCTATGACGTGAGCGAGGGAAGATATTCGGGCACGATCGTTCTTAGTTTTGTACAATATTCCGTCGTGCCGAATTTTGTCAAATGCCTTGCTTATATCCATAATTACAGATTCATTGTAAGACATGTTTTCCATCCCTTTTTCTACTATTAAGTTAACAACTCGGTGTATTTGTTTCGTTCGATAACCTCGGCGGAATCCAAACTGATGATTGGATTCCTTTTTGAAGAAGAGTAATTTTGTTGATTCTGTGATTATTAGCTTTTCTACTAATTTAGCAGCTGTAGGTAGAGCAATGATTTGGATCCATAGGATGTAATATTTGTTCCATCTTTACCATCTGTCTGTACCATCAGGATATGTCTGACTATAGCGTTATATATATATATATATTTAAAGAGTATAATTCTTTTTCTTGTAGCTCGTTTAGCATTTGCATATGTCAAATCCTGGGACTTTTTGAGGATTGCATACTTTGATTTGCTTTGATATTTCACCAGGTGAGAAAATTTTTATTTTTGTTTCCGTCTGAATTATTATTATCATTACTATACGATAGTAGCTTGCCCGTTTCAAAGCAGATTTCAACAACGATACAATAATAATTATAATAATAACTGCGAGACTATAGATACGCACAATTTCGACTACCACGATAGCGTGCGCTACTTAAAAACGACCCTATTTAGATGAACTTCTACCTAAATTAATTAATTAATTAAATCTTTTGTCCGCTATGCACTAAACGTGGAATAAGTGGTTTGCATTAGAGGTGCTACCAACTGCGCTATTCAAAAAACAGGACCGTCCGTTTTCTCTGGGTGACCATATATATAATATGTATATATATATATATATATATATATATATATATATATATATATATATATATGACCGTCCGATGCTTCTTTTTGACATCTTCTTTTCCTGGAATCGGCATTTTTACAAGCCATTGTTCCGTCTTATTACGTGACTAACAAACTTCAATCTCTGTCTTATTATTGTGAGTAATAACCGTTGATTCGACTCTATATGTAATTGTCTTAAAATCGAAACAGTAGCGTTCTACGTTCTATTATATTCTTGTAGTAAGTCACTTGAAACGCTTCGCTATTTCTGTGCGATGCTACCGTTACGGTTCAACATTTTGAAACATATCGAAACATTGAAACCAATCCCAATCTTTTTTTTTTTTTTTATTCATTTGACGATTTTTCCATAATATCGGTGAGTGTGCCGAGAGCGTTTTTCGCTCTTACATTTATGTAGTTGCTGATCGCTTATTAACTTAAGTTATTAAATGAAATCACAGTCTTCGTCTTGCCCCATCTACCATCATTATTGTGCATTTTGAATCGATTTAGTGAGAGATCGACTTTTCAGCTGACATATTCAACTCGGTCTAGAGCAGTGCAGGTATTTCTTTTTCGCCGGTAGCGATTAATTACGTCATCATCGGCATATCGTAGAGTACTTACTGTCGGTATTCGATAATTCACTAAATACGTTAAACAGTACGAGAATACGATTGTCTGACACTTTAGATAGTTCGTTTTCTAACTTAACACAGACCGTATCGTTTTAATATAAGTTTTCGATTAGTACGATCAGATGGATGCCATCTCCTTAAGGATCTGTGCCATACTCCAGTACAACTAACCGAAAGTTTTCGCTGTAGCATAAAAAACATAATATTTATTATTAGTATTATTATCATTATTATTATTATTATTATTTACATCTAGCTTATTTGGTAAGTAATAGTTATTTCTGCATAATGCGACATGAAAAGCACCCGATCCAGTGGTGGATACTTAACCGTAATTATACAAATAAATACTCGTAATTTATTTTAGGTTCAACGGTTTCGTTCTGTCAAGTCTGAAGAATGGTCGATCGAGTTATCCGATAAAGAGATCGCAGTATTACTCGGATAGTTCTTTAGTCGGACGCCGTATCTATCGCTATTTCTTCAGTTATGGTTTTCATTTCACCGTGAGATCTTCATGAAACAACAAACAACAACAACGTATATTTCAGCATAATTTACAGTGAGTAGTCACAAACCAAAAATTTTAAATAATCAGAAATAATACAAAAACCCGTAATAAATAAAAGAAGTAATTATACTTATAATGACAGCGAAAAATAATTGAAAAAAAAAACCCTGTAAGATTAGTAGCAAGAGGCGTCGATAACGGTCTGAAGGTTTTTTTTATTTCGAATCTAGATAAGGGTGGAGGAACTATCCATAAGCAAGCTCAGAAGCACTTCAGCCGATTAATCAGCTGGTAGCGTCACTTGTACATACGGACGTGAAGTCTACGCGACTAAAAAGCACAAAGATAGTTCATAGTTTGCAAGATTATCGCTAGATACACCTTCCACACGTGATTATTAATAGATACTATTTATTAGATAGCCTCTTGATTTGCCATCAGGGATTGACAATATTGTTTAATTAATGTTCTGTCCAACATATGTTTCGTTCATAGACATAATTATGTTGTATTTGAAAGTCTGTGTTTCTGTATATATATATATATATATATATATATATATATATATATATATATATATATATATAAATTTACTAACTCCTCAACCCGTTCTCCGACTATTTCTAATTTTCCTTTCTCAACTCTCTCCACACCCCATACACACTATATACGTGTGTTTATGTATGTACTATATGTGTATACATGATCGTGTGTATATTTCATTTATAGTGTTAATGATATACCGAGAACATTATGGTATCTGTCTTCACGTTCTAAGTCATTTATATTACTGTTTTTGGCCATCATTTTCTAATTTCACATAACATACACTGCACACACACACACACACACACACACACACACACACTGGACATTCTAATTTCCAAGAAATGTTACTGACCCAAATCTATTGGCAAAGATCGGAGGAGGAACTAACCCTCTAAATGACGGAGTCGTAGGACACGTAGGACATTTGATGATAAATATAATATAGCGAGTATCACGGTCGTAACGGATCGGACAAGGACAGAGTTAGATAAAGAATCAGCAAGAAGAGAATTTCATGCGCTGTTGTTAACAGGACAATGTACCCTGTGACTCGCGCGCACACACACACACGCAGAGGTAATACATACTTAACTAATGCAATAATTTTAAGAGTTTTACACATTACTACACAATATACGAAGCTTATACTGTGTGGGGAACGACAATATTAATAGAAGAAGAGCTTAATGCGGAGCGGGTAAAGAACGTTCGTTGGGCTTTTTTTAAACTAATACACGTGAAATTGATGTCTGTCCTCTATGCGTATGGAGTGCAATTACATTATATACTTACAACCACTAACGCATGCGATTAAACTTACACGCCAAAACTACATTTTTAATACACTATTACAGTTAAACGTTCCCTAGTGTTTTTTTTTCTCTGTTGCACTAGGAAGATTTTCCGTCATCGACTGTCTTCGTTTTTTCTTTCGCCTTGAATGTGTAATATAGCCGTCGGACTATCGGAGGTGATCAAACTACTTCACTGCTGCTGCTGCTGCTGCTGCTGCCACTGATTGTCGAGAGTTCGTTGGACCAAGAATAACAACGCATTTTGTTTCCCTTTTCCCTTGAAATATAAGTTGAAAGCATTTATCGTATATATACGCATAATATGTACGTATATATACACATAATATTTATATAACCGCGCTATACGCATTAAATTATTTCTTTTTTACTTTCATACTTCCCCGGTTTATGGCTGAATTCTCATTTTAAATCCCTGTGTTACGTATAGTTTCCACCACAAGCTTATTTATTGCAGTTCTAAGCTAGGTGGGTCACATAGATATATACGTATTTTTCAGCAAACGAGTATATATATATATATATAATAATAATTCATAGACATTTTACATAGATAAAGTTAGAGCGAAGAGAGGGGCACTTTCGTCTATCATTTAGTTGACCGACCGACCGACGAGAGAGTCATTGATTCAAATTCACCTTGAAACGGGTTAGTGGCACTGTAATTCCTCCGCACCGTGTATATTGTAATCACGGAGTGTGCACGAGTTTTGTATGTACCGTATAGGACACATGCGTGCATATGTAGTATACGCCTTTCTTTGTACACCGCAAGGTGAGTGTAAATATTGAAAATAACAATGAGCGCGTAACAGAAGTTGTAAAACAGGAACAAAATCATGAGAAATAATTAGAAAGTTCGAAAAACACAGAAAATAAATAAAATATGTAGAAAGAAAAGAAGTTACAAAAATGTGCGATTTAAAAGTCAAATCGTGAGAACATCGTAAAAGTCTGAATAATATTCGTGAATTAATGATACAAAAATATTTTATTATAAAACACGTTTTTGTTTTAATTAATAAATTAAACTGTCATTTTAATATATATATATACGTACATACATAGCACACGCATACACATATATATGGCACCAAATAATTGAAGAAACCTATCAATATGAAATTAATATATATTTAACCTTAATTGATTCCAAAGAAAGTGAGTTCGACTCTTTAAAAGATGAATACATACTTAAAGCATTGTATAAACAGGGATTCCCAGGACATTTTACAAGGTTAATCTAAGAACTGTATATATATATATATATATATATATATATATATATATTCTGGCACGCATTGTATTAAATCGGATGCAGAGGAAGATACCATTTGGCCACGTAATCGATGATAAATATAATTAAATAAATTAAACTAAGAACTTCTTCTTATTCTTCTGATACCCTACGTCCTTGACGTGTTGGATGATTTTCTATTTCTTGCTGTTTCCATCAACTCTCCAATTTCCTTTATTCCCCGTGTCCTTTATGTTCATTATCCATCCGAACTTCATTTTACCTTCCTTCCATTCTACCTCGTAATATAGTTTGTAATATGCGGTATTCTTCTCCACGAATTACGTGTCATGCAATTTTTCATTTCTGTACGATATTCTACAGCTCTCTGCTAACTGATGTTCTTTTCAAGACTTCCGCATTTATTATCCGTCCAAGATATTTTCAACAGACGTCTCAGGAATTACATTTCCATTGCCATTAGACGTTTTTCAGATATCATCTTTATCGACCTGCACCTATATAGCGATTAACGACCTTTAACCTTATAGGTAAAGGGAACTTCGGTTGTAGGAATAAATTGTTGAATTTTCTGAATACCTCTTTGGCTACTCCGCATCAGATTTTGATTTCTTTTTGAAAATGTCTTCTGCAATTGATTACTGAGCTCCAGTGTTTGAATTTCTCTATTTTGTCAACTGTTCTTCCATTTATATATACTACCTCGACCTCGCCCCCTTATTTTGCGAGCGGGTAACTACCGTACATTTTTTTTTTAGGGGCACATTAATTTTAACTACAAATTCTTACTCCTTCTTGTTTCGTTTATCACTTCCTGTGCAAGCCTATTTTTAAGTCAAGATGGCCGAATCATAACTTATATTTGAAATAATTTTTCTAAAAAATTTAAAAATATTTATTTATATAAAATATAAAAAAAAACAAAGGTAAGAGAAAAAAAGGACTAAGGAAACAACGGTTAAATGAGAATTTGATTAATTGAATTGAAATAGTACATATTACGAAACACGGACGTCAAAAGATAACTAGAATAAGACACAGCAAGTAGGAAAAATACCGAAAGAGATTTACTAAAATCCGTACGAGGTTCGAACCGCTCGGAACTTAAATGAGCGTTGTCTTTTCTAAAGTGAACGCTAATATGATTGGTAAGTTTGACTCTAGAGTGACCAGAACGCAACCTACATATCGCAGTGACAAATCGGAATGATGTGTTTATACAAAGGTGAATTGTTAGACGATAGTATAAGTTTTTTCTCTGCATGAAAAATTATTATTCACTTCTAAGTTGTAGAAGTCGCTTAAGCGAACAAAACAATCTCTAGATATCGATTCTGTAACGGTAAATTGAATTTGGTCAATTCGTGACAGGTTTGAGTATCGATGTCTACGCTGAAAACATTAATGTCATTGGAAAAGTTAAAATATAATCGACGAAATACGGGAATTAAAACGAGTGTATCTGGATATCCGTTTGGCAGGAAGAGGGGTTTTAGTGTCAACAAATTTCCGCTTACTGTATAGGTCTCCATAGTTCTGTCTGGATGATTTTGGGAATATGCAATATTTAGTTAAAAATTTACACGTTAAGATTACTCTTCTATTACGTAACGGAGCAGTCAAGGTATCTATTTGGAAGCACATTGCGAGTCGTGATTTGGAGTTATTCGTAATAAGCCTTAAACCAATATTCTAAAGAGAACCCATTTTTTTTTTTTTTTTGAGCTGGAAGGATGCAACAGATCCAGAGAATCCTAAACCATAATTTAGCCGAGATTTTATTAAAGACCTATATAACAATTGACATGATCTTCTTCCTAAGACGAGTAACCGAATAGCTTTTAAAGGTTTATACATCATCATAAGATGAGTAAATAGAGTGATTAAGTGAGAAATCCTGATTAATTTGTAATCTAGGTATAGTTCCAAATATTTTATATAACAAATTGTATAGACTGCTTATCGATCCCGTTGACATTACACCCTTGTAATACATGAGAACAGGTGTACGCAAAATTACATGTAATACAATTTTCTGTTTCTGCTATGCAACATTTTTTTAAATACGTTTTAAGGCTACCATGTGATAAATTGTACATTATAGTAATTAGGGGTGAACTGTTTGTTTTTTAGACTTAAATGTGGAAAATATTTGTATGCTAATCCATTATATTGGTTCCACATTTTTTGATATTGTAATATATAATATTGATTTAGTATTTAACATTGATTTGTTTACTTTCATATATAAATTTATTATTAATATATATTACTGGAAAATATTTGTAAGCTAATCCATTATATTGGTTACACATTTTTTGATATTGTAATATATAATATTGATTTAGTATTTAACATTGATTTGTTTACTTTCATATATAAATTTATTATTAACATATATTACTTGATTAAACTCTCGTGTTCGGTTTTAATATTATTTTTAATTAAGAATAAATTGATATGTTTCTTCATTTCTAAGTCGATGGGTATAATTCCTGCCGCCACTATTGATGACCAAAAAACTCGTTGTTTTGTACGCTTTTATCATTCTGATAGCTATAATATTCTTGTTATAAACTTATTAATTTTTAACATATCCATATAAATACTACTGCAACGAATTATATTCGGCATTATTACAGATTTATATAATATAAATCCTTGTTTATAATTATTTCTGTTATTATTATTATTATTATTGTATAATTTATTATGCATAAGAATTTGTTTTGTTTTATTTTTTACATTATTGAAATGATTATAAAATTTTAGGTTATTATCAATCGTTACCGCCAGATACTTCATACTTGTTACATGATTTAAATTAATATCGTACTGTAATAAATTTAATTTTTTCTTACGTCATTTTCTATTGAATAGTAAGTAATTTGATTTGGACATATTAATATTTAAATTTTATTCATTTAAATATTTTTCAATTTCCTCGTATTCTATATTTATTTCGTTTTTATCCGCGATGATCGTGGCTACATCGTCCATAAAAGTCATGATGTTTATACATTTTTCGGTAACTTAATTTTGAAAATTCTTGAAAATACAATATTACGTGAATACGGTCCTAATACCGATCCTTGCAATATTCCTGTCACTATCGGGCGTTTTTTAACGTATGCGCCAATATTTACTAATGTGTTTATAAAAATAATGATTTAATATGTTTAATAAATTGTGATCAACACTTAAATTTTCCAACAATGACATTAATTTATTTAAATTCAAACCATCGAACGTTTTAGTTATATCAACAGTTACAACTGCTACTTTGTATCCGTTCCTTTTATATTTTTTAATTCTTTGAACTAACTAAAATACTGCTAATTCTGCTGATTTATTTTCTAATCCACCGTATTGATCTTATCATTATTAATTTTTTTTAAATTTAAGGAGTATGCATTTCTCAAATATTTTACTTATATTTGATATTGCTCTATGTGAGCTTGACTCACACATGGGTTTATTTAGGCAGAATTACCGTTTTTGATAGTTTCCATTTTTCTGGATAGTAGTTCAATTGAAATAAAATGTTTATAAATTCACAAATTACATTCGGTATTTTAATATTAAATATTTTTATCATTCCATTTGTTACTTTATCTAATCCTGCCCCGATATTTTGTTTTTCAATTGTTTTATAATTTCGTTTATTTCGTCATTGTTAATTTCGTGCATTACTACTCTATTTGCTTTGAATTTTGGTGCGAATGCATTTACACGGATTTATAGTTTATCGCATAATGAAAAGATTACAAAAGGCGGTTAACTCATTAGTTTTTCGCTCAATGAATATATTTGGTTATGGATTCTAAGCGTTTCTTTCACAGTTCATATATAAAGACATCCTTATGTACGTTACGATTTTTACCGGGTACATTCTAGCATCGAATTGGATCGGCCTATAAGATGATCAGATTTTGACGCAGTTCACCGCGGTTTTCCAGATTCGAAGATTCGAATCGCTTCTCCGCCGTATAACTTAATTCTGCAAATCTTCAATCGCTACACGATCGTTTGATAATATCGCTGAAAACACGATTGTTATATTAGTATGCGTGAATTCTTCCGAAAATCAGATGCGTATATAATATCCTTATGTCTGAAACGCGAAATAACTTGTGTTAGATGGAAAGAATGAAGGAAAATGATTGAAGTGGAATAGGAATCAAAATGTGTATTAATCAGACAATTCCAACGAATTGCCTTATTTGGGTCTTCATGAAGAAAACTCATCTTTTTTTAATTTTGCCTGGCAATACATAAGTATCCTCTAAGAATAGTTCAGCCCACTCGAGTAATTGGAAGTGCATCGCGCCATCACTTCTTCCTTTTCAGCCGTCTGCTAGATCTGCCTGGAAAATCGATAGTGAACATTCGGTGTACCAGTGGATTTAGGTTGAACTGAAGTTTCTCATGGAACCTATTGTTTCATATAGAGATCCTTTACATATGGAACGTTCAAGTCCTCATGCTATGTGTCGTTCGTTATTTAATAAGGCGCAGATACCATTTAGATTGTTGTTGTTCTATTCTATACGAAGGTTGCTATATCTACGTACAAGGAAACTGTTATCGAGGATGTGTTTATACGAGACTCTAGACGAATTATAAATATTATTTAACGGCTCGTTAAATCTCCTTACCTATGAATATTGCAAAATATATATTTCAAATATTACAGATGGCATATACATATGTATATAATAAATTTGAACTAACCATAGAAAGTCAAACTATTCGTGCAACTAGTGTCCGCAAATAAACGAGAAAATTATTAGCTTGAGCTTAAAGTAAACCACGCTGCAGTGATATAAGCAGAAAGCTTTAAATATCTTTGGAAGTTAGATAATGAGAAAAACGCCAGAATACAAGCTGTTTCAGCTGTTGTAAATAAGCTAAATAAAGGAGTCTTCAGGATAAGTATATTATCTTGTCAACCGAATTCCCAATTTAGAAATTTGTCGTATAATCTGCGCTCGATACGAAAAAGCTGCAGCGAGTAGAATTGTATATTGGCAAAATGACGGCCATAAAACGCGATATTTTACAGCGGGCAAACAGTCAATCTATGCAGTTCCCATTTTAGAGGAAGTGTCGTAAGATATAGTCCGAGCACGTTACGATGGATAAAAAGCGTCGTATTGGACGACGTCTGCAATTACGGCGATAGGTGTTCTTGGGACAAATATTAAAAGACTGCGAATGCTGAGAAGTGAGAGAAATGATAAAAAAAAGTATATAAATGTGCAATTATAAATGGTCCATACAATTGATCGAATCAAAAAGCTCGAGTCGTAGCAAAACGGAAAAAACGTAATCGCCTAATTGGGACAGAAGAAAATTTTAGCAATACCGGAGCCGTTAAATAAATCAACGTAGTCTCACTTAAGGACGCATCATGAGTGGATGGTACTTCATATTCATGGATGAGAAAATGAAGTATAAAAATGATACAACTATACGATATAAGACTCTTAATCGGTGATTGTAAAGAGGTGAAACAGAATTGGTGGGAACCGCAATAACAAGAACTGGATTAGAGAAGAAAATACCGACTATATAGAAGAATATAGTATGTTTTCAAAAGGGTACAATACAAAAGCAGTCATGTGTGTGTGTTAGAGGTGGTGCACGTAGTGTATATATATATCACTGAATAGCAAATATTAAGTAATAGGACGACGTCATTTACGCGAAATTTTACGAATTCTCTGCTAATTTTCGAACATTAGACAGCCTAGAGGAAGGCTATAACTGACTAGTAGACGTGTAAAAAGTGTTGCGGTCATATTATATGGTCGGCGTTCAGAATAAAACCGAACTTATCGGCGTTATTTCCGTAAATCTTCTATCATCGGACATTATTAACCGACCGCGATATGATTCCTACGTAAATCCTAAATTTTACATTGTCATCATCATCATCATTATATTTTGATAACTTCACGGGTATTTCCACCTATATGGTAAGTACTCCCCATCGGGATATAATCCCACCTCTCACACCAGGTGTACTCGTTTTCTCGGCTTTAGATATCGTTAGGACTTTAATCAGTGACGTAATCTTCGCCAGTTAGCTTCTACTTCTTTTTCCATTTACTTATTCGGTTAATTTCGTGAAGTTATCCGCAGAACACTTTCGCCTTCCACTATTGATGCATTCGCAGTCTACGTATATTCGGATAAACTCGCGACTATTATCGTCTGCAAAAATACGGTATTCGTATTTATTTCAACTCTTTCAGTCACAGTGCCCTCTATACGGTATGTAAATTGCCCATTCTTCCTATAAGGGACATTTGTTTCGAATTTCGACTCTAAAAATATTTACACATTAAAATTTACCGGAATATTACATTCGAAATATTAAAATTTTCACCTATTCCACTCGAACCACAAAAACAAAATTTATATCGACGAGTCCAAATTCGGGTCAATTCGACGAAATGATGATAGTATTTTTCGATGAATACGCTATTATCCGTTTCGGTGGCAGCGTCCTTTATTTGGTACGTATAAACTTTTTTAAATTGTCCATTTTCGTAATAGACGGACATTTAGTTGACGTTGAATGTTGAAATTATAAACATTTTATATAACTTTTAAAAATTATATATACATATATTTTAATACAGAACCTGAAAAGCATAGCCGCTTTATTTCTGCGACCTCAGATCTAAACTAAATTAACAGTACTCGTAAACAGTGTAACATTCTTAGAAATATAGCCCGATGGCTAATTATATTAATTGGTAACGACTAGTTGATGAAGTTCGACGCGTTTTGAAGCCTTCTGAGATTCAGAACAGTAGACAAAAGTGCCGATGATTTCGGATTCGGATGGTAAGAAAGACGTTCCCGATGTTGTCGAGCGTAATCGTATATCGACGCACTCGATCTGTAAATCTACATGAAGTGCGTCGTTTCGTTGAAACCAACGAGCATGAAGTAGAAGAAATTTATTTTGATCTATTTGGATTAATTTTCGATTCGATGCTTTAGCCCATCCCCATATTTTCGTATTCCGTAAGTCCATATTAGACGTATAACAGTTTTATATATATATATATATATATCATTGATATTGAAAAAGCCTTCGATAATGTCAACTAGAATATAATGTTCAAAATCTTAAAATATATATATATGTAGGTTACAGAGACTGAAGGATACTTTTCCAATTATATAAGAATCAAGAAGCAGTAATAAACAAAACAGCCAGAGCTAAAATAAAAAAGGGAACAAGACAAGGATGCTGCTTGCCACCACTTTTTTTAAATATATACATAGAGGAAGCACAGAAAAGATAAACATTGGTACTAAAATCAATGGAGTCCCAATAAAGAACTATACGGTATGGTGATGATAGGAAAAATTGCAGCAATATTTTAATTACTTAAATGCGCTATTAATAGAAAAATGTAAAATGAAAATAAATGCAGATAAAACAAAAGTTATGCGCAGTCGCAAAAGATATAGACATAGTCCTCAATGGAAAACGAATATCTCGAGTAAAAGAATTTTTTTATCTTGACAGTTTAATAACGTCCAACGGACGAATAGAAAAGTAAGTAGGAAAAAGAGAATATAAAAACGCTTTTATTAAAAAAAAAACGCTTATTACATCGAGAAATATTTCATTACGCATAAGGAAGCTGTGCGTTAAAACTTTTGTCCGGGCGTTGCACCGTACGGCTGTGAAACGTGGACTTTATGTAAAAAAGAAAGATTAAAACTTCAAACTTTTGAAGTTTGGTGCTATCGAAGGACGCTGAGAATATCATGGATAAATAAAATCACAAATAAGGAGATATTCAAAAGAATAGAACAACCAGAGATAATAAACACGATTGAAAAGAGAAGAAATAGTAAGATCAGTCATCAAATCAGACATTATAAATGGCTCAAAAACTTAATCGAAGGAAAAGCAAATGGAAACGAAGGGAAAGTCCAAGAATCTGATTTATGGACCCCGTAATAAAATAACAAAATTATGTGAAGATAAAAGAAGCTGCTCTTGCCAGGAAATTATTTGCTTAGCTACAGGCCATGTTGGCCACCAACCTAGCGATTGAGGAGAAATGATGATGATATATATATATTTTTTTATTTATTTATTATATATTTAACATATTACAATTGAAACAAAAAACTGTAGTAGCATGCAAATTTTTGCTTATTGCTACTAGTAGCGATTATCTATAAATGTACTTAATTTTAAATATTTCCAAGATAAAAACCGGAAATTGGTTTAATAAAATAATTTCATTCGGTTTAAGCGTACAATCAATACTATACAACTGCCTCAGGTGATCATATTTGTTACATTTGTATATTATATGTTGCACATTTTCAACTACATTACACTTGCAGTTGTGACATTTATTATCATCGATTATATTTAATTTATTCAAATAATATCCAATGGAACCATGACCAGAAAGTATCTGAGTCATGTAAAAATTTACTATAATCTTTTTATTTTTAAAACGATCTATTACATTCGGAAAAAATTTACTAATTAATTTATCTTTTGTTAAAATGTTGTGTCTTACACTAAATTCACTTAAAATTTGTGTATTCAACTGTTTAAGAACTATTTTACTTATGACACCATAATTATTTTTTTTAGCATTAAAAATTAAAGATCTTTTTTTAATATAAAGATCAATAGGTAAGATACGAGCAATAGTGTACAATGTTATATTTGATACAGTAATATAAGAAGAGATTGAATCAATAAGAAATTTACGGCAGTTACAAATTACATTATGTATTTGCTGCTTAGTTAAATGTTTGAAGTAGACACCAGCACAATATGTATATAATGACTGTACTAAACCTTTATAAAGAATTAACTTAGATTTATAGTTAAGTCCCCATAATTTACCACCAAGAGCTTTAAATATATAATATTTGTTGGTTTTATTATTTATATATTGTATATGCTTATTATAATTTAACGTATTATCTATAATGAAACCCAAATATTTTATGTGATCAGTAGAACTAAACACATGATTGTCAATTTTAATGTTATCATAAATTATCTGATCAAAACTTTATCTCGACCAGAAACAACCATAATTTGAGATTTAGAAATCTCAAATTTGAGATTTAAGGCATTTATTATTGTTTTAAGTTTATTAATAATTTTATTACAATTAGAAATATGAGACGATAACGTCAATTTACTACATAAATTAACATTATATACTAAAAGCAGATCATCTGCATAACTATACAACCGTAAACCAACTAAAGCGTTATTAAAATAAGAATGTATATTGGAATATAAAATGTTCCACAGGACCGGACTCCGAAATTATTACTGACATTTATGATATCGTTCTGATATTTCCAAGTAACTCTCCTATTGGTTAAAAAATTATGTACTAAACTTATTACATTAAAACTAAATTCATTTACAATTAACGTGTCAATTATAACTTGACGATCACAGTTATTGAAAGCACCTTCAATATCAAATGAGATAACAATAGATCTATTATTACGTTGTTTATTTTGTGATAGATTATCTATTACATCTGATATGGCTAATTCTGTAGAATAATACTTTCTGAAACCGTATTGATACGGATTGAGCACAGATGTACCGTTAATTTCGTGATTTAAACATTTTAAAATAATTTTTTCATAAACTTTACTTAACGAATTTAACAAACATATTGGTCTAGCTGGGATCTTTATTCGGTTTATTTAACATGATTATACTGGCACTTTTCCACATAATTGGAAACATATTAAGCTGTAAAAGCTTATTATAAAGCGTTAATAATAAACTCGGAAAGTAAAAATATATGATTTTAATTACCTTATTTGTTATACCATCAGAGGATGGGGCTTTTTTATTGTTCAGATTCTGTATTATTTCCTTTAATTCAAAATACGTCACTTCCAATTTTAAATGTTTATTTTTAATTGTAATATTATCAAGTGAAATTGGGATACCATCTTTGAAATTAAAAAATGTATTCATTAAAAAACTCATTTTATCTTTATTCCTATTGATACATGAATAGGAATCATTACCACTATAAATATTTAAATCAGGAAATTTAAAAGTTTCAATGTTCGTTAATATTTTATAGAGTTTACCCCAGGCCCTGGACGAGCTGCATAAATTCCTCCAGGCCTGCTGCTTAAAATATCTAATTTTAGATTTATACATTTTTAATATTACGTTATAAATTAATTTATTTATAAGATTTTTATGTTTAATATTATTAAACTTACGAATGAGAAATTTAAAATAATCTAATTCTTTATTCCACCATGATTTGTTCATTTTAGGCTTTTTTACTTTGGAGCAATTTACAATATCACATATGCTATTAGTAAGTTGTTCAGTAATATTATTAACTTGAGATTCAGTATTTGCAAGAATAAGATTTGTTTCAAAATTTAACATTAAGTCACTATTTAATTGACTGATAAATTTATCGATATCTAGGCTAAAAATATATTCATTATTATCGATGTGAACATCGAAAATATGTATACTTATATTTTTATGGTCGCTTAGAAGAAACTCCTTAACCATAACATCCGATAACTTATACTTAAAGTTATTATTTATTAATACATAATCTATCAAACTCTGCCCATTGTGATTTTCAAAAGTGTAAACACCGATATCATTTTTAATTAACAAGTTCCCCGAATACACAAGATTTTCAAATTGTGTACTCCTGGGCGTATGGTAAAAATTTTTGTTCTCCATAATTTTTAATCTTGAATTAAAATCACCCAATACTATTACGTTATGTTTACTGTTTTATGTGATTATGCAAAAGTGTAAATTGGTAATTCATATCATTATTAGAAGGAAAATATATTCCAAAAACAACAATATTATTTACGTTAATTTTAATTATGTAGTCAGAAACTACAGTACTGTTAATATTCTTAATGTTACTACTGATAGCAACGAATTTAGTATGCAATAACTAAAGTGATTTTCATCACTATATAAATAAGGATCACAAATTACGCATAGGTAATTATTATTTTGTACATTATTTAATTGAAGTACTGTTTGTGCTTCTTTACAGTGATTTACATTTGCAAAATTAACTTGATACTATCCATAATTTATATTAAGTTTTACTTTATTTACAATTTTTAAGTATAAAGGACAAGAGTATGAAAACGTATTGTGCGTAATTTTATTAATAATATTTTTCTTGTCTTCTAAGTTAAGCTTACCTTTTTCTTTTTCTTGCTGCAAACATGCATGCGAAAAGCAATTATTGCATTTTACCTTGATCTGATCTTCATCTAACACATATTTGCTAGTCGTTAAATTGCTTTTGCACTCACTTTTCATGTGACCAAACCGTAAGCAGTTATAATATCGTATGACAGGAGTATAATCATACACTTTGCATTTATTCCAATTTACAACCATATAACCAGCCTCCATTAAAATGCGATAAGGATCTGGGTCCAGTCGTACAAAAGCACGAATTTTACCATCATTGGTTTGTTTCAAAGCAAACAGATTTTGTTTTTTTGCCAGTTTTATTGCTAATTGCCATGCTAATATCCAATTCAGTAGTTGTATGGTGAGCACCAACTATCGAAATCATTGGATCTTTTTTTAGTGCAGTTTTAGTCTTAATATTTACAATATTATTAGTAACTTCTTGCTTTAAACATTCAAATTGTTTTTTGTCTTTAACACCAATTATAACTTTTTGTTTATGCTGTTTTACAAAACCGATATCTACACCAATCTTACTAGTGTTTATTTTATTCAATTCATTATTCCAATTTCTATCTTCCGAACTATTTGTATTTCCAATAATTAAAGTTTCAAATTTGTTTTTATGTATTAAATTACTATTTGAAAGCAACTTTGATTTTAATTTTGAAGAATAGGTAGGTTTATCCGAAATAATTCCAGAAACAACATTCGATATACTTTTTTCAGTACTTTTTTTAAGTTCACTGTAATTATTATTTAATTTATTAATATGAATCTTTAAAGTGTCTAACGTTGTTACCAGGATATCAATTTTTTTTTAAATACCTTCTTTCAACTTTACTTTCATATTGTGCGACTCATGTAAAAGTTGCCTTATATCATCAATACATTTGACACTAGTAGTGTCGAAACAAGCATAGCATTTTCGACACTAGTCATGTTCGCCACTAATAATCGTTTATTTACATATATAAATTCTATTTGTTACAAAATTTTATCATTAATAAAAACTTACCGATATTTAACGCGAAAACACACGTGTAATAACAAATATATTATATATATATATATATATATATATATATATATATATATATATATATATAATAGGAGCTCGTTCTCTAGCTTCATTTTAGAGCAATGTTCAATGAGCCTGTACATTTAACGTATTCTACTTCGTATTTGGACAGATTTATGATCGATATGTGTTCTTCACGACAATTTTACATCCATACACATATCTGAGTGTTTCGCAGAATTTGCAAGTAGAACTTGCTGGTTATTCAACATAACATGAATTCCTCTAGCAAAAGTGACATCAACTGTACTTTCCAATCCTTTTAATATATACACACACACACATATATATACACAAATTTATATTTTTACCTCCTATCCAGTGATTTTTTCTTTATTTTATTAGATCGAAATGAATAACATTGTTTTAGTGATGTGGTTATATATTTTTATCGTTCGCTTAAATATATAAAATTTCATTTTGTATTTAATTTATTTTTAACATATATTTTCGTTATTAAACTACCTATAGGTTAATTTTTATTCGATTTTAACGAACTGAAACGAGCCAAATATTCAGAATTCATTTAAAAAATGAGAACATACACGCCCATTTGACCTAAAATATTTGAACAGCTTCGGGTCAAAAGCCGAATACTAAAAGGGGGACGACTTTAAAAGGAAGTCGCTGGAAGTATACTATATATATATATATATATATATATATATATATATATATATATATATATAATATAATATAATATATTGTGTCTGTATATAGAATATTGTTTATATTTCTCTCACAGTTCATTTGAAGGGTTCGTTGTATTTTCCACAAATGCAATGGTACCTTAGCTGATAACGGCTTCGCATAGAGGTTACGCTGTCTAGACTTATCGATCGTCGTTGCAGAGAGCTACGTCGCATTTCCGCTATTTTAGTAAGTAATAATGACGAAGAAACCATATTGAACCTCGTTCTAAAATTTCTCATTTAACTTTTTGTCGCCATCGTCAGTATAGTTCGGAGAGATTATTTTTAACTTTCTCTTCGCACCTAATTATTATCGAATATAATACGCATCCTCGTCTAAATAACGTAATCATTGAATTACTAACATTAGTGCGTAATTTTTTTGATAATTGAAAAAAATTTACTCGTACGGGAATTACGAGTTTTTGAAATTTTGGTGCGGCGGGCCCCGAACCTCGAGTGTAATTTTATAAATTTTTTTGAAATTTCGATACCTACCTTTTTCAAACGTTTTTTTCTCGATACTTAATAAATGTACGTTGAAAATGTCATAAATAGAATTAAAATTTTTTATCTGCGGGCGTACCGTTTCGATTAAATTATCCGATCTTCCGGGGAATATTCTTTAATTTACGGAAAACAATTTTTTTTTTTTTAAGGGATCCGATCGAAAAATTCTAAAAAATAAAAAGTTAACTTCCGATAGTTGTCAAAACTGACATTTTTGGTTTTAACTCAGCACGAAATTCTAACAACAACAATAACAATTTATTTAAACAATTTCATTTTTACAGTGTTACAACTACAAGTAAATTCATTCAAGTACCTTAGCTAATAACCTTAGCAAATTAAGAGTGTAAGACAAGTTGAACTTAAATTAAAATTTATATATAAATATATTAAATATATCACGTAGGAAAAATTACAACAAAAGAACGAAAAGCTATAATTTTTAAATTAGTCGTAATAATAACTTAAAATTGCGTAATTAATTTTTGAATTAAATGAAATTAATTATAAAAATCTGCGCTTAAGTCTACGATGTTTATATTTAGCGTAACTGCCTACGCTTTTAATTAGCTGATTATCGTGATTTTTACACTTTTTATAAAATCCGTAATATAGGGAAGTTTTAAGGTAGAACAGAAATTCCAATCTTTTAATGTACACTTTTTTTTTTAACGGTACAGCCCTCGGATTGGTTCTCAAAAGTGATGATGCTTTTCCAGTAATCCAGGCTTTCAGCAGACTTTTTTAGTTCCCTAAGCCCTGTATTCTGCAATAACGGTTCAGTGACGATCTCTTTAATTGGATATTCTATTTAGTAATTCTTTGGTTTTTTTACTTTGTCTATCCAGCTTCCTTTTTCCATCCTTCGCCCAACATCATATTTCAAACGATCGCAATTTATCCGCATTACGCTTGTTCGTAGTCCACGTTTCTAATTGTAAACCTTCATTTATCGCTTCGTTAAACTCGGTGCGAATGATTTTTATTTTGTTTCTTTCGGAAGGCGAGTTTTGCAAACTGAACGCCGGCATTAATTTCCCGGTTGCAATACAAATCTTCCGTTATCATTTGCCCTAAACACCCGGATTTTTTCTCAACCGATTTCACATAAATTATTATTATATTCCTACAAATCGACGTCACTTTTGTCTTACTTCCATTTAATTTCATTCCGTTACCCGTCCGGTTTAATTGTTGCATCTTTCAGTTTATGACCTATTTGTAGATTAGCAGCCAAATCGTCCGCAAACTTAATTACTTTTAATCTGGAACCCCGCCAATATTTACACCGTTAGTATTACTTTTATTTACTATTTTAGTTCTTAAAAAAAAAAGTATACATTAAACAAGTATAAACAACTTTGTCTTGCGCCTTTGTTGATAATTTCTGTCAACTCGTTTAATTCTGGCTTTCTGGCGTTTATATAGATTATAAATCAAAAGTAATTTTTTTATTACGACCTATTTAAAAAATACATACATATTATTTACATAAAATATAATTATGTAATTTTACCGAGACCTGAAAAACCTGAAAACTCGGATTTTTGAAGAAATTTCAAAAATTCAGCGACCTACGCTTGAAAACGTGTCGAAAATGTAAATGAGTGAATGTCTTGTAAATGGCGGTCATTTCAACAATATTGTGTTCCACAAGCTGATTTTTCCGATTTTTAAATAAAATTTCATTCGAAAATTTTTGTCGAGTAGTTTTTAAAAAAAATATATATTTGTCTTCTATGGATCACCCTATATTAGGCGTGTATACCCTCCATCATCCATAACTGGTACTAAAATCCCCCGATATCGCAGTTGATACTGTTTATAAATTTAGAAATAGGAAAAATAAAAGTCGCTTCGTTAAGACTAGATGAAAGTGTTTTTTTTTTTAATGATTTTCTGAAAAATTTTATCAATTTCAAAAGTAATGTCGTGAATTAAAAATGGCGTTATCATCAGAAACAAATTAAAGTTAATGTAGTATAGATAATTAGATCGGTACAAACGTCATGGAGATCAGTAAGAACACCCTAAAATTTTTTAAAAGTTTTTGAATAAAATGTTTTTTTTTTTTTTTAAATAATAAAGAACAAAAATGGAGTTAAAATCACGGAAAATTTTGTTCTCTTTACAGAAAATTATAAAGCTTTAGCCAATTATCGAGTGAATATAAAAAATTTTAAACTATAAAAATATATAAAAAATTTATAAAAATATAAAAAATTTACAAAAATTATCAAACTGATTAAATGGTATCTTTAAATAATCTGGTAGTGAACGTGGTAAACAACTCAATCAATCAACAATCGACGATATAACATTTATACGTAAACAATAATGCAATATAGCAATTAAAAGCTTTGTGTGATTTCTCATAAAGAAAAAAAATGTTATAGATTTTTACTCATTTTTTTGTTATTTATTAATTAATGAAAATATATACATCAAAATAGGTGAATATTTCAATTTGAACAAATCGCGGAAACACATTACCTAGGAAGTGTGATAACACGGTATAGTAGAATTAGATATTAATAGACGAATATTAGGCGTTTAATAACAAAAATTAATATTAACCAGAAAATAAATAAACTGAATGCAACGGTGATGTGGATCTGGCGCTGAATAACGAAAACGTCTTGGACAGAAGTGAAAACAAATAACGGAATCCTAGAAGAATTAAAAAGAAGTTTAATAAATCGTACAGAAAAGCGAAAAATAAAACTGTTGGGACATCTAATAAGACGTATATCAAAAATATAATTAAAGTTCCAGGCAAAAGAGAACATATAGCTCGAATATAAGTATCAAGAACTTCGGACATAACAGGGCACAATAGCTGCAGCGACAAAGCGTTGCTTTTAATGAAAAAAAAAACATGAATACGATTATCGCGAACGAAATAATGCAAGTAAACGTAAATACGAACATTATGGCAGGGTAAATGATAATAAGGAGTACGAAGTGAAATAAGTGTCAGGTGGGAGGGTGGGTATGTGTGTGTGAATATAAAATGTAATATAGAATGAAAATATTATAATGTTCATTATCGAAACGTAATGGATGGAAATGCGAAGAAATGACGAAAGAATAATAATATTATTGAACCACTTGATGGATGAAGAATCTATCCAGCACTTTGGAGTTATAACATTATTATTATTATTTAAATTAATGTGCCATATACAGCAACTAAAGGCACACAGGAAAATAAGTATTGTATTAAATGATACAAATATCTTTAGGAAGAGGATGAGTTAGCGTGGAAACTTTGTCATCGAGCAGTAGCTGTAACGAAGATGAAAGACCGTAGTATGATCTCTGTAGGCTATATTGAGGACACTCTGTCAGTACATGTTAGACAGACAGTGCAATGTTGCAGGCCGTACACAATGGAGCTTCCGATCTATTAAGAAAATAAGAAGCGTGTGTCAGTTTCTGCTGACACAACTACACTGTCCCTCCGATGTTGTAAGTGTGTCTTCCGAGGTGTTATTTTTGGTTTGATAGGTCGTAGCTTGTTCGATGTTGATACGGATTGCCATAACTGAAATAATGATGACGCATGAACCTCTTGAGGTCTGCGAATGGAACTGATAAATTATGCACAGGTAATTGTTGATTCCGTTGCTGCCCTATCAGCTAGTTCATTTTCGGAAATTCCTGGGATCCAGAGGAATGTAACGGATCGTTCATTTCCTAAATATTACAAATCCTGGCGTGTTAGAAGGAAGATCAGTTAGCTAAGGTTCCTGCATGATGTATAGCGTAGTGACGATTATTTATCTATAATACTATTTACCGTCATCAACGTTAGTAGTCACATCATATACCAACCGCATGCTAGTACAATATCTAGATTACAATTCACCGCTTCTATCCAGCATGCGTCTATATAATATAACCTATTAAACATTGGCATTTATTTTGACCGGAAATTTATATATCGTAAGTTTTGTAACAAACGTTATTCTTTTTAATATATTCCCTTTTATTTCAGTTCTTACTTTTCGGCTAAAGTTACACATTTCGGTTATAAAAAGTCCCGTTTCTTGCGATTTTGTAAAGCGTGTCATTATGCGTGACTCGATTTTTCCATGCATGAAAATATGCGAGTACGATTTGTATTCAGTCCGCAGTTTTTTTTTTGCATTTCTGAATTAGTACGCGTTAACTCGAGGGTGTTATATGAGTGTACGATTTTAGTATTTACGTTTTTTATTATGTTTCGAATAATTTGGATATTATTATTTTTTTTTTAAACATGGTTTACGTTAATTAGCGAATTTTATTTTTCTTGTTTCCATACTTTCTATGTTATAATTATTCTATAAGTACGTACACTGTACTTTCTGCTGTATTATACGCTATAATGTTCTGTAAATAAATAGCTCGGTTGTAATGATTTATAACGAAAAACCAAGGGACTAGATTATCGAGAAGTTCAATATTCATCGTGTGAGATGTTTCGATCTAAAAATTTAAACGAGAAATACATAAGGAACAAATAACCAGATGATATTATTATTAGAGAAACTGGCGAGATGAGAATTACGTAAATCTCTTATCGAAATTAAAAATGATTCTCTTAATTTTAAGAATTTCATTTGTTATTACTCAACTTTCGATTTTTTTCAGCATTAATCCAGAAACGTACTTTGAAATGAACAGCGCTTCGGGTATTATTAATTAATTAATTAATTTTTTTTCTTAATGGTTGCTGTAATTCGATAAAACTTCCTAATTTATTAATTCTGTATTACGAAAAATATTCGATTATACGGACATTCTCCGCTATTGTTCTTTTCGGATACAAATGTCTCGCATCAAACAGCGCGCTCTTTTAGAAACTTTTGTAATAATTTCGAAAAATTTAATCTAACCCTTTCAGTCACACACGAAATTTCGACGCAAAATAATAAAATTTATACAAGATATTTAATATATACAAGACTGTAGAGATGACTCTAGATATGAATATTTTTCAAATTGAGTGTCAATCAGAAAATAAACAATTTTGTTAGCAATAAAATTTCACGTACCCTATAATGGACATTGCGACTGAAAAGGTTAATTAAACGAGCTGTTTCCGGTTAATTCGGAAATTAGATATGTCGTATGAATTTTATAAAAATTTGACATAACGAACGAAAAAAGTTACGCAGTTTCCAGCTAGTTTGAAAATGAAAAAAATATTTTATAACTTTTTAAAATAATAATTTTTCCGGAAATCTGGTTTACGATTTCGCGGAAAAAATTATTTATTCGAATAATTACGTCTAATTCGATAATTCGTTGCATTTCGAATAAATCTTTTTTTAAATTAACGACGATAGATATAAAATATAGCCGAGTCTACCGACTTAGGTAATGCGGATTGGGCCCAAATTGGAAGGGAAACGCGAGTAAATGAAAAAAAAATCAAATACCCCTCGTATTAATGAAAAAATGACTTAGTAATACAAAATTAAGTAAGAATTAAAAATTAAAAAAAGGTATTTAACCACATCCAGTCGTTGTTTCGAATTTAAATAAAAAAATTTCAATTTTTGAAATAATTGAACGAAATGATTCGAGAAAAGTGAAAATATAATATTTGCCGTGTAATATCGTTTTGTAATTTACTAGATAATAATTTTAATTAGTTATATAAATAAATATATCTAGAATTTTTATTGTCATGTCTCTTATTACGGAAATTAATATTAAAAGTTTACGTAAAGTATAGTAGGAGAATAAATATGATTTATTTAAATTGTAAACATGAAATACAACACATTGTGTATACTACAGAATTACCACCCTTAGTAGCTAATACAATAATAATAACAATAACAACGTATAAAAGCAACGATGATAATATACAGGAAAATTTGAAAAAACCTGCTACAAAAATAAAGAAATACAAATAGCATAAATTGTGAACATTATGACTGATTAAAAAAAAAAAAAAGTTAATTTTTGAACGTACCATAAAAATAAAAATAAATGTAGTTAGTTAAAACCGATAAATTTTTACATGTAAAAAGATCGCAATTCAGTGTAATTACGTATAAATTTTATAAAGCTGATTTGTTATCCGTGTTGTTTAGACAACATTCGCTATCGGATTATTTTGTAAATAAACTGCATTTTCTCATCGCTATTTTTCTAATATTCTTAAATTATTTTCTTATATTTTTATTCTATTTTTCGTTTTTCCTCATTTTATATTTTTATAAATTGTACATATTTTTATATTTTACTTTTTCTATTTTAGTTTCGTGATCATTTTCTATATATAAAAATGTCGTGATTTTAAACGCTTTTTGTTGCTTATTTATTTTTTTTTCGATATTAATTTAATCACGACGATAATTCCGTAATATTTATAATTACCTATTTTCCTGGAAATAAAGTTTTTAAGCGTTGAATAAATAAACGTTATATCGTTTACACGTATTTTTTTTTTTGGCAGAATACTATTGCGCAAAATAATCATTTTAACAAATTTTATATTGCTCATTTGTCGACATTCTCTATCGGATTATTTTATAAATGACCGTTTTTTCACTATTTGTTGTAATATTGTACATCTAAATTTATTTTCTTATTTCCTTTTATATTTTTTCTAAATTACACGTATATTTTTATATATTAAGCATTGTGGTATTTTTTAAAAAAATCATCATATTTACGCTGTATTTTTTTTTAATTATGAAGGTCTATAAGTGTTATATCTGTTTACGACTCGATTCTTTGTTATAATCGAAGAAGTGATTCAAAATAGGGTCATTTAATATGAAAGTGATCAATTTTTTACGACTACGGATAGTTCAGGACGAAACGTATTTTCTTCTATAATTATGTATAGATAAACGAAATTTTTACAATACACCCTAAAAACGGGAACCAAAAAAACACAAAAAACGACAAACAAATTATGACAATTGTATAATTAAAAGTAAATTTACCTTGTGTGTTAAATATTGTAAAAAATTAAAATAAAAAGACAATCTGTTCGAAATGGATAATTTTCATATTTTCATAGCTATATTTTGTTATAAAGATCAAATTTGACTCTAAATGCTTGGTCAAATTTAACCGCTAAACGATAAAAATAAAAGAAATGAATCACGAGAAATTCTATAATTAAAAGTAGATTATTTTTAATTTTATGACTATAATAAACTATTTTATAAAATTTAAAAAATAAAAATGACGAAAGTAAAAGTAAAACATTTCCGCAAGATTTAAAAAAAAAAAAACGTTAAAAATTTTTCCCATGCCGGGAATCGAACCCGGGCCTTCTGGGTGAAAGCCAGATATCCTAGCCACTAGACCACATGGGATACGTTTTAGTCGTTATTCGTGGATTTATATATAATATAAAATAGTATATAATTTTACGAAAATATATTTAAACGTGTATATATAGAATATGACGGTTTAAATAATTAAAAAAATAAATTTATTCGTTTATTTCTCTATTTAAATAATATCAAATATAATATACTTTACCTTATGAAACGTACGAAATTTGCGTAAATATATTTCGAGTTTTCCTTTTTAATTGAAATAAATATATTTAACATGTAATACTTGATATTGCTGATTTTTCATTTCGTCACATTTATTATTTCTCGATTTTCATATTTTAACTAACAGTCGGTTAATACAAAAAATTATAATTCTAGTCGGTGTAATTGATTTTTTGTAACACAAATGTATCCTTTAAGATAATGCTGTATTTAAAATGTTTTTCAATTAGTTGTAACAAGTTTCATATTGTAACTTTGTCGTTCGACGTTAATAATTGAATTTCCTAAACATGTTCGATTTATAAAATACGACCGAATTATAAATTTTCTTTTCATTGTAGATGTTATTCATTCTTGATCATAATATATATTTAATATATTATTGTAATCTCCAGAATTTCGATGTTTTATATTTATCGTGATATTATTTTGTTAAGCGAAAAACAGGGTGTAAAATAAACTATAATAATTTTAGCTGTAAAGTCCTACTACATGCCGAGAATTTATCTTTTGTAAATAAATATCATTCATAAAAACTATAAGTCTTTTATGTTTTGTGTAAAGATGGATTTTGAATAAAATTAATTTTTCGAAAACTAAATACGCGCGAAATAATCTGAAACGAGCTTTCGTAATTTTGAAATCGTACTAATACGTTGTTTCATCATTTTAACCAAAAGAAAAAATAAATAAATAACCAACATTGTTTCAATTATGTAACTTACATATTTTCGATAATGTAAAATGTACGATATTTATGAGAATAACCTATTTGGTTTTCAAACAGTTCACCGTTTTAGTTGATTATAAAAACATATAATTATCTCATTAAATGAGCTCAAAAGCTTGTCTCGCATATCCTTCGATTTTTACAAAAATTCCAATTTCCAATTTTCATCTTCCCCGTGAACATCAGAGATTGTTACGAGTCGTAGGCTTTGCAGCGATGTAGATTGTTTTATTTTTTTATTAATTAATAAATTTGCGTTTAAATATTTCTGATTAAAATTTGTATTCGTGTTAAGATGCTGTAACAAATCATTAATTTTTATCTTCAGACCTACAGGTATTCAGAGATCGTTTAACAATCAAAACAACGTTTGCCCGTTAAAGCGACGTAGATTTGATTTATTCGAAGCTACCCGCTGAAGTTACTACTGCGAATGACGTTTTTATTCGAATTTATCTGAAAAAATAGTTTAATCATTCGTATATTTATCGTGTTTTCCGGCGGTGTTATTAATTGCTAAATTTCTCATAAAAATCTACACGAATTTGATTTGTTTATAGATCACATTCAAAAATCCATTTATTGCATAAACTTGAAAGTATAATTACATTTTTAGCGCGATATATCTTATATAGGTAGACATTGCAGTCTATGATGTATCCTTAAAATTTGTTTATTTATTAATCAATTTTTATTTAATACGTTTAAATATCTTCGTATAGTATTAGCCAAATTTTATCTTTATTTTTTTTAATAATAAATAGATAGAATTCGATCAGCGTGAATTATATTATAAAAATTATACCTAAATTTTAAAGTTTTAAAGTTGAGAATGATTTTGGTCGCTTTTTCTTTAATATTTTTAGATCAATTTGCATATTAATTGTCGAATATATTGGATAGTAGTAATTTTATTGATTATAAACAAAATGTAACACCGTTTAATCACTAAAAGTTTTTTATCTTCGACAGTTGCGTCATTTTCAAGCACGCGCAATAAATATTACATCTTTTATTTTTTATTTTTTAACATATGAATTACCATAAATGTTTATATAATTTATCAATTTTGATGAAGAATTTTTCAAAAATCTGTTTTATAAATAAAATTTATTCTAAATAAATCTAAAATTGAAATTACGTCTGGCTAGTGAAATGTGTATATCGAATTTTAAGTCGTCGTTATATAAACGTTTAATTCATATTTAAAAAAAAAAAAAAAAGTTGTAATATTTATTGCGCGTATTGAAAATGACGTAACTGTCGAAAAGGTTCGCGATAAAAAATTTTTAGCGATTAAAATTTTGTTTGGTTTATAATTGCATATTAATGTATGTGTTATAAATCGACATTTTGTATTATCGATGAGAATGATCTCATTTAAATATTTAACGATAAATTATTCACGATAGAAGTGACATTCGTGATCGCTTAGTTATCGATGATTTAATTTCGGAAAATTATTAAAAAAATAGTAATTTACTTTATTAATTAAAAAGTGGAATATACATTTTAAGCGAAATATCGCGTATTAAAACGAGACTATTATATTTAACACGATGTAAACGTAAATGTCCTATAATTTTAAAACTGCTACATAACTTAATTTTTCATTATATTTTAATATATTTCTCGAAATGTCGCAAATATATAAATTACATTTATTATTAATATTTTTTTATTTAAAAAGGTAACAACTGTTTATTCTATTAAAAATAATATCAAAAACTCAATTGGCAAATAAATGAACATATAGGATCTGGAGGAAATCGTTTTTCGACACTTTATTATGATTTAATGAAGACGTTAAATAGAATTTATATAAAAGAAGAATAACCTGAATGTGTTTAAGATAGGTACGTGCTATACTACTAGTAGAAATTAAATAAGAGAATAGTAGTTATTTATAGACTGTATAATTAACAAATTTTAAGAAATAAGAACTGCAAAAAATAAACATTAAAAAAAATAAATAGTAAAAGTGGTTAGAATTAGATGGCAAACACGAGATTACCTAAAAACATTTCAAGTCGCAAGTTTCCATACATGGAAACGATATTTATTACTGAGAACACCTTTTATGACACATAGTAAAAATGTCTACGTTAATTACGTTTAAGCACCTTTTTCTTTTAAGAAAAAAATTGTTTTATATCAAAAACATATATATTATGTTATCTCAAATTAAAATTAATATAAATATTTATTATTAATGCAAATTTATATGTAATTATTTGCAGAAATTTACTAATATACGCATTAACAGTAAAAGCAGATTTAGTTATATCGATTCGAATTACTTATGAAATAATTTCTTCAAAATCGCCATTTATTTCATCGCCCGTTTGTAGCAAGAAATTACTAATATCCGGTTAGATTACGAAGTAAACTATTTAAATATGTAACGAGCGAAATATAAGCAAAAAACATTAAGAAGTAATTTATTTAAAAGTATACAATTTAAAATTACTAGAACACAATGAACAAACATTTTGTTGACAAAGTATTATCTCAAACGTATAAAATGACAAATGTTTCTTCTTTATTTATACCGGGTTTTCAATTTAGACATCACTCTAATCCATTAAGCGATGTTGTCATATAGGAAGATGTCACTTTCAGAAGTTCCTTATATGCAGCTTGAAGTTTTAAATGTTAATACGATTGAATCATGTTTAGACGTCGTTAAACAATTACGCTAATATAATTATAACGATGATATGTTATAATTACATTCATTTTTATATTTAAAAAAAAAAAAAAGAAATTTATTTAAAATATATTCAAAATGTAAAGAATATTTGTTTTCATAGTTATTAAGATAAATACGGCTCATGTCACCGTGGGTTCCGTAGTGTAGCGGTTATCACGTCTGCTTTACACGCAGAAGGTCGCCGGTTCGATCCCGGCCGGAACCATAAATTTTTTTCATTTTTTTTTATTCCTAAATTAAAGACAAAATACTATCCGTAAAAAAAATTGTAACTTTTTTTTTTTTAAATATTTCAATCATTATAATTTCTAAATCTTATTAAGATCGATGGACACGTAATTTAAAATATCAAGCTACTTTTCAGTGTCACTATATCCTGTTGTTTGTATACTTGTACATCGTACTTGATATATTTCATTCTTGGGTTGATCTTTTATTTTGTACGGTGCTTGCAATTATTTGTGTTAGATTTTCGTTACGTCTGAAAATATGACCTATTTATTACGTCTTATTTCTTTTAATTCTCCTAACTTAATAAGCTTCTATTTTCACGGATTAATCTAAATACTTCTTTGTTACTAATTTTCTCTATCCGTGTGTTACTTTTTCCATTCTCCTTCAAGCTAGATTTCGTTAGTATCGCTGTTTAATTCCAATATCGCCACATTAATTCGGCTTCTCGGATCAATAAGTAAATACAATAAAGCTATTAAAAAAAACACAAAAAAAAACAAAATGAGTAGTTAAATATATTTTCAGTTTTCTTAGTAAGACAACTTATATTAAAGACGAATTGAAATTTGTTTTTAAACGTGTTAAGAAATAAAGTTTTTTACTCGACGTTAACTTAAAACGTGTAATAGAATGGGTTTGTTTTTAGCAAAATGACTTTAAAGTTTTATCGTGCACAACCATTATTGATTTTTATCTTATAGATGAATGTTTAATATACTTTATTTTTTAAAAATAAATGCGCACTTCACTTTTACCGAAAATAGAAGTTACTTGTAACGATTTAGTAGCTCAATTAATATTTCTTTTTGTTCTATATTATTTTTTATGGGTGTTCCTTTATCAATTCCATATACAGTAAGATTGTATATATACAGCGCTGGACAATGCTGTAATATTTAAAGATTTATCACAGAGGAGATTCTGTAGGCTAAGCATCTTAATTTTATTTTTATATTTGAGTCTAGATAGTCTAATTATTTTAATTTCTAAACTCGTTTGACCTTCTTGTTAAACATATTCTTCTTAAACATATTGAAAACTTGGTTAAAGTTATTTTCTTTGCCGATTGTCATCCATTGGTTGTTTTTTTTCATGTTTATCAAGTTGTATGTCTCGTTAACTATGTCGAATTTTCTATTAATAAAATCATTTGCAATTTTTTTGACATCCGCAATAAAGCAGATTAAACTTCTAAAAGAAGTAGCGGACAAAAATTGGTTTTGATTTTAAATAGCGTAGTTGGTAACACTGCTACAACGCAATAGACCAGAGATTCGTTTTAGTCCAGTTCAAGTTATCATGGCATCCTATAACCACAATGGGAGCTCCGATTTTGCGTGGAACGTTATTTTCGATGTGAATCGATCACGACAGTGCAAAGACAGTTTCGAAAAGAGAATTCAATGTTACGCGATTTTTCATGTAGGGATACTTTAGTGAAATAGCTGAAAACTCGGATTTCAATTCAGCGACATATGCTGGAAAAAGTGTTCGAAAATGTTATAAAAAGACTGAACGAATGTATTGTTGCAAAAATGACGGTCATCTGAACGTTATTGTGTTCCACAATTAATTTGTTTTCCTATTTTTAAACAAAATTTCATTAAACTATTGGTTGAGTTATTTGAAAAACAATAAAACTCCGGGACATCCTATAGAATATATGACAAATATTTGAATCTCGCCTCGATGAAAAAGTAACAAATTTCAGATACTTAGGCGAAGTTATTCAGAGCGAAGAGGATTCTATATAGAAGCGTTGAAAATGGGAGTAAAGTTCCAATTAACGAACAACGTGTACAACAAAAAACTCGATATAAATAAATGCAGAGATCAGACGTTATTATTAAACCGGAGTGTTTATATGCAGCCGAATGTTTAGAGTTACATGACGTGAGGAAAAATTGAAATATTTGGAAAAAAGACAAGAAATATTATTCGAAAAATTCTCGGCCTAAAAAAAGAAGTTCAGAAACAGACCAAATGAAGAATTATACGAAGAAGTAGAAAAATTATTTAAGTAGATTTTCATTTTATAGCTAACAAACGAAATTTGTGGTTGTTGATGAAATGCAAATTGATAATGCAACGATGGATAATCGAATTAGAAATAAAGATATAAGCATCGTCTCGTATTAAGCACCGATTTCTGATGTAGCATTTAGATCTCAGGGTTTTTTATTTTTATTTTTTTATTCATATACAAGTCAAAATAAATTTAACATATCAGCTAATTGTTTTTTTTTCCATTTTTTCTTATTGTTATTTTGCTATTATTTTCTTTATTATTTCTTTAGTTTTGTAAAGTCACTAACTTTCGTTGCTAAGGTAACTTTAAGGATACTTGCAATTTATGTACATATAAATTCTTCAGGATTTATAGAATTTCATATTGAAATAAATATATTTATTTGATTTAATATTAAAAAAAAAAATTAAGAATTAAAAATTTCAATGTATTTTACCGAAAGTAGTAGAAAATTGGATTAAGATGGAAACGCGTAGTACGAAGAAATACTGCCTGCGGGAAGGAAGAAAAATTTATTGTTGTTTTTCCATAGATGATCAAATTCAAAGAAAATAAATTTTTTCCGACGGTCGTCGTATTATTATTTTATTCATATACTTTTTAGGTGTTTTTTAAAAAATATTTAACTTAATTTATTTCGAAATTTCACTTAAAATTCCTTTTTACTAAATTATTTTAATTTTTTTCAATTTTACTTTCACATTTTTTAATGTAAAACGGTCTTGCGGCGTAACAGATTAAGCGTTCTACTCGCACGACCCGAGTGCCAAATTTGTTTTTTAATAAGGACATTAGCCAACTGATCTATCCGTTCAGTTGTTCGGTAAATAAGCACAAATAAATCCATATTGGCTTGCCAGAGAACGTCGTTTAGCCAGCCTCTATCAATCTTCGGTCAGGATTGTTTAAGTCAAATTTGAGGTTGATAAGACTATACACTTTTCTTAATATAATAACAACTTTTATATTTGGTGTCGCCGAAATTAATGGTTTACAACGTTCTACTCTAAGAGTAAAAAACTGATTAATACGCGATTATAAAGATTTAATTTTTTTTTAAATATCAACTAGTGTAATCGGTTCTCGCGCCTTGCTACAAAAAGGATGTCGTAATATCCTGTTTCGTTTTATACAATATGAATGTCCTGCTCGTGAGTTATTTCAAACAATGAATTAAAGACGCGCCATCTAATGGCGTATAGTATACTGTGTCTTCAGTTTCCCACAAGGACGTCGTTCATCCTGTGTACAGCATAGGGATCATTGGGAACTGATGTACATTGACGATAACCTTTGGCACTATCAACTGCAACTTCCATAAACTACCGTGGTTCTATTTATTTATTAATGGTAAAGAAACTATACTCATCGGTGGATTACGATTTGAGCATCATTTGATCTACCTGATCGTCTTTTTCATACGAAATTTAGAAGAATATCCCTCCTTTTTTTTTTTTTTTAATGTTCTGCTGTGACGCCAGAACCTTGTCTTACTACGTTCTCAATATGTTTCAACTTTGAATAATGTATCGTCCCCTTCATCTGGATAATTTATAATTATTCCCTCACGAAGTAACAATTTTCTAGAGAAAATCATCCCCATATAAAAAAAAGTAAACAATAAACGAACAATCTGTCGAGTTTTCAACGTGGTCGGTCAATCGTCACACATTTTCATTATAGGTAAGAAAGTTAACCGTCCCTAGAAAGTAGAACCGAAAAAAGTGTTGATAATGATAATGACGACGAACCGAATGAATTGACGAATCGGGGAAAACGTAGGAACCAAGGTTATTGCCACGATGATTCGGGCCTTTTTTCTTAGAAGCCGAATAGGAGGGTAGAAACGTAAGAGGGGCGCAACAATCGCTATACCCGAAATACGTGTCGAAAATCGGGCTCAGGGGCGGGATATTTTTTCCTAGAAAGTCTTTGGGGCTAATTCTTCTAACAGGGAAGAAGACAATGAACTTTCTACAAAGACACAACGAACACTCTACATATATTACTAACGTTCATTTAATGGGGTCAGGCATTTCCAGCGAAGCCTAAAAATAAAATTACGACCGTGCTTTTTCTTTCCCCCATATTAAACGATATGAAAAATAAAGGAAAATAACTTCTCACTCCTCGTCATCCCTTACAACTGAAATCATTACTTCGGTGTTACATATATATATATATTATATATAACTTCCTCGTTTTCGGTATAAGTGCTGCCATCTACATCTATAGAGATTAAACCCGGTTCAGTGATTGCTGCTGAAACCGCAGTTCAAACTGATGCTCTTGATTTGGTAGCATTTTATTTTCTCTGTTCCACAACTAAATTGGGTGTAGACCGACAACACGATGGTACGATGATATATCAAAAGTAGTCGGGAAGGAATGCGAAATGCGCAAAACATAAATAGATGGAAACAATCGAGGAACGTCTTCGTCCAGCGGTGGATAGATAAAAGCCATATCGTGATATCGTGGCTGTCTAACGAAATAACACTTTTATCGCTGAAATTATAAATCAAAACGGGAGCTCTTAAAATTTATTATCTATCGAAATTGGAACCTCCTTACACGAATTTTTTTTAAACTACATTCAGCTATTAACGGTGTTCTTCCTGTATGGCTGTAACATTTATGCGGTATAATAATAAAAACTAAGCTAAACCGACAGTTTATTTTGAAGATATTTTAAAAAGACATTGAAAATTCCAGAAATTAATACTGTTAAATTTATAATTACGAACCTCAGTCACTAAATGCGTTCTCGCCGATTAAACTAAAACATTTTATGTAAAATTACATTTTTTAAAAAAACGATTATTAAATTTAAAAGAATTAAAAATTCTCGAAAGATTTTTTCTTAAAATAAAACCTTTGTAAACAAAAAAGGAGTTTAAATCATAAAAAAATGTTTCTTTATGAAAAATCACAAAATTTTTCAAGCCGTTATCGAGTGAATATAAAAAATAATAATATATAAAAATATCAAATGCAAAAAAGATTACTTTAGACGTAGTATTTTTAAAAATCATAAAAGTGATGAAACAGTATTTGTAAAATAACCTAACAGTGAATGTGGTAAACAACAAAATCAACAATCAGCAATATAAAACTGTTATACATAAACAATAATAGTCAGTAAAATAAAAATAAAAACATCCAACAATATAAAATTTATGCATAAACAAAAATACAATAACCAATAAATTAAAAATATAATATTTTTTTTTCTACTTCCGCCATTTCATTCCTAACTATATAGGCTATCTATATATATTATATATTTTTAATAATATATATATATAGATAGCCTTATATATTACATTTTTAATAATATATATATATATATATATATATATAGAAGGCTATCTATATGTATGTATTATATTTTTATAGATAGCATATATGGCTAGGCATGAATTGACAGAAGTATAAACATTTTTATTTTTTATCTATGAAGCGTATATTTTAATAAGAAATAATTAAAAATAGTTGTACAATTTAAAAATGAAATTTACAATATACTTCTTAGAACTTAGAAGTAACTCATCAGAATTTGTAATTTAATAAATTTCCTTTTATTATTTACATTTTTTAAAAGTAGTTTTCTTTTTTTAAAATGTTTTTTCCGCATGTAAATCGGTTAATATTATTTATTTTGCCTTTTAATTCTTTACAATGTTTTACAAATAATGTTTTTTCATAATTCTATACATGCGAATTTAAATGTTCTTTTTAAATCTTATCGCGCGAATTGTCTGCCTGTTTCACCTATGTATTATTTTTCACGTTGATTACAACTTAATTTATATAATACAGAATTTTTAAATATATTTCTAGCTTTTACTTCGTCGTTATTAATCGATAATAATAACGTGTTAACACATTCTTTAGCATGTTCCACTTACATTACCGAACATCTATCTCGTTTCGAGTCTTTTTCAATATACGTCTACTTAATGTTAATGCAACTCTTATAAATAATATGAACATCTTAAACTACGTCGTTCTAACTTAAACACACATCACCGTCCGTTGTTAATATAATTTTCAATACCGATCTCCTAATAAACGTGTTTCTACGGCGTATAACAGGTAGGAAATTCATTTTTTCAATCGTCTAATTTATTCGGAATGGTTGCTTACTTTTCAAAATTCTCGTCGATATTCAAATATTATTCTCGAAGGAAGCATCTAGAAGCTAAAGTCTTTCTTTGTTTCTACCCTAAAAGTATCTAGCCGACAATTTATAGACAATCACTCCTTTGCATCGTTCCTTTCTCGATATTTTTCAAAATTGTAAGTTTTGTTAATCGTCATCCTTCTTCGTGTGTATCTTCATTTCGTCTCTCTAGATATGAAAATCGACTTATTTCCTACTTTTTCTTCGTTCTATTAAGATGTTGGATTTTTTTTTAGATATATCTCTTCCCGCTATAATGATACAAGTATTAGCTTCGTGATAGAGCAAGCCAGCTCGTATTATGTGTGGAGAATTTCTCGTTTCCTGTGTCAATGTTCGTTTGTTGGACGACAGTTGGTTAGACGACGTTCTCTAACAATTTTCTTTGAGTTTATGATATTTTTATATTTCGAAAGCAAATGATAATTCTGTCGACTAGTAACTTGCTTGTTTCTTAAATCCATGAAATGTATTATATATATATATATATTCATCATCATTAGTACAGTTCTAAGACTGATCCATTACCATGATAGTAAGGCTCTACCGCAGTTCTTTTTAATTCAACGTAGTTCTTTAATCTTTCAACAGGGTTGTTATAAATGTGTTCCTTTGAGGGGGCTTCTTTTACGCGAATTTTACCTTCAATAAGTTTCGACTTAATTTGCCATGCCGAAGTACCATCCGAGTTAATTGTATTTTCCTGAGCCGATTTAATAACGACCCCTTTTAGTACCTGTTTACTTTGGATTTTTTCCTATCCGGCTTATACGCTCCATTTTCTTTCAGGTTCACATCTCGAACGCTAGTAACTTATTCGTATTAACTTTATTTAATGTTCCCAAGGTTGTCACCACCGTAAAGGCCTATAGAATCTTCAATATTCTTTTTCGGAGCTTAGACGGTATTATATTTTGTCTACGTTTTTTTTTTTTTTTTTTTTTGAAAGGCTTATTTTGCCTAAAATGAATTTCAGTATTTTTGTATATTTATTTATTAGCTGCGATACATTAGTTTAGTCGCAGCGTTATTTAACTTATATTTAACTTATATTTAACTTATCACGTCTATGCAAAGCGATGCTGATATAACGATTAAACGACTTAACGAATATTTAAACCTACCGAGTTATTTATTACTATTTGATCGTTTACAAGCGAGCCACCGAAACTGCTAATTCTACGAACATCTTCGGTAATATTCAAATATAAAATATTCAACCGAATCGATGCCGGAACCGCGAAATAAACAAATATCATCTGACGATCTTATATTAAAACGTTTAAAATACCAAATCGCGCCGTATCTAGGCAGTACTCGACTGGAATATTATCTCTAGCTGGTCTATGACGTTAAATCTATTTTTTCTACGCTATTAAATAACTTACAAGTTCTAAGCAATATATTGCTCCATCTTTTCTGCCATCAATCAAATATAATTACGTTAATTTCCTTAATGAGAGAATTCTCGTTATTAAATAGATTATAATATAACTCGATACTAAACTGGCGTATAAAATATTCCAATACGTTAGAACTAATTTCGGTATAACTATGGAGATCTGTACTTGCTCGACTATTTATCCATCAATTTCGTATGCAAAATGAGCGCGGGTTTCTTCCAATCATTATCGGTTTTGCTTTTTCCCACATTTATTATCACAGCACATATTTTATTTCAACGTTGAAGCATATCCGACTGCGAGAGTATTCCGCGAATTTTATCGTTTTTAATTTTTCTCCTTTCACGTTTATTACGTAGTTAATGTTTTCAAATGTTCGTAACATCCTTGTCTTACTCCTGTCTTAAGTCGCCGTTAATTGTTATTACAGATTTTTGTTCATAATCTATATATAAGCTTTACTTTGAGAACATTATCATTTTAAAGCTTATACCAAGGTAGTTTATCGAACGCTTTGTGTAATTTACATTCATCATTCTGTCTTCGATATTTCGTAAGACGCCTATTACATCTCGTGCGAGCTTTGCGCTTACGGAATCCGGATTTACTTACATACGTATCCCCATATAAGGTTCGAATCTTCTTTTAATTATCTACTACATTATTTTTTATACATACGGAATTAAATGATTCCGATATAAATATAATATAGTCGACGAGCTAAACATTTTAAGTTTTAAGAATTATTGCAACTGTGTATTGAGCAACTCTATATTTTTTCTAATCAAATTGTCACTAATACACGTACTCGCGTAATTTAGCCCAATCGAAAATACATAGATACGTGGAAAATATAATAATGTCATTTCATCGGCATAATAACATCGGACGCGATGAAGAACATATGTCACGTGCTTTCGTCCGAAATGGTTTTTTACGTCCGTCAATTAAATAGATTGAGAATCTAGGTGATTAGACTCATCATACAACCTACTAGTAGACAAAATAAATAGTATCTATCCGATCAATACCCACGTACATACATACATATACATAATGCGTATATAATACAAATTATTGTATTTAATAATGGGAATCTTGAATTTTTTAAAGCGAAGACCATCTAGTTACGATAAACACGTCCGTGATTTCGATTTAATAATTTAAATACGATCGATGGTCAAAAAAAAAATAATTAAATAAAAAAAATTGTTTAAATATTTATTCGTAACGATTGACGAGATTAATCTCTTTTCGTTGAAATTAATTTTCTTCGTCGGCCCCGCCGAATTACATTGGTGACTCACGCGGGAAATAATAGTTCGTCCTACGTAACGCATTTCCCGGAAAATCGAACTAGTCAGCGTCAGGTCAACGTAGATATTCAAGTATTGGTGTATGTAGGAGGCGCTGACTCAGTTTTTGTATATAAGCGAAATAGCGCAACATTTCGAAATAATTCTAACAGAATATTCGAAGGGATTAGATAATTTTCGATAAATTTTAGGCCTAGTTGTCAAGGGCGCGTACAGTAGGTGTCAAATAAATTGAATAGTACGGTTTGCCCTTGAACGCATTTAAATTCGTCGGAGCTTAATTTCAAGCATCCTTAAGAGGTCGTGTATACATTATTATAAAACGCGCGCACGTTTACACTTAGACACACGTATCGCCTATAAATTTATATAAAAGCAATGTTACGCCTATTTCAAAAACGTAGGTAGTAGGGGGTCGCGTGACATTCGTCAACTCGAATAATTGATAGAGGATCCGGTAAAGGACGATGTATTTTGATCGATCTTACTGCCAGGCTTGCCATTCTACCCCTCGCCGGATTTTTCTTTTACTTTCCATTTACGAACTATTCGAATGGATAGCCGTCACGGTTAAAAGTTTTGCCTCTAAACGACCTTCGAGGGCATGCGAGAACGCTATCGGCCTAAATTGAGGATTATAAGTAAAATATTCTACGCGTACGAAAAGATCGCGATTCAAAACTAACTGAATAGGTTGGTTTAGTAGGCACAAAGTTTTACGCCGTTTATAATTCCAATAAGTGCCAACACGTTATATTTACAAATAAAAAAAAGTTAATGTAAGAATGAACAACATAGAAATTCCTAAAAAAAAAAATTAGTACGTTTTCTTGGCATATGCAATTACATGCGGCACGCGCTAGATGCGAAATCGTTACGTTCGTTATTAGTAGAGAAATCGGTTATAAATGACTGGATTATTTATCTGGCGGCAATCACTCCCATTTGGCGCTTTAGAGTTGTACGTACAGAGTCTCCGTATTATGTTTCTAATTTGACACTGCATAATGATCTGAAGATTCCGTGCGTCAGCGATATACACGTCGTGCAGCATAAGAGATTATTCGATAAGTTTAAAGTCAACAGCAACCCCCCGATGTTCGCAGAATGAACTCAGTCTTCCAGACAATCCTCCGCAAGGCATCTACGACGCTAAATAAATCTGGGTTTCCATCGTTATTCAATTGTCGTCGTTTTCTTTCTAATTATTGTATCTTATCTATATACTATTTCTACATAAACTCATCAAGTCCTTTCCCTTCCTCATAGGCTAGTGTCTCACTGGAGTCACTAGATACTAATTTTCTATCGTTTGCAGCGATTAATGCTAGTACGATGTTAGGACAAAATATATTCTTCGTAATTTCTACGGTTGATTAGAATTTATTACAAGGGAAAAATGGAAATAATGTAACAAGTGTAAAACAGATTTAAAAAAATCAAAAAAACGGTATTGTTTATTGGTTAATGATATAACTGAAAACGCCCTGCAAATTATTTCTTAATTTCGACTACGAACGTTATAATTGTAATGAACTTACTTCTCGTTCGTCTTGTACCACATATTCGATAGATGTTCGCAATTTTGACTTCCAAACTTCCGCGTTGAGAGCTGTCCATTCAGTCATGTTATTAAACCGGGGTTTCTTTTTCCTACATCTTCACCTTGTATGATCACCTGCAGTGTAGGTCATATTTTCCAGTTCTATTGCATACAGCAGTACATACCATATAGGTAACATTTAAGAACTTACTAACATCGATTAATCACTATTATCCTTAATATGCCGAATGAGAGATTTCAGATAAAACTGTACACATTTTAAAACGTATCTTTAATACTGGTCGGTTCGATTTATAAATAAGAAACTTTTCATATATTGGTTTTTCGTTTTTGTGCGGTACTCGGAAAATTTTGTTCTCAACTTTACAAGTAATATTAATCTTTATCTTAGAATTTTATTGTATTTTTTACTTTAAAATGTATAATTTGTAATCGAAATTCGCTGACAAAATTTTAATGCGAGTAATTTCACTTTTCTACCGTTCGTTTCGTAATTTATTAATACTTTATTATTCAACTTAATTACAGTTTGTTTCATCTACCAGAGGTGGTGCAATAGTAGCGCCATTTTTAAGGCTACTACTCCCCTTTACGAAATTTTATAACAAGCACCGTATCACATATTTTCACGGGCTGCGACAGTCATCGAATGTGTACATACATGTATTTTACAGAATTATATCTATTCCTGTGTACACGTACATATACTATTTGCATATGCTGCAATTAAACACGCATAAGCATTATTGTTATGCGTACTAATAGTTCGCGCTATTATTATTATTATTATTATTATATTATTTTTTTATGGCCAATATAATTTTAACAAAATTCTTTTTAGAAATAATAAAATTGAAACCAATTTTTTGTCGAAAAAAAAAAAACACAAACGTCATACAAAAACTATAAATAAAATATTTTGTCTCGTACATGGCCTATGTATGTGTGTGTATATCGAGAAATTGTTTTTTTTGGGGGGGGGGTTTAATTATTTCGCGAAATAATCAACTCTAAGCCTATTTTCTAAATTAACCTATTTCAAAGGGAAAATTTCGTACAGGCCGAAACAGAAATAGAACCTAACTAACGAAGAATATGTGTGTCAGTGTAACTTGAGAGTTTAACCTTCTCTCGTTTTCTGGGGGTTTCTTTCTTCTCGACACTTTTCATCATTTTACATTTGTTTCTTCTTCTTTCGGTCGGTCGGTCGGTCGGTCGGTGATAGTTAAGGAAAAGTCAGCCCCCGTTTTTGCGCTTATATCAACGTACGAAGGGTAAATAAGCTTCCCGAGGAGAGGCAATAGTGTATTGGTAATTTGTGTCGCGGCACGAGGCAATGTCAAGGTAGTTCAAAAACCTTTTCTTTAGGCTTTTCAGGGGCAGCGCATTCCTCGAGGTCGAAACAGGAGAAAATTCGGTTTCGCCAGCACCTCCGCTCGTTCATTTTTATTTTTTGACACACTTATTAATACACGCATAAACGGCCGGAGTAATAAAAGCGCCCTTTTATTTAAGTCCTATAATCGACCACTATCGCTTTTACACTTTCACGGCCATCCAAAGACAAAAACTGGATTGCGTAATATTACGTTCGGCCAAATATCATCGCGTATGTACAGAGTCACATAGGCGCGAATAACGATATAAACGTATTTAACCTTGACCTTGAATTGTTTGGCGAATTTTCATTTTCATAGTAATCAGTGTGTGTTGTCTTCTTCGTTAAATTGGTTTAATTCGCCGTTTTCAAAAGTAAAAAAACTCACCATTTTCAAGTTCACTCGACACCCACATGAAATTCGTATGCTCCCACGATTTTCTATTTTTTAATAATGAAATTTCTGACGCTTATTTTATCGCGGATATTAGTTATATATATATATATATATATATATATATATATATATATATATATATATATATGTATATATATATATATTCGTATATAATAACCGTAAATAGCTAACATATCGTGTTTTAAATAAACTTTACGGTCGCGGTAGAGCATCGCTACAAAAATCTATAAGAAAATAAATAAAATGAGAAATGAAATTTTTAAAATACTACAAGTGCAAAAATTAGAAATTAACAAAATAAATTAAAAATAATGTTAATCACTATAAAAATTTATTTTATGTTTGCGAAGCTTTTCGGCTATAACGTCATTTTTAAGCGTTGCAAGAACATTACAAATAAATTCTTTTTTATTTTGTAATGCTTGAAAATGTATAGTCGAAAAGCTTAATAAAATAAATTTTTATAATGATTAACATATTGTTTTTATTTTGTTAATTCATAAAATCACTACTCCAATACATCAACATTAAGAAGGAGAAAGCGAGAAATAAACTACAATACCAAAACTTGAAATGTTTTACCGTTTTTTTCAAACGTATTTCGAATTTAAAAGTTAACGGCAAAAAATATATCACTATGTTCCAAAAGAGCCCTGATTTCAACATGGGGATCTGCTCCATGAAGATTTTTGTCTCTGTGTTTTGTCAAAACTAAAAAGTGGACATAAATGTGTACATCTAGTAATCTTGCTTAGGGATCATCGGAAGTGAAGTTTGCGAGGTGTATAATATTGAAGATAGCATCGAACATCGATGATTCTTCCTTACATATAAAAATAGACGTAGCTTTCTGTCTAATCTTCTATTTAAAAGGAATAGGCTACCAATACAACTTGAAGAGCTTATTGTGGATCCTACCTCCTTGGGTGCGCGTAGATTATGTAATTTTATTAAAGCCATGTAGTGGGCAAAGGGTGAAAACTGGACCCCCAAAAAAAGAAACTGTATAAATTGTACGATTAGTGTTTGAGTATGTACAATAGATTCTTAATGTTAAGCACTTTATAACAGTTATTCAAAAATAGTACTAAAGCGATGATAAACAAAATGTAATATATATATATATATATATATATTCGAATTTAAGACGCACCCTTGTTTTCAATGTTTTTTGAAATAAAAAAAAATTTATATAGAATTTAAGACGCATTACAATTATTAGGTTTTAGGAAAGGAAGTTTTAGAAGCGGTAGAAATATTTAACATACTAATACTTCTGCAACATAATATGGAATACTTAACGCAATTTCATTTGCAATAAAAAAACACAAAACGAAAAAACAGTAATTTTTATAATTAATTACCTATTTATTGCTTTCTCTAATTACGTTTTTTAATTGCTATCATCGGTATCGTCGTCATTGCGCCGGACGTTGAAGTAGAATCGTTTGCGTCTTCTTCGTCATTTCTACACACGGTCATCTTCAGAGCGATCCAACGCATTCGATATACAGCACTTCAAAAAGGATTTGATGATTATACCGGCGGTAAATCTTTCGAAATCTATCCTACAATAGGATCTGCTGAGGTTTTGCCAGTTGATGTGAGAGGATGATCATTTTCACGAGATCTTTAAAGGTTGGTTGTTAACTGACTTGTCATACCTCAAGGAATGACTATTAAATCGTATTTTCCATTTGTCAATCCGGTTTTAATGTTGTCAGATAATTGACAGCGAAACGCATCCATCACTAACACGCTATCTCGTCCTGGTCTCCAAATGTAGCCCAAACAATCTTGCATACGTTCACTTGTCATCCAGGCATTTTGTTGGGCTCGAACAATAACCCCATCACAGAAGGTTTCCTTTAGTTTTTCTGTTCAGGAACTTATTACCACCCGCAGTAGCACTGATCGTAACAGTTACTCTTAATTTTTCGTAGCCGATTATTTACTTGTTTTTGCCCTTCTCACTGATTGTGTAATTTCTTGGCATGTCGAAGAAAACAGCAGTTTCATCAGCATTACCGATTTGACTAGGATGGTATTCTTTAACCTTGGTTCTATTACACGACGTTGATATTGTACCAAAATTTATAATCAAACGGTAGTTTCTAGCAAATTTTGGTTCTATCGCGTAATGATAGATATAGATTTTCATGAATTTTTCACACCATTCACGATTAGCTTTCAATAGAGCTTTATCGCCGGCAATTTCTCTAGCTTTTATAATGGTTCTCGCGAGTTTTGTAAAATAAGTTAAAACGGGACAGCATCGATTTTTGAATATCTTCGTGTTTTGGTCCCGAAAATGATTTTTTTGTTCGTTTACATGCGAATAACTTATTTCTCATTTTACGCCAACGGCGAACATTCACTTTGTTAATCGAAAACTGTTTACCGGTGGCACGATTTTCGATATTTTCGAAGCATAAAATAACTTTACGCTTAAATATAATAATAAAAAAAAAAAAACTACGGTATTAACAAAACAACGATGGGTTACGGTAACCGGATTGTAGATTTGAAAATTAACACGATTAACTAGAAAATTGATATAGACATATAACGGAAAGCCTTTACACAAAAACGGAATAAAAATGCATAAATTAGCCAGTTTAAGCGAAACAACTTACAATGATAAAGTGAATAAATAAAAAAACATAAATGCAGTCGGTAATCAATATAATCCTGTTACAGTTGATAAAATGCGGAATAAACCTAACGACAATAAAAATACGGAAAAAAAAATAAAACGAATTATTAAGATTCGATAAGTTATGTAGGAAGTCTCGTACGTATAAAATAATAAAAATATTTGACAAATATAACGTTGATTTAGCAATAAGGTTATAATGAAAATCAATTAATGAAACAACAAAATAGAATATGAAAAAATTCAGGAGTATAAAAATTAATTTGTAAACAATGTGCAAGAAGACAATTCATAATAAGATTTAAAGAACGCTTAAATTCATACGCGAACAATTATGTATGAAAAAATCATTATTCGGAAACACATCGTATAGAATTGAAATACAGAATAAATAATAATTTAATTACAAAAAAAAATGAGTTAAAATCACTAAACGTTTATTTTCTGGAAAAATTCACAAAGCTTTTCGGCAGTTACGCCATTATCGAGTGAATTTAAATTAAAATAAAGATTTTTAAAAAAAAAAAAAAGAATTTAAATTTAAGGTCACAAATTTATAACTTAAAATATAAGAAAATATTAATGATTTCAACTCATATTGGTAATTAAATTAATAAAAAATCACTACATTCCGCAATTTAAAAAAAAAAAAATAAATAAAAATAATAAATAGTATTCGTCGAAATTATAAAATTTTACATACAGAAAAACATTAAAAAAAAGAAAGAAAACTACCGGAAAAAAAAATTGGAATCGTAAAAGAAAGAGATAAAAATAGTTAATTAAATTCGATGATAAATTCTGATGAAGAATTAATTTTCTAAGAAGTATATTGTAAATTTTATTTTCATAATATTGAACAACAACTATTTTTTGAATTATTTTCGATGATTATAAATTTTATATTGGACAACTGTTTTCAATTATAAAAACATATATCGCTAATAGTTGATAGTACACCTCATTCACCGACAGATGTTTTATTAATACTGTTATTTTACTGGGTTTTTTGCGAATTGTAATCTTAAATTAATATTTTTTTAATTTTATATTTTTCATCTTTTTAAATATTCACCGGATAATGGCCTAAAAAACTAAAAAGCTTTCTGATTTTTCATAAAGAAAAACTTTTAACGATTTTAACTTCTTTTTCGTTGTTAATTTTAATAAAAATCGATAATAATATGTTTATTAATTTCGTATATCGACGATTTTGGTCGCCATCTAAATAAATTTTTCTATATATACGATATTTAACCACAAAGCTGCGCAGAAAAGATTGCGCATTAATAAATTCGCGAATTACTAGTAGGTTGTTTTCTTATCAATTGAGAAGATTCTAATATGTTTATTAATTTCATATATATTTCGGTCGCTGCATAATTAATTGTTCTATACGATTTAATTAGTGTTTATAATTTCTTCCGAAATCGTTTAACATTACGATATTACGCTGCCGTATAATGTGTCAGAATTACAATTTTATATCCGTATTAATTATTTCCTATAGTTTATTATGTTACGGTTATTATACAGTTTGTCGAATACTCCGATAAATTTACTAATTTTACAATTAAAATGGTTATCGAATTTCAAGTTACTATCAATTAATAATGCCCCTAAGTTTTTAATTTTGTCTAGCGAATTCGATATTTAAACCATATTGTATTATTGCTTGCATTTTGATTCGTTAATATTGAATTTCCACAGTCTAAACCACTTTTCTACGTCTAGTAGTACATGGGGTTTTGAAGTTGTTCGGCCGCTAAATTATTATCACGATGAGTCGAGAGAATAGCGGTGTCATCGGCAAACATAGCTGTGTCTGTATTTTCGTTAACTGGAAAGTCGTATGTATAGAGCTGGTACAGTGTCGGTCCGAGTAGTACACTGCCTTGAGGTACTCCCGATTGTATTGAATGAATTCGTGAGTAATTCACGTTAACATTAACACGGAAATATCTTTCTGCTAGGTATGACTTCATTAGCTGTGGTAGTACTCGTGAGGTAATTTAAGTTTTAATTTGTACAATAGGCCAACGTGCCAGACTTTATCAAAGGCCTTTTCGATGTCGAGAAATACCGTTGAACAATACTTCTTTTCTTCGAAACTTTTGTCTATGATGTCGACTATTCTATGTACTTGCTCAATGGTGCTATGGTTTTATTTACTTGAAATAAAAGCAAAAATTTACCGATTAAGTTAAATGGGCGAACAATTTCCGAATCGTGTTAAAATATCTCGGATTACACCTTGATAAACGGCTTACCTGGAAAAATCATGTTATTGCTAAACGTAAACAGCTCAGCATTACATACCGAAATATTTATTGGCTGATGGGCAAATATTCAACACTGTCGTATGAAAATAAAGTATTACTATATAAAACAGTCTTGAAGCCAATCTGGTCATATCCAGATTTGGGGGGTACAACGAGCAACTGTAACTTAGACATAGTACAAAAATTTCAATCTCAAGTATTGCGGAATATCGTGTCAGCGCCATGGTATGTCCGCAATGACGACATACACAAGGATCTCCGTATACCGTCTGTTAAAGAGGTAGTCGAAAGCTGCGCTGGAAGATACTTGCATCGACTTCAATCCCACATCAATCCACTAGCAGTCATTGTTCTACGTAACGGCGTGCAATTCCAACGACTGAAGAGACGCAGTCAGATCGAATTAATCGACCGTAGCGATCAACTAGTTTATATATTATATATCATATTTTATATTATATTATATTGTATAATAATACTAAGATAAATTAAGGAATAAAGACCGTTGGGAAGTGTCCCGTTATAGCTACAGATCAGTGCTGCCTATTGTTCAACCGAACAGATTGCACGCATCTTTAAGTTAAAAAAAAAATAATAATAAAATATTGTATTATAAGTTCAAATTTTTATACATATATATATATATATATATATATATATATATAAAGATCTACTGAATCGATTAGTCACTTTTTCATCTACTAATGAAAAAATTAATTCCGCTTTTAGTTCATATCAAAATTTCATGGTTATCTTGCTTAGATTTATTTTCACCTTGACTTTTGAATCGGAAAATGTATGCTCGTTCGCTACACAAAAAGAAACGTATAAATTTGCATAATGGAATCCGATAACTAATTATAGGGGCTGATTTTGTCCCTACGTTTACCGTTGCAACCTCGAAATTCCTGCACGATAGTCCTACTTATGGATAGATGGCCATTCAAATGCGATGGTTAGTTTTCTTTTATTTCTTTTTTCACAAACGAATTTGGTATTAAATAAATTGTGGTTATAAAGGAGTGTTCTTAATAGATAACTGTGTGTAAGTGTTGAGCAGCTGAAACAAAATAAAACATCCAGTATAGTACAATATATAAAAAGGAGTGTGTGGTAGTTCCTTGTGCAACTTAAAAATAGGACGCAATATGGGATGAGAAACATAGTTTTCTAGACTATCAAGAATGTTTGTAAAATGAGTTTGTGTAAATATGTATATAAATATAAAAATTAATGTTATATAAACAAAATAGTGCATATATATATATATATATATATATATACATGTACCATTTCAATCTAAAAAGAAAAATAAATAAAAAGGTTATGTATATATATCTCAAAGATACTCATGAAAGTACTAATTGAAAAATCAAGTAAGAATACATTAAGTTTTCAATTAGGAAAGTGTATTTATATATAAGAAAAACATAAAATAAAAAGATATATATATATATATATATATATATATATATATAAATAATAACAATTTTAGACAATATTATAAAAATTGCAACATTAGTAATACAGTGGACGTAGGCAATGACCATGAACAAAAGATGCGGATTCACGGTTGAATTAATATCATAAAACTATAAAAAAAAAAACAAGATAAAAAATTATTAAAAACTTACCAACCACCTTTAAACTTTCCTAGCATTGACAATTCCATGTATAACAGGAGACTGGCATAATTCTGTTTAGAAAATACAAGAGCCTGTCTTCTATGTATTTTAAATTTAATTCTGTCATCAAACAAGGGACAACCAAACATTAAATACTCAATATTATCCATAGTACCAAATAAGACTTCGCTGGAACTGCAAAAGTTACAGCCTGAACTAGAAGCAAGATGGAACCTATGAAGATATGAACCAAACTTACCATGGCCAGAGAGCACCTGAGCATTAACAAAAATTAATATAAATATTTTTAAGTTTACAACGAAGTTTTTTTCCCTCCACAACTGTCCCACCTAGCTGGCCAAATATCAATAAGTGAGGATTGAATATATTTTTTTAGGATAGGAACGCTGGGAAACGATTCCAAAATAAGCGGATCAATATTACGGAACTGGAAATTCTTGACACTAGCAACGTCCCTAACAACTCTGAATTCCGAGATGATTGAGGCGTCAATAACAAAAAAATCCAGTGGCATGATATTAGATATTAGCAACAGAAGTGGGACAGGTTCGGTATAAACATGAAATACTAAGAAGAAACATCCTCTGATGCTTATTAATTGAGGACAGAATTCTTTTATTAATATAGACAAGAGAACCATATGCATAAAGTGACTGAATTAGCCCCCTGTACAAAATGACTCTCACTCCATATTTTAATCCAGAAGCATTCGGCTGTAATCTTCTGAGCTTGTGGTATATAGAATCACACTTTTTATGTATGTATTCTATATGCGGAATGAATGTTAGTTTATGGTCAAGAATCAGACCTAAATATTTAAGATTATTTGTACGAGCAATGGCCTGATCAGAGATTATTTCTAAGTTTTTAACATGTACAATTCTCTGATTGCCAAACACAATAAAATTGCATTTGGGAGCAGATAATGACAAACCTAGATCATTGATTGTATTTTCTAATAATTTACAAACAACTTCAATTAGGGCAAAATCATTACATTTACCAACATTAATAATTAGACAGAGATTATCAGCATAGGAGACTAGCTCAAACCCCTTACAGGTAAATGATAAGAGCTGCTTCATATGATGACGAACTCTGAAGTACAAAATATTCCAAATACAGAACCTTGAGGTACTCCACACTCCAGTCTGCTACAGCCAACAGAGTCACCAACTGACAGAGGGATACATGTCTGTTAGAGAAATAATTTATAATAATATTAATGATATAAGGATTAAAATTATAGGATATTAATATAGTGATAATTGATGAGGCTCTTTTGATATCAAAATAAATGACAACTACGGACAAGCCATCGTGCAAAGAATGCTTTACATCAGAAACCAGTTTGTAGAGCTGTAGAGAGACTTTAATTAGCTGTATCGTATTTGTTTAATAAAAAGTGTGTCAAACGCGTAACGATTAAATTTTGCATCAAAACGTCCGGTATAACTGTGTACACTAGTCGTCCGCGAGTGTTTCCCGAAAGCGTAAAATATTTAAAAAATTCAATGCGAAAATATTGGAATTTTTTCAGGTTTTTTTTTTGTAGAGTCAAAAAACGAACGAAAAGTTCAGAAATTGACCGACGGTTTGGAGAAAAATTAATTATTATATTTTCGAAGGAGAAGAGAAAATTTTGGAAATTTGAAAATTTTACATTTTCAACGTTTTGTATAAAAGTTAAAAACATTTAGCGAAAATTTTTTATCTCGAAATTAGTTGAACAAAAATTCTGAAATTCGACTACACTTTTGAAAATACGCCGCGTTTAAAAATGTATATTTTTAAATGTTCGAAATGATTCATTAAAATCGTCATTATTTTCGATTTTGGCCAACTATGAACCACGTCTAATCACGGAATTTTCCTTTTTCTCGTCTCCAGTATTACTTCATCTTCAGGTTGTGCTGCTGTATTTTTCTGTCTTCCGTCCACATGTTACCCACCAATACCACCGGTGTTGTTTTTCCTCACATTCTCCGAGGAAATCTTTAAATGCGTTAACTTGTTTCTATCATTTCATTTATGTCCTATAATTTCCTCTAAATCTTTTTCGGTTGCTATAAACCGTTCAAAGTATTTGAATCTTAGTTCGTTTCTATGCGACTATGTTCTTTTTAGGTGTCCGTAAAATCTCTCATCGCGTCTGATATCTTTTCTATCATATATTTCTCTTTTTTAAAACGCCGTTGTCCATCTTTAACGTTTGGTCGCAGAATGTTCCTCGTGATTTTTCGTTTTTCCCTACGGGCATTCTGCAGCATATTGCCGTTTAATTACGGTGTTATAACGTTCTATCTACGTTTTTATCGATAATGACTTTTTATTATATATTTCTCCGATTAATATTTCATCTTGTGTACTCTCGTTAGATTTGCTTTCCTGTCTAGACCATTTGGTCGGATTATTTCGTCGAGGTATTTAAATTTTGTGACTTTTTTTACCTTTCCGTATTTTTCGTGCTAAATAACACGGTGCCTCCGTATACGCAGTTTTTTTATACGAGATTTGTAGGCCAGCTTTTTCAGCTATTTCTTTCAATATATTTATCTGAATCGCTGCATCTTGCAAATTCTCGGCCAAGATGATTAGATCATTTGCGAATGCAAGGTGAAATTTTCTTCTTCCTAATTTCATCGGTTCAATTCGGACATTTTTCAACATTGTCTTCCAATCACGCGAAACTTTCTCTAAAACACAATTAAAAAGCAGACAATCTCCCTGATTTATACGTTATAATTATAATATATTACTAAATCTTGAAAACTTTGTCGTCATCTGTTCGAAATGGCGCGAACTACATTATATATTTCGTTTGTTATTAGATGGCGGTAAAGTCGAACATTTCACATCGAAGTTAACTTTCGTAAAACGTTATAGTAATTATTGATATACAACTTCGTCGTAAGATGGCGCTCTAGTATACGCAATTAGAATTTGTTCGTTTTATGAAATTCGTCCGGTTACACGATTTTATTCCGGTTAAGACAACTTTCACTTCGTTACTTTATAAATAAATTATCAAAACTTTAGCTTCAAAAGTAGCAATTGACCTCCTCATTAAAAAAAAGCTTCGACAAATCAAAAATTCTGTTTCACCCTGGGAGAGATCACTCCAAACGGCAAAGAAGACGTGAAGACGTTGTTCTCAGCAGATCGCGGCTAGGTCATAACCCATTCACACATGATCAACAGATCTCCGGCTTCTAAATGCCTCGTGTGTTCACGCTTTCCATCTCCCATATCATCATTGATTATCCTTTGTACCGCTTATTCAGATTGTTTCTCAATCTTCACTCCTCACTTTCTCTTCTCTTACTAACCTAATCATGTTCTTACGCATGTCTCTACTCTTCGATTTGTAGTCTTAGTTGCTGCACACGGCATCATTTAGATTAATATATTATTTATCATTTCTCCAACTACGTATCGGCGACTCTTTAAAATGCTACACTCGGTATTACTGTACGTTAGCGACAGCTAGAAGACATTTAATGTCGTAGCAGGAAACGGAAACAAGAATCTTTCGAATTATACTTTCCGCGGATTTGGAAAATTACGAACGAAGTAAAAGTTCTAAATATAGAACGGAGTGCTCGGAATTATTGAATCATATCGAAGGTAGAAAATTACTATACGAGACACGTGCCTGCTGAAAATGCTAAAAACAGATTGTCCTCAGAACTCGTGAATGAAAGACTCTTCAGCTGTACACCCGTTGAAATATTCAGCTGCGCGGCGTCAAAAAATACGTCGTTTTAACTTTTTCTCCTGCGGACGTTCTGAGCCGCTCGTTATCCGGCTTCTATTAAAAGTAACGGCTCCACGGCGAAGCATAAAGAAGTACGATCTCAAAATTTGAGGAGTTTCTGTAAAATGCATTGATAAAAAATCTACGGTTTGATGAAATTTTAAGGAAAGTCTGAGGACTTCCTCTGGCGTCATTGCGTTGATCAATTTGTTATTATTATTTAACTTTTAGGTCGCGAAAAATCGGAAAGTATTTACATCGTTCCTTATAGTCTAGTAAATTTCTTTACTATAATGTTGAACACATCGGATTTTATCTATCGGATTTCGATTGTCCACGTACTATTAGTGGCAGGATTAATTTTATTACCCAATCTTTCGATCGGTGTTCAATCATCTGAAAATAATACTTTTTCTACAATCGATCCACCTTTAAGCGTCTTTCAGTAAATTGTTCAACTTTTCCTATCGATTATCTTCGTCGAATATATTTTTTAGTACGGGTCCTATTCAATTGTATCTTCTTCTAATTTTTCATTGATCACGGTCTAGTACTTATTCGATTAATACTCGTTACTTCTTATTACGTGTTCTAATTGTATCTTATTTCTATTTTTTGATCACTATGTATTCTTCGTTTTTTCTTGTTTTTTTTTTAATTTTAACCGGCACCGAATTTCAGTTACTTTTGTCTTGCTCAATTAATGCTCTACTACTACACCTACGCGTTTATTAATTATTTAATTCTATATTTGTATATATATCTTTTCAAATGCGTCTTTCGTCTATATTATTCTAGACTTTATAAACAGCAGAAGTTGGAGTCGAAGCAGCTGATTCTGAAAGAACTGTTATTAAAAGAAAGATTCGTCGAGGCTGCAAACTTTTATCCTTACTTTTTTATTTATAGAAGACTTCGATAAAGATGACGGTTTAATGTCAATGGATATACAATTAATAACATAAGGTACGCAGACGACAGTTTCATCATAGCCGGAAAATGATAGATAAACTGGCCATCCATAGCGAAGGTTTCGGACTCGCGATTAATGAATTGAAAATGATCGTATTTTTTCAAGAAACTAAATAAAATGCTCGATGCTTCTAAACCATACAGAATTGATGTTAAATATCAAATACTTAGACACCAACCTCGACGAGAAAAGCGAAATACGATTTAGAATAGAACAGGCAACAACAATTAAAAACGTACTGACTAGAAAAGAAATTACCCTGGATCTATGGTTAAGAATTTCTAGATGTTACGTCTTTTCAGTTCTACACGACTGCGAAAGTTGGACATTAGCAGCCTCGAAAAATATATCGAAGATGAACACTTATATAGAAGAATATTAAAAATTACAGTCAATAATGAATAAACTCTTACTAAGATAAAAAAAAAGGCAGTTATTAAATATTATTAACTAAAATATCAGTTATTACAAAATACTATGAAAAGCGAAATTACTGGCAAGATGAGAACGGTGGAACATCCTCGGGATCTTACGGACGTTAGTTTGAGTGTTTTTTTCTTTTTAAATTTCAAAATAATATATTTATTCAAAATTACAATAATATAATAATAATATAATATATTTTTCATTTGATTTTACATAATATAACAATTTATACAGTGCAGTACATATATAACAACCTCGATCGCATTACAAATAAAATTAGGTAACTTTAATCTATAATAATAAATAGCTAAAAGTTAATAACACAGGAAAAGTGGAAAAAACCTGCACAAAAGAAAAGATAAAAGATTAAAACTAGAAAAAATAAAGTATAAGTAATAGTTAGTAGGAAAGTATTTGATTATAGATTAAAATATTACATATGTTATGGAAACTTTACGGTGACAGTCTAATTAAGTTTGTTCGCCACCATAAGCTTACAATCTTTTAACTACATTTTTAAATAATAATATGATATGCGTAACATTGAAAAATGATCTTATTAATATGCTAAGTTATGTGTATTTATATTTTTTATTTCGTTATTAAAATCATTATATTTATTATTTACTAATTCTATCGTGTTATAAACTAAAACTATTTGTTTTTGCTATTACAACCTTGCAGGATATGTGATAACCGTATCCTCGAAGTTACATATACAATGTTCAGTTTCTGCTATTACGAAACGTTTTAAATATTTTTTAAAACAGCCATGACCGGTGATAAATTGAACGTTATAAAAGTTAGGAACAATATGATTATTATCGAATCTATCATTTAAATTTGGGAAATAATGATATCATCCATTATATATGCTTTGATATTTCTCGATATATAACTTTAAACCGTTTTTAACCAGTTTCTTTTTTCGTATATGAATTTTCTATTTAAATATTTTACTCGAAAAAATTCACGATTTATATTAATATTATTCTCGATGAAAAATATATCGATATGTTTACGAATTTCTAAATCTATAGGGTAGTAGTTTTATATGGTTTAATCATTTTAATTGCAATTATTCTTTGAAAAGATCTTAATTAATGATATGAATATTTCGATTTTTTACATAACAAATGCTACACCGTTGTATAAATTAAGTTCGGTAATATTATCGATTTATACAATATTAATCTTTTTTTTTAATAATTTAATTTGTTGTCGTTGTTATATAATTCATTAAATATGGGCAAAAACTTACTAATTTTATTCCTTAAAAATGCTCGTAAAATTTTAAGTTTTTTTTTTCGAGTGTTAGCCTCAAATATTTTATGCTTGTCAAAAACTGGATATTGATATTGTAATTTATTAAAAATTTAATTTATTGTTTTTGATTTTTTCACTAAATAACATATATTTAGATTTTGACATAATTTAAACTATAACTATTTCAGAATTTTCCAACTTCATCGTACTGTATATATTTTTTTCCCAGGTCTAATTAATTCTTATCCGCTATTATCGTAGCTATATCGTCTATGTTACGATTTTAACATAGTTTAATTTTATACATGTTTGAAAATACTATATTCCATAAGTAAGGATCCAATACCGAGCCTTGCATTGTGACCAATGAATGGTTTTTTGTTGAATGTACCAATATTTACTAATATAAATCTGTTCTGAAAATGCTGATTTATAGTATATTTAGCATGATCGAGACCCAATTTTTCTAATAATATCATTAGTTTATATTTAAGGCTGTCGAAAGCTTTATGTCCAGTGTCACCAGGCGTATACCCGTTATCTTTGAATTTGTATTATTGCATTTCGGTAGTGTATAAGTGTTTTTGAAATTTTCCATATTTCTGGAAAGAAATGTAGTCGGAAAAGCGCATTTATCAGTTATTACTTCCGCTATGTTAATATTGAAAATTTTAAGCAATCCGTCGGTTACCTCGTCCAAACCTGTAGGTTTAGTGTTCGTCCGTTAAATTATTCCGGTACTGCCATATAGTCAAGTTAATCGTCAGCGTTCGTAATGGAGACGACGGATACAGAAGATCGATCGTCTTATTGGAAATTAAAAACACTATTACGAATGAAATAAAAGCCGCATAATATTTTTACAAATTTTTCTGGAAAAAAAAAACAACTGCTGAAAACCGCAGCAACAATTGCTAACGAAATCGAGTCTAAAATAATCGTACATTCGTCTGTAAGAGAGGTATAATAGCGGCGGATGATATATTTTATAGGTATTACGTATTAAGGCGGTTTCGTCTATTAGGTAGCTAATAAATAATATTCCTAAAAGTATACCAAACCGCCTGGACATCGAAACGGTTAAATAATTTTCAAGTGAAACTTCTATTGGCGCATTGTATATGGGGAGTCCATAAAACGAGCGAGCGAGTCAAAAGCTTATACACATAGGCTCTCATAGGCGGGTCTATTTTCACAGCCGAGTCGGCCTCCTCCGCTCTTTCATGCATGCTGTACTCGTATATTCAGTTTATAAACATACGTACAAATATCATGTATTTTCTCTTATATATTTCGTTCAAATCTTCGCTGCACAAAGAATATATGTGCGACATAGATTTGAGAATGAAAACATTTGAGTCATCGCCATGTCAAGTTAAGCATAGAACACAGCGCGTTCTTACGAAATCGTGATTTTATTCTTCTTCTTCTTTGTCCAATTGTTCTCGGTCATTGGTAGCAACTATGACGACAATTTCTTGACATAATTTCCGGTCTCTGGCCTTGTGAAACAATATACCTTCATAGACGACCATTTTCGGATATTATCCAGCCGAGCAATCGTTCTTCCGCCTACTCTTCTTTTTCCTGCTACTTTTCCCACGATTATGGTCTGCAGCGGTACATACTTCGAACCTTTTAATATGTGTCCCACGTACGCTGAACTTCGTTTGATCTTTATCTTTTTTCAATACGTCCGATACTTCGTTATTCTTCTTCTTTTCTGTCCACGATCTGATACGAAGGTAACACCACCATTTCGAAGGTTTCTATAGTTTTGATTATTTTAGCCTTCAGCGTCCATGTTTCGCAGCCGTACAGCAGGCCATATGTAGCATTTTAAAACTCTTTACTTCGAGAGATATTCCATGCGATGTTAATGTTTTTTTCATTTTCATAAATGCTACTCTCGCCTGTCCTATCCTGCATTTAATTTCTTCATTTTTGAATCCCCGGCTTTGTTTAGCCACCGAAGTATCTGTATTTGTTCACTACTTCTAATTACCCATTACTTGGTATTATCCTTGCTTTACTTTGATCTGCTGTCACCATTGGTTTTCTTAGTATTAATTGTAATGCCATATTTATCATTCCCAGATCTTTCGCATTTTCCGCTAATATTACCGTGTCACCCGCGTACCTTATATTACTAATCGTTTCACCTCCAATTTTTACACCTTCAGATCTATTAACGCTTCTCCGAATACGATATCCGCGTATAGATTAAACAATATCGGCGACAAAATGCAGCCCTGTCTCACACCGGGTTCAATTTTGATTTTATCAGTCGTTTCGCCGTTATTTAGTATCACTATCTGTTGCAAATATAAGTTCTTTATTAATCTTCTATCAGATCCAATTTCTTGTAATATGTTAATTAATTCGTGTCTTTTTTTTTTTGGAAAAACGTCTTTAAGTTTCACTTCTTCCTCGCGACCCGAGGCGCAGAACATTTTTTTTTTTTTCAAATAATAAATGTACATCGCCAGTTACTTTTTTATACAGTCGGCACGTTTACAAAAATACATCAGGTACATAGTACTAAAACAAAGAATCGAGTATCTTCCACACAACCTGTTCAAAATGCTCACACGCTATTACGTCTCTACTTCCGGATAACTCCGTGGGTAGCTCGATGTCATTATTCGTACGTGTAGAATATTGATCGTATAATTCGTTTAATTAGCGAAAAATCATTTTTGAAGGTTTATTCTAGGAGAACGTGCGCGCCTGTTCAAGGATAACTAATAATTATATATTTATCGCTTACATATATATATATATATATATATATATATATATATATAAGTATTGTATTTCGCTTTTCGCGACATCTTCATATTCCGGCTACGTTGGAAGTAGTTTTACTCGCTGTTATATTATTATTAACGACGCGATCGCTAATTTATATTCTCGGCCGATCGAATAAGTTACCGATGTTGAATTGAAAATTAACTTCCTTCCGGCAAATCGATCAGAGGAAACGTCGTCCTAAAGAACGTTGACATGTCGAACGGAACAAAATTATCCATCAGAATATCGAGACGACGCCATTAGGAAAACACATTATTACGGCACGAGTAGAAATTACATCGAAATTGATTAAAATGCGATTATATTTGTTTAAACGAACTAATATGTGGTCTAATCCCTTAGTATTACAGATCGGTTCTAATACCGGTAAAATCGTGCTTCCACGGCGTAAAATAATGACATACTTTCCCTCCGTCCATACCGATGTAATCTAACAAAATTCTTCCTTGCCCTCATCCTTCCGACAGCAACAAAACAGCGGATACAGATCGTGCATTTTGAACTGCGGTACCTTCCATCTATAGAAGTTCGTGCTCTACTAGGCTATAAACAATTACATTAATAACTTTCCATCTAATATTTAAAAAAAAAAATTGATTAAGTTAATAATATACTTTTTTTTTGTGTTTTTTTTTTTTTAACGAGTAATTATCGAGGCTATTACTCGAAATATGAATTAATTAGAGACGATTACACAGTTTAGAATTTATTATGAAGTTGGTGAGAAGGAGGAGGTTGTTTACTGTTCAGCTGATTGCACCGATATTGAGCAAATTTCTGGCCGATAACCACGACATGGTAGACTCAGGTTAATGGAGAACAGCGCAATTCGCATGTTGGTGGTGGTTGGCCACTCAGTATATAGGAGTGTTATACTTTTTTTAAATTTCGAAAGTTATTTATTTTATTTCTAAAATATATATATATATGATATATATTTTAATGATGTTTTTCTATATGTAAAATTTTATAATTTCATCAGTATTATCGATTAATAAAGCAAAATAAAACGCAGTTAAAAATTATTTATTTCGTTTTATTAATTCGTAAAATAACTACTCTTAGTCTTACACATATATATATATATATATCAATGTATATAATTTTATCGATTTTGCGTTTATACATTTTTTGCGGTGTTTCCCCGAATAATAATAATTTTTCCTCGTCCTTGTTCTTTAAATCTTTTTTTTATTTATTTATTTAAAAAAAAAAAATTATGTAAAACTCCATATGCCGTTTGTAATTATATCAGGGTTGTTATTACAGCATAAGGAGAGACATGTGTCTAGTTTATATGTATGCTAGGAGTCCGATTTCTCTGGCAAAAGTCAGAATTCTACCTATATTGATTGAGGGTTATTTGTGAGTATTTTATGTATCGGGGCCTGAATTTTGTGTTTTAACCTGTGCGGTGTGTTTGACAGTTGTAGATTAAGTGTGTGACTGTTGGTTCTGTTAAATGTCCGCATATGTGGCATTTGGTATACAGATAATTGCGTGATATGTATGACGACCCACACGTAGACGGTTCAGGGTACCATATTCTTTTCTGCTAGCGCCATCTGCAGGCCACCGAGATTCTATTATGCTCTTCAGGAAGGTTAATCGCCTCTTATTTCTCGATACGTTCCACACATTGTTCGAAATCTTTTCTGCTCCGTTTCCTTGTTTGTTTGTTTGTTTGTTGGTTTTTGTAAATAATGAAAATTTTTAATTTTGAAAAATTATAAAAACTTACATCGATAATGTGAAATGTAATCGTTTCGTCGTAGCTGTAACGGTTCGACTGTTTTCGCGATTTATCGTATCGAATTGTACGACGTTTTTAATTAAACCGACTACGAACGATTTTTTAAATTTAAATTCGATCGTTATGCGAAATAAGGTCGATAGGTTCTCGAAGTCGATAGTTTTGAGAATAATTAATTTTAACGAATAAATAAAAGCAGAAAATGCTACCAAAGTAAATACGAGTATTTTGTTGAAAATACTCGTAAAATGTCGTTCAGATAGTCTAGTGGCTAGAGCACAGACTTTTATACGGAAAGTACCGAGTTCGAATACGATCCACGACGTGATTATCATCAAAAAATTTAAAAATATAAATAATCCTACTATTATTTATTAGCACGGGGAAGGTAATGGCAAACCAACACGCACAACATCGTATGGATAGTATACACTACGAAAAAAAACACACGGGGCTGCATTACGTCGTGACAATAAAACGATTACAGTTATCCCGGGTGTGTGTGTTTGTCTATCTACACTAAGGTCATCATATTATAATTGCCTCGTACGCTACTTAGACTGTACAACAAATAATATATAGCTAAGGGTAGTACCTCTGATATGGAGACGACACTTAATAATGATGATGACGACCGAAAAAAATAATGCTAAACAATTTCTCGGAGTAATTAATTCAAAAATATTATAGGAAAATAGACGAAGAACTGAGGAGACACAAACCCGAAAGAGATTCTTTATTCGGTATCAACGGTGTAAGGCCGTAGCACGCTGGATATTTATATATCTGGCGGATTTTCAAAATTGATCGCGTGAAATATAAAAATATTTCTTTAAGTAAAGCAGTTTCTTCTTAATATAGATCCTATCCAATCGGATTTTTCTTCAATATTTGTACACCTCTTCTCCAATCTCCAGACTTCCAATCTGATCTTTCTGAAGTGAAACTTCTGTTCGCGCGTTTAATATGGGGAGTTAAGCGAGCCGAAGACTTATACATGTAGGCACATAGGCAGGCCTATTCTCACAGTGTAGTCGGGCTCCTCCATTCTTTCACGCATGCTGTACTCATACGCGTGTATATTCAGTTTACATACATACGTACAGAAATTATGAAATAATATTTTTTGTACGTTTGTAGTCTCTTGCGCGTGCACAACTATCCGCTTTTTCGTTCAAATCTTCGCTAGACAAAATTGAGAATGAAAACATTCATCGCCAAATCACGTTAAGCATAGCATGCGGTTCTTTTTTTTTTTTTTATAAAATTTAACGAAATCGTGATTTTATTAAATAAGTGTCTCTCTAACGTGTTTAGTTCTTCGTTGCGCCACAGAGTTTTTCAGATCCATGTTCCTGTTCCAAATTATACGCTCTGTATATTATATTGTGCGAGCCTCATTTTTTAAGACTTTATTTATATTTTTACATATGTTTTTAATTTTTTTCTATAAAAGATTATTCTTTGCTCCGATTGATTCGTCTTTTTATTACATCGCGTGCATTCTGAATCCGATGTTACTACAGTGCTTCCGCAAATACTATTCACAAGATACAGCTCATAGAGAAATGCCGTGAATATCACGTTCCAAGCATTTGACAATGTCTGTTAGTATAAATTGTGGAACGTACTGGATGAAATGGCTTATCGTATCATTTTACTGTTCTAATTAAAATTTATATAAACAAAAATGAAGATGTAATCAAAACTGAACGAACCCTATCAGGGAAATGTCAAATTGAAAAGGGAGTTCACCAGGGGACTGCGTACGTTTTTTTTTTTTTAATAATAATTAGGCCTAGGTATGAATACCAAAATTACCCATTGTCAACGCTGTTTTAAGATAACAACAAAAAGTACAAAAATGAAAATAAATAAACAGTTGGAGATTAATTTTAGATATATACACATAGGTGGCCAGATCTGCGATGATATTGTTGTTGTTATTCAGGGCCAAGAAGTAGGCAACCGAAAATGAGGTAAATATTTGAATGCAAAGTGTTGCTAATAGCATACCTCTGCTATACAGGTCACAAGCAAAAACCACACGATTAGCGTCAGCTATAGTTCCAGCATGAACTGGACAGTATACAGAGGCAATTGTGGTTGAAACGAAGTCTGCTGACTAGGATGAAAAAGAAACGCCGAGCTGGGATGTTCTTATTTACACCGCTACTATATAACATATATATATATATATATATATATAGTGAATATATAATGCGTGCCATTTTGGAAAATTGAGACGGCGGAGTTAGTATTAGTGGAAAAAATTTTACCAATTTACGGTTTGCGGACGATACTCTTCTAATATAAAGTACATATCTACGTATACTAAAACAAACTCGCTAAGACAAGTGAAGAATATCCCTAAGTGTGTAAATATAGAAGTACGAACTGTGAGGTGATACAGCAATTCATATATTTAGACTCGAAATTTGACAATTCTAGGAGTACTGAACCAGAAATACGTAGACGTATCCAGTTAGGTCGTACCGCAATGAATCAACTATCGAAGATCCGGAGAAGCACCGATATTATTATTAAAATAACGTTAGTGCAAACTTTAGTATTCCCGATATTTCTATGTAGTTCAGAAATTTAATATTAAACACCAGCGTCGAATGCAAGTCTTTGAAATATGTTGCTGGAGGAGAGTGCTGCGAATACCTTGGACAAATAAAAGAATGAACGATTCTGTTCTAACCGCTAGGTAAACTGAAGAAAGGACGGATATAGTAACGAGGTGGATAGACGCACTTGTTAAAATCACTGAACTGAATTTAGAACAGGTGATTAGGATGGTATTATATAATCGGATGGCGCGGGTTGCTATGGTTCAAAGATGCGTAGAAAATCGAACAGATTAAACAATTCATAGTCAGTACAGATCGGACACTATGCCGAACGAATAAGATAATATATATACGTCGTGTTATAATATGTCACGTGTGTAATCGTGTGTGTGTTAAAATTAATAAGATGGTGGTTCGACTATGATTATTTGCTATCTGGTTGACCTGCGATGTCGTATTAACATTTCAGCTGAATTTACGAGGAGTTGTAAACTCGTTTATTTTTTATATTTTAATATTTTTGAGAAACGAAATGTAACACCGAACTTTCGAAAAGTGTGTAATTTTGACATTAATGTGTGTTATACACACATATACACATGTACATATCTACATTATATATATATATATATATATATATATATATATATATATATATATATATATATATATATGTATAATTATATATTTTCATGTTAGATAGATGGTAATAAAAACACACAAGAATAAAAAAAATAAATAAAAAAACGTGAAATCTTTCATAAAGTTCGTTCATCGAACTTTTATCTTTTAATGTTTAATTACGTAGTTTTGCTAGGGTAGCATCTTATAGGGTCTTTATTTGTTAGTTTCGTTCAAAAGGAAAATGAACAGGAGGAACTTCTTGAATAATAAATAACATAAAAGCGTTATAAAGGTATACGTAGTACATGTAAGAATGTATTGTGTATTATGTGTGTGTGGATCGTTCGCTGCTCGTCATATGGCAGATGCCGATGAATCGAATTCAAATCTAAAATACAAAAAAAAGCCTGAAAAGATCTTGGCCGTCTGCTTGAGGTAACTGGTCTTTAGATAATAATAAACTTGGTAAGACATACATGTATATATATATATATATATATCAGGTTATTCGTGGCACGCGATCGGTTGTCTGTTATTATGAATGTAGCAGCTGTTGTAGCAAAAAACACCTGGAATTTTGGAATGCGGCATTTGTAACTGAAGCAAGTTGGAAAGAACAGGCGCTTGTAATAAAAATAATATACTTGGATAACAGATATTAATATATATATATATATATACATATATATACATAATATAATATATGACAAGAATACGAGATATGTAAAATTGACCTGAGTAAATTTCGAACTCAAAATAAATTACCGAAATTGCTAATTTTTGAAAAAATAGTTTTTTGAATTTCGACGATAAATTTTTTGTTTAGAATTTATTCGGAATATTACTAAATATCCGTATTAATGAGAACGCAAAAATTAACTAGAGAAATTTTAGCGCGTTAGTAATTAATTTAATTTTAATTTTCCTAAGAAATAAATTCCATTTACTTTACGGTGTTAATTTCTTTTTTACAGGTATATAAAATCTTTACCTTTTCTACCATAAAATCTTTATTTCTAGTAAAATTGCCGAAAAAAAATTATACTGAACCGGTTACAATCTTATTTCCTAACTCACAACGTTCTCAAATATAAATAATTCTGTTTTCGGGAAGTATAACTGATGCCATCGCCAATAATTATAACTTTAATAAGCGCGCTGGTTATAATATTGAGAAATCCTTTGACACAGCTTAGCACAATGAGATCTCATTTTTTAATTAAATTCGATTATCCCCTTCATCCGGTTAAATTAATTCGATTATATTTAAACGATAAAATACATTCATCACCTACATTTACATTCAACGCTAAAAACTCGTTTTACAGGTCTTCCGCTAGGATGTATTTTAGGTACTTACCTATTTTTTTTTTTTTTTTAATATTAGTAAACGATTTTCCAAAAATGCCTTACGTCCACGCTGATTTTTATGCCGATAATTTGGCCCTATTTTGCACAGTGTACAGAGAACTGAAGCCATCTACAATAGCTTAAAAGCAGATACTATTTACAAGTATTTTAAACGCTGAAGGTTAAAATTAAATACGGAGAAATCGCATGCTATACCGTTTGCTGATAGATGTCCTCCATCTTCAAAACGAAAAAAATCTTCGATTAATGTTCCAAAGTTAACAAGAAATTAATATACACATTATAAAACCTAGGTTAGTTAACGATTGTTCGGTCTGGTGTTCAGTGTCCGCAAGTATTAGAAAAAACTATAGTTAATACAAAAACCGATATAGCAGAATATAATTGGGTGCTCCTCCATGAACTAAAATTCCCCGCTAAATATTCCATATTTATATTTTATTAACAAATTTAATGTTAGAGTTATAATGGAATTTTGTACAATTATATATAACCGGCGATTATACCAAAAGAAGAGATTGTTATATTTAATGAAGTTAAATAATTATTATACGCGCTATCGACTGGTTTCGGTATCTAAGTATTTAGAACGATTTACCATGTGCTTAACCGATTCGTTTAATCGGAAGGACACATGAGAAATATATGCACATACACACACACACACACATATATATATATATATAATGCGATTACTATAAATCTGTATCAGTCCACTGCTGGACATATGTGTTGCCTAAGTTCCTTCCACGTACTGCCACCATGTGTCATTCTGATACAATCTCATCTTGTTAAGAAGTCATAAGCAAGTCAGTACCAACGAACAAAATGAACTCATCAATGTATTCCGGATGAATGCTAAAAAAAGTCCATATGCATATATACGCATACATACATACATATATATATGCATAAATATATACATATATACAGTGAAACTCCTCTTAACGGACATATTTTTCCAGTCCTGTTGTAGAAAGTGTGAATGCCAACGCATTTTGACCCTTCTATAACAGACACCCGCGCTATAATGGACGTGGACAGTAATCTTGATTCCCATAGTTCTTTAACGGTCAAACATGTGACTTTTTCGTGATAATAATAAATTTGTCAAAGCTCAGTAGAATTAATCATAAGTTTGTGTGTGTGTGTGTGTATGAACAATAGAAGGTAGAGTTCGGAACTAATTTTACAGTTCATACTTGTGTTTTTGGATTCTCCTTTGTTTAATTTGCCGATACAGCTGAGCAATCTCTACCCAACCTTTTCGCACTTTCTATCTGGGTATCTTTGCAATCGGTTTACCGTTCGTTGTTGTGTTTTATGCATAAATGGCACCTCCTGTATCGCGGAAATCCCTTACTTTGCGACAAAAAGTGGACATTATTAAAGACCAGAAAAGCAATGGGTCTTCGATTTGACAGCTACAAATTAGAAAAAAAAGAATGAGTTATTGCGTCTGTTTAATGAGACGACGACAAATGGAAAACAGTGTCGATTTGAAAGAACCGGTTTAGGTGAACTTATTGGTCCAACTCTGTTGGAATGGTTCAACCGAGTGAGAAATTCTGTTTCGGGAGTTATGCTTCAGAACAAGCACAAGAAATTACTCACGAAGTTGATTTTAGTACATTTAAAACATCAAATGGTTAAGAACACGACACAATATCGTTTTCATAACAATTTGTGGTGATACTTTGTATCAGTTAATGTAAATAAAGAATGGAAGTTAAAAATTCCTTATGTTTCGGAAGGGTATAAGGAACGTTACATTTTCAACGCTGATTAATCAGGGCTCTTTTATTGGGTATTACCTGATAAAATAATGGCTTGCAAAGGGAAAACTTGCACTGAACGAAAACTTACTAAAAAACGCGTATTGCCCAAGTTCTTTCCACATACTTTTATCCTGTGTCACTCTGATACAATATCATCTTGTTAAGGAGTTAAAAGAGGTATATTTAGAAGTCGGTACCAACGAACGAAATGAACTTAATAAGGTTACTTTTAGAAATGTGAAGGGAATTTTCTCCTAGGTCGTGGTTTCCCTTCTGCGCGGTGACTTCAATAATGTGCTCAGGCTGAATGCTAAAAAAGTCCAATGCATATATATGCATACATACAATATATACATGTGTATTATACATGTATACAGTGGAACCCCTCTTAACGGACATATTTTTCCAGTCCCGTTGTAGAAAATGTGAATACCAATGCATTTTCACCCCCTCTATAACAGGCACCCGATATAACGGACACGGACAGTTGTACGCCTGTATGTCGGGTGAAAAGATTTATAGGAAAAGACTTGAAACCAAGATTTTTCAAAGGAATTAAAATCGATTTACTATTATAAAGCGAATAAAAAGGCACGAATGACAACGTCCATCATGACTAAGTGGTTACATCAATTGTCCAAATCAAATGGAACACGAAGGTAGAAAAATTTTATTGTTTATAGAAAACGCTATATCACATCCACACATTGATTTGGAAAATGTTAAGCTTGCTTTCTTTCCCTCCAACATTAACCGATGGATCAAGGCGAGATTAAAGCTTTGAAATTAATTTACCGTAAGTTTGCATTACAACATCTTATTGAAAATTTACAAGTATGTCATACTCAAGATTTAATTGACGTTTTAAAGGCTGTATAAAAACATCACGAGAAAAAATTTCCCCTACGACAATTAGTAACTGCTTTGTGAAGGCTGGTTTTCCGGGGAATATACCAGAGGGAGAAGACAATGAATTGACTATCTCAAATTAGTTGAGTGAACTGGTGGGACTCCTTCCATCGGGGTTGGATTTAACCGGGACTTCAGTCAAATATATACGACGATGAACTACATCGAAGTGATGTTGAAGAAGAACAGCCCTTCATCAAGTTGGGAACTTACTCGGAGACGCTGCATAACTTACTCGGCTCCGTGAGTCTTATTCACGGAAATGTGACGAACGAAGGTGTTCAATGATATGTAAGCTGATCATAAATCACGAACTTGAAATTATGAAATCCAAATTGAAAAACAGACAAAAATTACTTCTTTTTTAAAAAATTAAATAGGTCTCATACATGCATATTACATGCTATGTATACAAAAATACATATAATTTTCGAATTAAGCACATTGTGTATATTATGATTTAGTGGATTTTCAAGTAAAATGCTCCTTTTAAATATTATTTATACCTTTATTATATATCAACAACAAAAACACTCCTCTATAACGGACATTTCCTTTTGTCCTAATGGTGTCCGTTATACAGGATATATATAAAACTATCACTTATTAAACAAAAAGTCGTGAAAAAATAATAGCTTTGGAAGCAGAGTATAGATCACATTTATACTAATCCTAATCGGGTTGAGACTGAACCGATTGATCTTGATCGGATAGTGACTGAACCGATTGATCTTGATCGGGTAGCAACTGAACCGATTGATTTTGATCGGTTTGTGACTGAATCGGTTGATCTTGATCAGGTTGCCGTACAACTCGTTCACTTGTAACTCGTTGCCATTGAATCCTTATTGGCAAATGTCGCCTTCGATTCGTTTGCGCTGCAGCGTCGAATGTATTTCGCTGCTGTTGCTCCACCATTCGTCGCGCTATATCGTAATCTACCCTTGGCGGCAAATCCAATCTGAAAGGTCGTCTCATTAAACGAGGAGCAAACATAGCGCGACCCCGAAAATGAGCTCTAATTCTTCTAAACGGTCGTCGTCCGACGCCTCTTCTAACTTCGTCGCGTTGAAAACCGTTGATAACGGGTGGAGGCACGAATGGTCTCGGCTGGAAATCGCTATCGCTCGGCATAGACATCGATCGTGTGTTATCGTTATCGCTGCTAGTAACGGTGACCGGTTCGACGGTCGACGACCCAGTGGATAACGAAGTCGATAACGAAGTCGACGCTGATAATAACTGTAAAGGTTGTATATCGACCAAATTGTTATCTTGATCGTTGTTATCGTCGTTGGAAATTTGATCGATAGTTATTTGTCCTTGGATAAGTGTCGTATTTACTTGTTGTTGTCTTCTTCTGGCTTCCTGTACCAAACCTTCCGACGGTATCGTGAATATAGATCTATAACCGGGTCGTCGAGCGTAGCTATCGCTGCTATCGGCGCTGTCATCATTATTATTGTCGTTAACACGATTCTGGTCCATAATTGAATTAATACGTGTTATCGGTATTCGTTAAAATTATTCCATTCTTCAAATTCACGAATATATATTCGTTTCCATAGAATAATTTATATGCGCGCATTTTCCTTGCAATGATAAAATTATATATATATGTGTGTGTGTGTGTATGTTGTTTTATATTTTTTTAAACGTATTTGGTTTAATAATTATTTAATTAAAATAATACAAGTTTTTAGTTACACATAAAGTGCAAAAAATTATGTTTTAATTATATGCAGGAATGTATTGTTGATTTTAAACAGCTAAGGTAAATGTATAAAAAATGCATAGACTGCGTTCAGTTTTGCTAGTGAATTATTTACGTATGTTTTCAAATTGAATAATTTCAATAATATTAATAAATTTCATGATGAAACTGGAAGAGTGATAAAAAATTCCACCAATATTAGAAACACGAAATATCGGATATAATAATATATATATATATATATATATATATATATATACTTTTTGTCAATGTTGCAGCTGTTACTAATAAATCAGTATTAACATTTATTACAAATAAAGCAATGGAAGATAGAAATATATTTTTAAAGTCAGGTGTTCATAAATGTACGTATGTATATATATATAAAACTCGAATTTAACTAAAAATTAAATTATTTATTAATAATACAATATAAATAAATAAATAAGAATAACATAATTTTAACAATTCATAAACTTACCTAAAAAGTAAAATCGATTTTGAATGTGTTTAGTTCATAATTTTAATCGAAAAATATAAAATTATGAAATAGGAAACGAAATAAATTCATTTATTAACGGGGTTTTTCTTTTGCTTTTTCCAGTTTACTGTTTCGTAATGTTAAATAAAATAGAAACAGTGCAACCATTTTATATAATACCTCCAAAAAAAATTGAAACCCTCTTTAATCAATAAACGACTTAAACATAGCGCTAATAAATTACTAACTTAATTTTCAAAATCATTAAGAGGAATTAGTTTACTACTATGAAAAAAGTTTGCTTCCTTGTAACTCTTTCTACAGTCGACTTTACATATTGTGTTTGAAATCTGGCGAATAACTTTAAATGGACCACTACGAATTTCATCGAATTTGTTACGGTTTAATTTATTTCCATTCTCAATAAAGACTAATTTTCCTTCCTTAAAGTTGTATTTTTTTCTTTTTATTGATTTCAAAATTTTTCATTTTCCTATCATGTTTTAAATTTCGAATTTCTCTAAATTCATTTGGGACTATCGTTGATTCTTCATCATAAAGTAAATATGATAGTGAAAATTATGTTACACTGTGAGTTATTTGATTATATTCGTTGGTACATTCAGCTGCTATTTTTGACAAAGCTCTACTGTTCATTTTATCATGTTTAGTAATGTTTGATTTAAACGTTCATTTAATCCATTGGATTCTCGATTATCTATGGATGTAAAAGGAAGTGTTATTTTGAATTAGGGCGATATTTTTAGTCCAAATGATAGACATATCCATTGCTAATGGCCATTTTGTGTAAAAAATTCCGTTTTTTTTTCTATCTTCCTTTCGAATTGGAATTGACCAAAATGCGGAATTTATAACCGGAGCTAAAAACCAATTACAGTTTTCTACCTTCACCATAATATCTTCAATTCGAGGAAAAGGATCAGGTTCCGGGACACCTAATTTATTTAAGTCCCTAAAATCGACACATAGATGCGACCAAAAATTCTCCTCTCTTTTATTTTGCGCGAACAAACCTCTATTAAGTTTAAGTTCTGTAAAAAAAAAAAGTTTAAGTTCTTTCATTCGTTGATAACAGGTATTACTTTAATAAGTCACTCTCCGAACATCGTATATTACCACACGGATTTTGCTTTTGTTTAAAATATAAAGGCGTTCTATACTAGGTAAGTATAATTTTTATTTTTTTTAATTTAATCTAATGTTCGTTAAATGTCCCGCGTGTACGCAACGTCGCTGCTCCGATACATTACATTTTTTGATCGTTCCAAGATTTGTATCACGTGGTGATGTTTGGCATTTCCCTTCTCGATGTACACTCGGTATGTAAGTAAAATTTTATATTGTAATAATTAATCTGTCGAGGTAAATATGCGTGCGCGATTATTTGAAGTAGGATTATGTAAATTGGCCGTAAGTAATTCGTGTTTTAATGTGTGTGTGGGTGTGTGTGTGAGAGAGACTTAGTTTTATCTGTATTTTTTTAATTCCTTGTAATTTTTTAATTATTCATCGTACTAGTTAATAATTATAACAGTGGCGGCTCGTGGGTTTTCGAAGCGGAGGGGCTGAAAGTTTTACCTAGTTGAATTTTTTTTTTTAATAAAAAACATACAGCTAGGCTACCATTTCATAAAAACTTAAAATTCTAAATTTTCTAAACAAAAATAAAATTTAGAATCGGTCATTCTAAGAAAATTTTAAAAAATGTGTAATTTCAAAGCACTTACTTCAAAATTTATTTGTATATGAAGTCCATACGACGGTTTTTCATTTTCGCGAACCGGTCAGTTACCTTGCTGTGGAAGTTAGGAATTGTATCGATAAGAGTTTTCTAAATACTTATCGTTGCAAGCGCAGAAACTCTGTCTTCCAGCATTGTACTCCGTAAATATGTTTTAATTCTTTTCAAGGAAGAAAAACACCTTCCCACTTCAGCAGTTGTCATAACAATTTTCAACTGCTCCAAAATCTGTTTCGATAATCCGTCTGCATCTCGTGACTCAGGGTTATAAAATCCCCAGAATCTTTCGTATATGGTTCCATTGAATTTGTAACGAAAAACAATTACCTCCTGTGTTTTCTCAGATATCAGTCGTATCATCGGACATAACAGCCAAAAATTGAGCTTGTTCAATTTCATTAGAAATTTCAGTTCGACAAATGTCTAACATACAATCCAACAATTCATTTTGAATTGTTTTTGAGTTAGCTTTAAACACTGTAGAATTTTCAAAATGCACTTTCAAATTTTCATCCAATTTCCCTATGAAATTTAACAGTCCTCGAAAAATACCAGGATTATTGGAATCCGCTTTTTCATTATGTCCTCGTAGCGGAAGTTCAAATTTACCGCAAAATATCAGGCAGTCGGTGATTTTTGATAAAATATCCTTATTCTTTTTGACGTTTTCATTGAACTTTCTGATATTTAATTTATACGCTTCGCTTACCTGTGTCGCGATATTAATTTTTCCCAGCATACCAAAATCTATCGAATTTTTTATATGTTGTGCTGAATTTTCGTGTTTCTTGATTTTTTCATTCAAATGTTTCAAGTCTACCACACCAGTTTGAGTCAAAGAAATTTCACCGCCAAAAAGTAGACAAGGAAAACAAAAGAAAGCGTTTTTAATTTCACAACCGCAAAGCCAGTCGCATTTTGAATAAATATCCGCTTAAATTTTCTTTCAAAAGTATTGTTTCAGCTAGATGACGTTTGTATAATATTCAATTGCGGAGTCGGCCTCCCACGAGCCTTAACGTTACACTTTTCTGCAAACGATAACCGCGAAAATTTGTTATTCAGCAAACACGAAACCGAATTCAATTCACTTTCACGAAAAATGCTATTTCCAGCCATAATTAATGTTAGCCTTTCTACCAAAACAATCGAAGTAATAAAATCCTTATAAATGAATATATTTATTCAATCAATAAAACATAAGTAAATGAACAACAATAGAAGAACGCGCGCGTCAACACTTTATTCTGCAGTTGGAATATTAATCTTGAAATACATTAATACAAGTCTACTGGCTGGGCTGGTTCTCGTGCAGCCCGAACGCGGGCAAAAAAAAAACTATTGCGCATGCGCCTTTACAATCGTCCGGTTCCGTTTACACGCACTTTATGTTTCCTAAACACGTGAACGAGAGCTGTATTGGGCTGGTTTTTGTGCAGCCCGAACGCGGTTAAAAAGAAACAACTGCGCATGCGCCTTTAACATCGTTTTCTCGCGGAAACACACTTTTTATGTTCCCTAAACGTGCCAACAAGAGCTGCATCATACGTAGCCCTCACCAACGTTCTAGAATGAGCATCCAAAGAGAAAAAATTACTTTTTTAAACGAAATTTCAAAATTTTGGATAATTGTAATTGATTATTGAATATGAAAAAAAAATTATACTGGTAATTTTGTGAATTATAAGCCTATCTAATTGGCTTTTAAACTGTTATCTTCGTTACGCTGAATAAAATAAAGGATATTTAACGTTAAATGTTCAATTTTAGATATAACGCATTTAAAATTACCTACTCGCCCGGAATAAAAAATATTATACCCGAAATATTGATATTTTTAGCTATTCGAGTCGTTTTCGAAAATTATTTCATGAACCGAAATGTATAGTCTTGTGTAAAAAATTAATAATGTCCCAGTGAAAGAGTTGTGAATGTGTAGCCGAAATAAGTTCCAGTGGGATCGACCACTTTCTTTGTTCAATCGTCGAAAATCGTTTATTCTTTAACGAAAACTTTAACCGACACATATACGCATGTATATATTAGCGCCGTCGTTTTGAATCGATTCCGGAGATGATCGATTCCTTTTTTGTGAAAAATGTAAAGTTGATAGACAATAATAAATACCGAGTAATGATACTATTGTTCCCGGAGGATGACTCCTCAAAATTTAATTCGGAATTTGACAGATATTTAAAAGGAAGAACAGATTCCTGAAAGAGAGAACGTTTTGGAGTGGTGGCGATCGCGTTCCGAAAAATACCCAATCGTCGAGTAATTGGCTAAAAAATATGGCTAAAAAATATTTGTGCATTTCAGCCACAGTGTTCTCATCGGCAGGAGACATTCTTACCAGCAAACGCTCCTGTATAAACTGACAATTTTTTTATAGAATTTTTTTATTTAAAAAAATAAACTTGTTTATGAAATTAAAAAAAAGTATTTGATTTTGAGTCGATCTCGGCGATTCTGAGTCAATTCCGAAGTGGAGTCGAGTAGACTTGAGTCTATCAACTTTAGAGTTGATTCGATTTCGGGAATCGATTAACTGATTACATTTTCCGGAATCGACAGCTCTAGTGTAATTTTGAAAATTTGAGTTAGTCTTAAATTTCAAAATTTTGGAAATCTATAATGGGAATACTGAAATTGTTGCAATTTTTTTATAATCTTTTCGAGTTATAAGCAATATGAAGAAACGCAAACAATATTTACAAGTACCGTATAACTACTTTAAGGGATAATCGCCTATTTTAAAGTGTATAGACGAAAGCGGTTACACTCATACACGCAATGGTAAGTCAGATGCAATTAACGAACATATATATCATATATATATATATATATATATACACATATATATATATATATATATATATATATATATATATATATATATATGTGTAAATATTTATATATCCCAGAATTGTTTTCCTACCTTATAACAGAGCGGGCTTTGAATGTAATTCTAAAACCGGTGGATGAATCAACAGGTTCGAAGCATCGACACAACGGTGTTACTCTAATTTGCCGGTTATTCGTACAAAGATACCAACCTGCTGTATTCACTAACACACTTATCATCGTTCTAGTGTAAATCTAACGATGAAGTTATTTTTTCCCAAGCTCAACTATTACGTACCATCAACGTCGTCCGATGGTTATGGTGGCCGTCATCGACAGGGCGGTGGTGCGATCAATGTGACAGGTCAACACACATTTACGTACATTCTGCATTCTGATTATTTACCTTATTTCGGAGGAACAGCCGCCTTGTTCAGCGTTGTGAACAAGTTGTCAAGAAGAGATTGTTCGATTCATTATTATTATCAGCAATAACAACGATAACATTAACAAAATCGCGAGGAAATGCTGTTAGCTAGAAATTGCGGCTTCAATTTTTACAAGGTAATTTTCATTGATACAATTTTTTATTTTATTCGTAATATGGCCAAGCGTGGCCATTTAAGCGATATTATATTGTCGATGTTTATCCGTCACGAAGGGAAAAATCTTCAACCGATTAAACTAGGTCTAGTGGTTTACCGCGTTTTAATGAAGTGTCCAACCCAACGTGTGTTTCACGAAGCTGTTACGATGGTCCTCCAGTCTATTTGTCTTTGATGTACGGAATGACCTACGTGTAGAATTCCGTTGGTTATGTGTATCGTCATAATTATCCTTAACCCTTTCGATCACGATGTTCACTCTACGGTACGCGAAATTTTAGTGTTAACAAAATTTGGTTGACGCGAAATGTCTCAATCTTAAAAAAAAAAAATTATATAAATACTTCATTATCCATACGATTCACTTAATATTATATAATGAACATCCGTATAATATTTGTAATTTTGTGTCAAAATTTTATAATGTACGAATGAAAGGTTTATCACTTTACTGTTTGTATTATTCTAATATTTGTATCTTTAGCACAAGCCCGCAGTTTAATTGCGTAGTTCCAGATTGGTCGAACGGCAGCTGTATACATCAGCCGCTAAGTGTAATAGAGCTGTTTCTTCTATGAGCCATAATTCGGATATTATATTCTTTTCGTCAATCGACCGGTCAAGTACATACCCATTAATACATCGCTGATTTTAATACAAATTTCCTACGAGGAAACTGTATACGTTTACGAATTTGCTCTCGTTGACACTTATCATTTTAAACCACATATCCACTTTATTTAGCGCTTTCTGCAGATTACACCGGTGGTATTGTGCGTTTCGCGCTATAGTAGAGCTGTATCGTCAGAAAACTAACCACATGTATGTTCTCGATTAATGGAAAATGTGTAATATAGTATAAAACACACGACGTGGGTCTCACACGTGAATGTGTATATTTCAGACGTTTCACGTCAACCAGAAAATAAACATTTTTTTTTTTTAGCATTAAAGAAAAGAGAAAAAGAAGAAAATAGGTTTTATCAAATTACAATGTGTACACGCAATTATTTACATAGTAGAGTTCCGGCATGAAACCGCAGTATTAATATTAAAATAACAACGCTATAGTTTTAAAGTTTCATATATGAATAACGGACTGACTGAAAGGGTTATTGGCAAGTGTCATTAGAAAACAAACTTCTAGTATATAAAGTAATTATAAAGCCCGTTTGGACGTACGGTTTAGCATAGTAGGGTTTCGCAAAAGATACGCACATAAATAGAATACAGAGGTTCCAGAACAAGACTACAAGACTCATCGTCTCATCAGCTTGGTACTGTCTAATCGTACTGTCATATCCAGATTTAAATATTCCATCCGTGAAGGATGAGATCGAACAGAGTTAATCGATATATCAGCCGCTTGAAGACTCACTCAAATGTATTAGTCTATATTAGTCTACTTGGTAACAGCCTCGATGTTCGTCGATTAACACTTGATCTAACTTACTTAAATCACAGTGAGGTCCATCGCTGGATGGTGCCGTTAATAAGTTATTTCGCGCTCCAGACCAATTGCTGGATGACATCAGGTTAGTTGCAAGGTAGGGTGCGATGACGCGTATACACGGTGTATACAAAAAAGGTGAAATAGAAATTCAGATCGTCTTTATTAGCGTTTAACGGGCAGAGATTTTGTTGTTTATGTTTAGGCGGTGCGAAATAGCAATCCGCTGCTAACAATAAATTTCGTTTTGTTCGCGAAGAGAATAAGTTATACATATATTAACGATATAGGCGGTAATTTATATTCTAAATTTCTATTATTCTCAGATGACCTGAAAATTTAAAGGTGGCGGTACACACATTGATTGCTTAGCTCTTCCAAAGAGACCCGGTGGAGTAGTAAGCTCTCCATCGATTATATTAAATGGGTTACATTATTTTTTGGTCGCAAGATGAATAAACTTACACTTAATTACAATCTTGATAATAGTTCATGTTCGTGATCTTGGAGTGTATACCTTGATAGGACCTTTCACGGTACCTCCCATAATAAGAAACTCAAAATTATTCAATAATCCGAGAACATTAAATGCTCTATATAAAGTTCTTGTCCGTTCTCGGTTGGGGTATATTGTTCGATAATTTTGGATATATTTTACAAAATAAGTACACTACAGATGTGGAAAGGATTCGGGGGCAAGTATTTGAAATATTTATTTATGCGAATATATATATTATCCAGACCAGATAGATTATGATATTTCATGCGATGTTAGGCTTCACCGTATCGCTGTATAAAAACCGGACAATTTCATAAAGTTTTTACATGGTTAATGACCGATATTTGATTTCGCAAATTAGTTACGTAGTACACTTCTATAGGATGAACACTGGAATGAATCGGTATTTCTTCCAGCCGCATTTGTTCTAATCTCCGTTTCAATTCACCGTTGATGACTACTTTCCGTCTGTAATTGATATATATATTTTCAAAACAGGTTTTTATTATAATTTTATTTTACTCGGTTTGTATTATTTTTCGTGTATAAATTTTACATCGCTCATTGTCGTTTAACTGTTTACCGCGTTCATTATCGGATTATTTAAAAATGCCGTTTTATCACTTTGATAATTTTTTGTAAATTGAGTCATATTTTTTACATTTTATATTTTACAAATTTGCATATTTTTATAATTTATTATTTTTTTATATTCACTCGATGATGGTTTAACAGACGAAAAGCTTTCTGAAATTGTTCATAAAGGAGTAATTTTTTAATGATTTGAACTACTTTTTGTTTTTCATATTATAATTTTGTGCATATTAAAAAAAAAAAAAAAAACATATATCAACGATGACAAAGCCGGACGATGAATTATTATAATATTATTATTATTATTATTATTATTATTATTATTATTATAGGCAGTACATTGAAAATACTTTTAATATAAATATCAATAATGTGGTACTTGAACGTGTTTATGAAATTAAGTATCTCGGGGTGGTTCTTGATTGCAAATTAACTTCTTGGCATAAACATACCGAGTAGTTCCTTTCTAAAAAATTAAGAAAATTAGATTATCTTTTTTATTATCTGAAGCAATTTTTTTCATCTACACAGTTATTTCGTCTGTATACTTCTTTGTACCAACCAGTTTTGTGCTATGGACTTATGCATTGGGTGGAGCTGGAAAGGTATATATGAATGTCATACAATCACTTCAAAACATGTTACTTAACACCATTGGTTTTAATATAAATATCAATAATGTGGTACTTGAACGTGTTTATGAAATTAAGTATCTCGGGGTGGTTCTTGATTGCAAATTAACTTGGCATAAACATACCGAGTAGTTCCTTTCTATAAAAAATTAAGAAAATTAAATTATCTTTTTTATTATCTGAAGCAATTTTTTTCATCTACACAGTTATTTCGTCTGTATACTTCTTTGTACCAACCAGTTTTGTGCTATGGACTTATGCATTGGGGTGGAGCTGGAAAGGTATATATGAATGTCATACAATCACTTCAAAACATGTTACTTAACACCATTGGTTAAGCAACCCTGTTGGAAAACTCGTCCTATCACCATTCGCGAATTATATGAAGTACAATTACTTGTTTTCGTGTTTAAAAATTTTAAACTTTTTTCGATTGAGTTGCATGGTGGTAAAACAAGGTTATCCTCATACGAGTTATCCAAGCTGTTTATAAACTTTGTTTAACTCTTTGCCGCGTCAACTAAAAATTGATCTTAAAAATTATAAACGACGGCGTAAGTTAGTTGCATTTGTAATGTGTAAATAGGTAATGAGCTTTTCATATAATAATTGAAGTTGCTAACTGGTTTAAAAGTATTCGGTATTGTTAGATTGATGATTTTATTTTGTAAATTAAATTTTTATTTGTAAATTAAGTTCTATTTCAACTTTTTATTAATTATGTGATTATGAGTTATTTCCTGCTATGCCTTTATGTATACACGGCGTTTAGTATTTATTTATGTATATATTTCTATGTTGTATATTTACTTTCGCGCGTTAGGTATATTTCTGCGGATTTGTAATTATAGTTTAATACTTAGTTTATTTGATTGGCGGTGTCTGGGTGTTTGTGTGTGTTTACTTATACGTCTAAATCGATTTCGTTGTTTTTTAAAGAATGTTTTAAGAAAGTGTATTATTTCATTGAATTATATAACGTTACGTTTTTTTTAGTGCGACGGAACGGATGTTAAATTTATCTTTATTTATTTGTATAATCCGGCGTTCGCGCAATATGCGCATAGTCGGGATTTACACGTTATATATATTTTCTTTGTAATCTTATATTTTAATTTGAAATAAATTTGAATTTGAATTTTAATTTTAATATTATCATTATTGCAACTATTCATAACAACAGCAGGAGTTATTATTATTGCTGCTATTGCCATCATTATCGTTATTATTACTAATCATTATTATTACTACTATTATTATTAAGAAAATATGCACATATACACATGCACATACATATACATATATTTACACATATCAAATCAAATCAAATCAAATCAAATTTATTATCGTATAGATATAGTATTACAATCATTTTATATTCACTATTTCTGTAATTATCGCAGAGAGCGCGTAACACGGAATGAGAGTGAGAACATATAGTTGAAGGCTGGTCAGCGTACAGTCTACAGAGAAAGTTATTTATTTATAATTTATATTTCAAATACCGTTATTTAATCTTTTGTTATATTCAACTGTGACTGATTTGAATTTATACCGGATTTAGCACGCTGCTGGTGCACACGATGCGCATTTGCGAGCATTATATATGTAAATGTTTACTTTTCCAGCTTTTTAATAAAATTCGACCGAGATTTCCAACTAGGTACTATCGGATATAATTTATTAACCGACCGAGCTGAAGGTGCATCTACCTAATTACAAGTTGAAGAAAAGTTTTACTCAGGGGTTGGTTCTTTCTCGCGACGGAATACGAAATTCGTCCGAGTTTTCGCTAATTAATTTTATCGTTTATCCTGTAGTCTCGACGAAAATGAGCGAAACTAGCCGATTCTTCTTCTTCATTTTCAAACATCGTAAACATTATAAACATTTTTTAAAACTATTTTTCGCTATTCGTTCCGATTCTCAGTTGATGTCTATCCTCGCTATATGTAAAATGTTGTCATCGAGTCCAGCGGCCGTCCTTTATGTCTTTTTCCTTCTACCAATCCCTGTGTATGACCGTCTTTTCCAATCCATTTCGACGTATAGCCAAAAAAAATTCGGAGATCTCTTCTTTTTATCTTTTGTACTAGTCTGTTCTTTTGCTTTATTCCCATATCTGTCGAAATTGCTGTGTTAGATCGATGTGCCGTCCACGATATTCGGAGCATTTTTCTATGACACAGATCATTTCAAACGCTTCTAACTTACGACAAAAAGTTTTGTTTAGCGATGATTCAGATTCGTAGCTCACTATCAAGAATATTAGCGTTTCACTTAGTCAATTCTTATTTATTATCTGTATAGAATGGTCTTTCCATATTTTAGTTAATTTCCCTAGGGCACTTTTACCTATTCCGATTCGTCTTTTGATTTCACTTATATCATTTCCATTATTCGTGAATATACACTTCCGAGATATGTGGTCTAAGTCTAATTTCAGGTATAGACGTAAATGTTTCAGGCAGTTTCCTATCGATGGTGATTATGGTGTATTTCGAACGATTTAATATTAGATTCGCTTTTCGACTGAAATGTTCTACTCGTAAGTGTCGCTATTTCCCGTTCATTCGTTCCTAATATTACTGTATCATCCGCATATCTTCAATTACAGATTTTTCTTCTACCAATCGCTATTCCAAATTTTCAGTTGTTCGGCGCATAATCCATTCACTATATATATGTGTGTGTGTGCGATCCTGTCTCACTCCTTTTTTTGTTTCAAAAATTTCAGATAGTTGTCTATCTACTTTTACATTATCTTCGTATATAATTTTTTTTATCATTATGAGGTGTTCGGATATTCCGAATTGTCTAAAAAATTTTTCACAATGTGTTCCACACAATCGTATCAAATGCTTTTGTATTAGAGTATTGCTGGCGTATTGAATTCGTTACATTTTCCAATCATTGATGTTCTCGCGTGCCTTTTCCGGCCATAAAGCCTGTCTATTCTATTGCAATTTGTGGCAGCATAAAAGTCTTGCGTTTGTAAGAAATATGACCGCGGAGATAATAAAGAATAGCTTTATTTTATATTCTAACGCGTAATTTTCTGGTTTTTATATTTTTCAATTTTTTCGCGTGCGCGTATAAATTTTTATTAATTTTTTTTATTTTGGACAACTACAGATAATGACGTTATCGTTTAATGATTATGATTAATTTTTTTTTTTTTTTTTGGCTTCGAATAGTCGACTTTAATTATTATTATTTTCTAGAATCTTCATCAGCGAACTGCAAAAAACGCAACAAGAAAGAAATCGTTTTGAAGTAAAAAAAACCCTTATTAACGCCTAATAAAAACTCCGGTTCTTAATTAATGTAAACGGAATTTAATATATAAATATACCTATATAATAGTATTATATACGGACGTGTGTATGTGTATGTGTAAGGATTAAAAAAAATATATAGGATATAAAAATTTACGCGCGTGTGTGTATATCGTTTGGAATTTCAAAATGGCGCGTATATATGTAGTTAATTTCTACGATACGATTATGGTGCGGGACCGACACGGATATACATATATCCGGAACGCTTTAATCAGGCCGTTCGCCGGATGCAAGTTTGACGTTTATTCAACCGGTAGAGGTGAACACCTGCAAATACAATCGGTCTCCGAAGTGGTGAAGAAAGAAAAAAGATAACTAAATGACGGCTCATCCGATATTTAAAACGCGATAAAAGCGTAAAATATAAGCGGGGAATTTTTAAATTACGATTATTATTATCATCATTATAGGTAATGGTAGAAAAGGATAAGAAACTAAACTCCCCTGTGTAATTAACGATAGAAAAAGAAAAATGATCCAAGCAGAATAATCCGTCGGCCTGGTTTAGACAATGGAAATTCCGAACATATTTTCACAGGGCAACCAGGTCGAATATGTCCTTGTTTTTCCTAGGCTTATAGGGTACCCCGTACGCGAAAACTCCTGAAATGTAATGTATATATACATATATATATATATACATATATATATATATATCACACGATATCACGATAAGCTTTTATCTATCCACTCCTGGATGAAGGCTTCCCCAAAGTCTTCAAACCACTTCTGCCCTGTTTCCCATCTACCTTTGATATATCATTGAGCCACCGCGTCATTGCCATTCGCTGTTTCCTTTTTCTGTCCATCGGCCACCACTGTAAGATCCGCTTTGACCATCTATTATCTTCTCTTCGAATTATCTTCTCTTCGAAACTTGTGGCCAGCCCAATTCCATTTTGTTGTAGCCATTCGCTCCACTGCATCATCCAACCGTGTTTGTTCCCGTATCCATGTATACTTTTTACGATCCGATAATCTTATACCCACCATCATTCTCTCATGTGCCGCCTGAGCTTTTCTTATCCTATTTAAATTTATTTTTGTATATGGCCATGTTTCCGAACCATATACAAGAATCGGAAGTACACATTTGTTATATATATATTTTTCCTTTGTGTTGCACAGTCAGCTGGATTTTCAATGTCATTAGCAGACAAAATGTAATGAATATTTTCTAACAGTACTTTTTGCAATCTAGGCTGTTTTGCACTGTTTTATTATAGTGATAATGTGAGCTCTTTCAAATATTGTCTTCTGTTTCAACTATCATTTTAGTTGGGGGGGTTACAAATTACGCGCTTTTTTAATATGTATTTTATACTTTTCCAAGCACTATGGGGCTTAAGCCTGGTTGGGCGACCGAACTTTGCCCGGTATTTTATTGGTTGTTGTTGTAAAATCGTGGTTTTTCGATAAATATATTTGATACGAATATATTATTAATAAATAATCACCAACAAACGAACTAGTGTCCCCTTCGTAATCGGTACGGATGTCGGAAAAAGAGTTGTCTGCATAAAAGGTGTATCACACTGTATCGTATACAGACTCAATAATGGAGTTGTCCAATGTTTCAAGTGTCAGTCCACGTTTCAGCTATGATCTGCCTATCAGCTGTAAATATATGCGGAGGACGATAAGTGCATTCAATCAGAGAATGTTTGATGCTTCGATAAATAAAATATGCTAACCGTCGTTAAGGTTATACACATTAAATTCTACGGAATACGAAATTCGTTTAAAAAAAGTTCGAATCGCGGGAATTAAGTAATCGTAACTTTGTAAAAAATGTCGAACCTATATATATTAACCACTAATGCTGGTACTAATAATAAAATTTATATTAATATCAAAAATAATAATATTAATAATTTCAATTGTAATTTTAATTTTAGTTTTTATCAATTTTATTGCAAAATGTACGTAATAAATAAACTAAAATCAATTTTATTGCAAAATGTACGTAATAAATAAACTAGGGGGCACCCACTAAGTAACATATAGCGTATCTAACGGACTACGCAAGTGGGAAGTCTGTATACTTCAAAAAAAATATTTTACAGTATACGCGGTAACAACATATGCGTGATATTATATATATATATATATATATGTGTCGATAATAAATTTTATAAATTTGTATGTACTTTCCTATCCAATGAACCATTTTCTTAAAGATTTTTCATAGGATAAAACTACCATCTTAAAAATGTACCTGCACGAGCTTCGTGGCATACAAACAAAAATTTATAACATAACCACTGGGTCAAAATAGATATAAACTTAACCTAATGTGAAATAAATTATTCTAAAACATTCTAAGCGATAAATAATAAAATTAAATATATAAATAAATAATGCGATATAAACAAAAAAAAAAGTAGTTAAAACAATTAAAAGATTGTTCTTTATGAAAAATCACAAAGCTTTTCGGTTGCTAGACTATTATCGAGTGAATATTTAAAAACATAATAAATATAAAATGAAAAAATATTAATTTAAGATTAAAATTCACAAGAAATCGGTAATATGAAGAACAGTATTAATAAAACATTCTGACAATACTTGGAAGCCAAAATCTGTTCTAGACTCGTTCAACTAATTGCTATATATATATATATATATATATATATATATATATATATATATATATATATATATATATATATATATATATAATATCTGTGTCACACGGTTTTGTGCCAATTGTCATTATTTTGGCATTTTTTATTATTAACCTATAGAACTTCTTTTGCCGATTCATTAGTATTATTATCATTTTTTTACCGAATTCCTGGACTATTGATTAGTAAGATCACATCGTCTATATAAGTTTCATCCGTCCCACTTTTATGCAGTATCTTATATCATTAATACATGTATACGGCTTTCCCTGTCTCTAAATCGCTAGTCCTGTTTTTTATTGAATTATATTCAACTAAATGTAATTTTCCCGTTCCTTACATACTACGACTTTTTATGTCCCTATGTCCCCCTTGTAGTCAAATTGTATGCGTAAATCTACAACAGCTTGAAATATTTATGTATCTATTTATATATATATATATATATATATATATATATATATATATATATATACACTTCATTATTCACAATATCATTGTTGGCACGTCGTGATGTAATATACATATTTACATACACACGAGTCAAGTATATATATATATACGCATGCGTATGTATGTAAATAAGTTGAATGAGGATAAAGATCCTGAACTCTCAACCTACTCCACCAACTGCAGTTATGTGTGGCGATTATTCGTGAAATAAATTGTGTGGGCATTTTGTAGATAACTTTGTCATTAATGGATGTGTATATATATATATATATATATATATATATATATATATATATATATATATATATATACATATCTATTTCTCTGAACAACTTAAAAATAATAAATACTAACGATTTTGCGCAATTATTTTGGAAAACAGTAATTAGACAAAGACATACATCTTTTCAGCTGTTCATTACATTACGATTCAATTTTAATGTCGAAGTAAATCCCACGCGAAAATAATTGAATATTTTAATAGATTCTAAAATTGCAGAAAAACAATAATACGGAATAATCTTTTATAAATAAAAATAAAAATACCTGCCATAGTAGCCTCGATTACAAGGTGTTTGAATCAATAGCGAATTATATAACGACTAAATATATATACGACGCACATACATATATATTCATATATATATTTTTATATATATATATATATATATATATAAATAAATTCAAAAATATTTGTGTTCGGCGATTTAATCGAGGAGCTTCAGGGGTCTTTCCACGCTTAATTATGAATATTCTTCCTACGTTTAGGCAATTAGGCGTAGGGTATTTAGTAAATGAAATAAACTATACGCTTGTGCACGTTGGTGTGTGAAACATGTCTTACTTATTAAAAATATATATAAACACAGCAGTATATTTACATATACATATTTATATATATAAATATACAAATGTAGGCGTTCGAACGATTTTTAGTTCTCCTTGGAAAGGGGGTATAATAAGTGTTGCGCTTTATTAGCATATATATTATTGCATATATATGTGCGTGTGTGTGTGTGTGTCCGTGCAAAAATGTATCGACTGAGGGTGTATAATGTACGTTTTACTATTAAATATTCAAAACTATGTCGTTTCCTAAATTTTTATTTTCACACATATGCAATCGTACATTTACATTTCGATCATCGTCGAACGAAGTTATAAAATAATAAACATATCAAATAGTTAACGCTCGATATTACCTGGAAAGTTAATTAATCGCTCTATGAGTTTGCACGTTCACTCGAGAGGACAACAGAATGAATGAGCACCTGTTTGATTTGACTTTGTTCCTTCCGATTAATTTATCCGTTGTAACGATGTGAAGAATAGAATTTAAATTTAAAGCGATTTCCGCTACACTATATTTCTAATACTTTTTCCGGTCTATCCTCTCTTTCCAGCTGTGATTTTGTGTCTACTGCGTCTCTCATAAAGCTGCGTACGAGCTTTAAAGGTATTCCTATTGGCTAGTGTAGAAATCATGAGTAATTTGATTTTGCGTCTGCGTAATATATTTTGGATTAAGCTGTGGTTGTGTCTCCCAAGTATTATCTTCTTCCCATCTTAGAAATTTGACAATAAAGACGGGAAGAAGATAATACTGATGGGAAGAAGATAATACTGGGCGGCGACATACCCACAGCTTAATCACCAATATATTATATAGACACAAAATCAAAATTACTGCTGACACTTAAGGATGACAAATGTTGCAAACCATGTATTGTTTGTATGTCCTATCACGGACTATATTATAGAATAAAAATAATTTTAACTTACAAGACGAATAGACTGTTCGACAATGTCAATTATTTGCTTTTCACAAGAAATTTTACTAAAGTTTTTTACTCTCACTTTGCAAAACAGTGATAAAACTTTTCAGTAATACGTATAATGTGTATATTTCTGCACGTATACGTGTATGTATGCGTGTTTATGTGAACTTTCTATGCATATAAAGTTGTGAATATGCATATACATGTATCATATATGGATAATTACCACGTTTACGCATCTAGTATAACTAAATTATAGTTTAAATAACAGCTTGTATAAGAAGTTATAATTGCATTTATTTATACTTTCGATGACTGGGAGTGAAACCGGCACACAGCCCGCGTAAATGAGAGTGTAAAAGTGGTTATTATATACTATAGAGTATTGTAAAGGAGAGTAGTACACTGATTAAGCCTAAACTGGCGGTGCAGCGTATTGCATCTCTGCAAATGAAACAATCTGTAAAACGCTAATTTGAATAATAAAGTATTAATTAATTAAAAATAATTATTGCTTTTTTTTTAAATCGTTCTTCTAATATTATTTATTCGCTTGAAATTAAAATAATTAAGCATTCATATTCGAAAGTCCGTGATAACATCGTATAAACAATTCTCTTCAAACGAAAGATTGACAGTGAACTGTGTCTAAGCGATCAACTGTTGAGCCAATTGATGGTGCGCCAATTTTCGCTAGATAATACCCTCATTTACCGGGCGATAGAATTAATGTTAAATTTATCTTTTTGTCCCTGATAGGATTCTAACTCAAGTCGTGCGTGCAGAACGTTCGAGGTCTTTATATTTGTACCTTTAGTCGCGTAAATTGAATTTACTTAAATCTTGCGAAAACCCAACATTTACTCGATGAAATTCTCCTATTTTGATTTGATTTTCTTCTTTCGTACATCTAAAATCTTCACGTTTTATATTTTGAACTTTAACGCGCGTTTATTTTCTTTAACATATATATATATATATTATTATTAATAATATCTATGTGGAATTGGTAGGATTATATAACGAAAGAAATTGCATTAGTGGGTCGATATGTTTCCTTAGATTAGGTTGGGGAACAATATTGTGACACAGACAGGAATTAGTTTTATTCGAGTAGCACAATATAGAAGACATTGTGAGGTTTTGGGGTATTCCTACACCTAGCAGTGACAATCGCATGCACGCGTGCAATGTATTAAATAATTGCAAATCGCTTTTTTCAGTTTCAGTTATTAAACCAATCGAAATTCCCGTCACGAAAGGAATCCCTCTCTCAACTATTCTCAGATGCTTGCTTACCTCGCAGAACAATTGCATATACACGTTCATGTTCTCAATTAGATATCAGCTTGTAGTATATAAATATTTAATAAGACATATAATCCATTTATGATAGTCGTAGGTGTAAAATGTCTATAAAAAATAAAAGTGTGATATTTGATAATGTATATATATATATTTTTTTTTTTTCAAAATTTTTAATAATATCTCGCTTGTTTCACTTTCAAATTTCGGAATTGTTTTTCTTGTTTTTTTTTTATACCCAACGTGATACTGTTTATTTTTATAAACTCCGACAACTCCTGCAGAAATATCGCCATGTCCGGGGTAAATTCTCAAGATGAAGAAGGGACGATACTTTATACGGAGGATGTAAAGGGGGAACGTTCTATGATACAAAGCTGTTGTGATGTACGCATTAAGAAATGGTCGAATTAAAATTTCGAGTTTCCAAATTTAGCATCGTGGACGCGACGAACTGTCAACATTTTTTAGAAATTTATTTTCTGAACGAACGAATAATCCTTCTTTCAGTTTGGAAAATAAGTTCGTCGGGTAAGTACATAAATTAACCCATAAATGAATGGACGAATAAATTACACAAATGTTCCATATATTTATTATTAATATTACAACCAGTACATTGCGTATAATTTTTTTTTTTTTTTTTTTTTTTTTGTATTTTTGGAATTCTGCGACACAGTCCGTTGTCGGTGGGTAGGAAGAAAAACCGGTACTAGGTAACATGTAAAAGTATATGTGACAAGTGTACCAATGCGACCGCATATACACACATACATTGATGTTTAGGTGAATAAGTAGGCGAAAATACACAACGCAGTATCATTATTTATTATTATTACGGCTTTAATTATTATTATTGAATATTTTATTTTCAGTTTCCAAGGTTAATGACATTTTTAAATATTTAATGCAGTCGTAAATATCGTGTTATTATTTTATTTATTAATTTTTTTTTTCTTACGTATATCGGCAATATTAAAGTCCCAATTCCCTTGGTCATATCGTAATGCGGTCAAAGTTCGACATTTTATACCGTCAGAGAACAGATAGAAGGAAAAAGAAGATGTGGCCCCCGAGAAAGGGGAGGACAGATTGGTTGGAAAATATTAAAAACTGAATCAACACATCTTCGTTAATTAATGACGGATGCAAGACGACGTAAAATCTAAGTGACACAGATCGCCTACGATCTATTATCAGTATGGCATACAGAGAAGAATAAGGAGTCGTAATCTGTATAGAGCCCCTCTAACAACTAGTCGGTTTTCAATAGTAGTAACGATCGTATCAAATTTTGAACAGAACCTACGATACAGATTACACAATACTGATTGTTATTATCAGACGGCTCGAGATAACTTTCCGCGTTTTCGTATAAATATTTTTAAAACTGAGCCATTTTTCTCGGAAAATGAAACTTCTACGTATCACGCGGGGAATAACGTAATTGTACGTATTAAACACATATTTAGATTCGTTTGTTTTGTATTGTCTACATACTTAATATATCCAATATTACAACCGGAAGTATTATCAAACTTTTACCTTAATTCAAGCGTGTCGTTAGAGATATTATAAACATTTCCACATTTGCATAACCGTCAATTTTGATTTATATATATGTATATATATAAATTTTTTTAATTTAAAAAATTTGGAATGTAATGATTTTTCAAAAAATAAACAACAAAAAATGAGTTGAAATCGTTAAATTTTTTTCTTTATGAAAATCCAAAAAGTTTTTCAGCCGTTAAAAGCCATCATCGAGTAAATCTAAAGCGTATAAATTATAAAAATACGTACAAATTTATATAAAACACGCAACTGATAAAAGTTATCCACGTTACAAAATGATGGTAAATAATGGAAATAGCGAAAGTGGTAAACAAGGCAATCAGTGACGTAAAATTTATACGTAAACAAGCTATTATCATGTATAAATTTTAACAATTAACAATTTATTTCAACAAATTCATTTTTACAGTGTTACAACTCCAAGTAAATTCATGTAAGTACCTTATAACCTTAGCAAATTAAGAATATGAAACAGCTTGAACTTAAATTAAAATTTAATTTTTATAATAAATATATTAAATAAATTGCTGATTGTCTATTTACCACGTTCACTATATCGGATTATTTTAAAATACTGCTTCATCGCTTTGATGATTTTTGTAAATTTTATATTTTTATATATTTTTTATATTCACTCGATGATGGCTTAACAGTCGAAGAAAAGTTTCGTGATTTTTCATAAAGTAAAAAAATGTTTGTTTATTTTTTCTCTTGAAATTGGCTTCAACTACATACCGTTAAGGAATTCCACACATTTTCTCGGAGACGTTTGCAATATTGTTATCTATCGAAAAGTGACAGACATGTTCTCTAGGTGGCACGCACAATTTCCCTGCTTATAAATCGTGTCACTTGCGCATACTACACTAGGATATGTAGTAGATATAAACCGCTTGTTTTTTAATTATGAATAATTTAACGATAACTGGCAAATATTTGTTTATAAACTGATGTCTACTGCCTTTTCTCCATGTTCGCTACATTATCTCCTAAGCTGCGATTATAAAACATTATTTGTAATTTTTATTTTTGTAATATTATTATTTAAATCTGAAATTTAAATTTAACTTCGAATATAATGTTGACAAAGTTACAGTTTGATCTAGGATAAAAAAAAAAAACGCAGAAAAACAGCACCGATTATCACCCGGATCATGATGGCTTTTTTGAAAAAACAACATTGATGGTTTTCCATTGCTTTCCAACAAATTTTCTATCACGGTTAACGATTTTAACTTTAAAACAAACTGCGTGGTATCTGTTTCGTTTCCTATTAGGGTTGTCTCCGTTAGCCTTTGGATAAAAACTTGAACTGCAAGACAAAGCAGCTGCTTTGCTACAGCCCGTAACAAGTGAAACATTCATACAGGCGATATCAACTCTTCAAGAATTAATTAACAGCCACAGGGATGTAAAATTTTGTAAAGTACAAAGTACTCCCGGGGATTATTATAATATATTTTTCCTCTCTTCAACCACATATTCGGTTGGCATTCATATGGTCATGCTAGATCCTTTTTCAGGAGCAAATGCTTTTATGGCGTCTTAAAATTTTACTGTTTTTCTTTTTTTTAATATGTAAGTCTTCGTCAATTTTTACATCGTCTTCGATTCATCACTTCGACTGAAGTTGTAATACATTCTGAATATCTAAGTGTTTAAACATTTCATTTCTCGTTTCATTCCGGTTGCCCGTCATAACTATCAACTGTAAATTTTCAGCCATTAGGTATGCGGGGTTTCAACACTATGTAAAGCTAACATTTCGACTATTATTTCTTTGTTGTCGTTGGTGGTGGGTGGGTGCCAGCCAGGTAGTAGTATCTTACCTGTAATCGATCGCATTGTTTTATTCAGCACGGCGTCCATCACTTTTGTGCGAGTGCTTTTTAACCATAACGGTGCGGCGTGCAATAGAGTAAATAATTGACAGCGCTGATGTTCCGAAAGCATGATTGATTTCTATGTTGTACCAGTTAGTTTCTGGATGATATTTGTTTTGGATTCAGCCTTAGCTGCTATCCTCTTCACGTCCTTCTTTTTCATAGTACACCTCGAGCAGTAATACCGATTGCGGGCGGCGAACTTGTACAAGTAATTTCCATCAGCATGAGTCATCGTCGGCGCAAAGATCAACCCATGACGTAGATTGCCAGTGCGACAAATCGTTCTAAAAGACGTTTAGGTGGAAAATTATACACATTTGCACTCAGCGATATCAGTTCGCGCTCTGATATAACTACAGAGATTACAGATAAAATCACAGAGATTAACGTCAAATATTTAGATTCGAATAGAATCGGACGACAAACACAATTAACGGACGGTATAAAATATATCGCTAAACTCGTGCATAGAGGATATTGTAAAAACAGTTGCAGTCAACTAGTTTTTAACAGTAAAGTTCCATCGAGTCGCGAAAGAGCAAACTGAACATTCTGGGCACGCAAAAATATGAGCTAATGCAGAATGTCCAGACAGTTAACCGACGTCGAGAAGAAATCGGTCAGTAAATGTAGAATTTTATCGAAAATGTTAGTTTAGTAATTTGACGCGAACAGCTTCAAGTTCACGCTTTATTCAATAAAGACACGTTGCTCACTATATGATACACGTAATTTTAATGCTAACATGTTTTTTTTTTTTAATGAATTCAATACTATTCAGATGTTGTGTCGAACGCCTTCTCTAAGTCTATAAATGCCATGTATAAATCTATGTTGTATTCCTCATATTTCTATATTAGCATTGTAATTGTCAGCAGATGTTCGTTCGTATTGAATCCCGATCTCTGAAGCCAGCCTGTTCTTTAGCTGATTGAAATCAATTTGTTGTGTTATTCTATTTATTATTATGCAAGAAGATAATTTATATATTTATGACAGTAAACTGATATATATATATATATATATATATATATATATATATATATATATATATATATATATATATATATATATATATGTTACGCGCGGTTTTTTTACGTTCTTATTTAAAGAAGCATTACGTCACTTAGAGGTGACTGAACTTTACACTTTACGCCAGTCGATTACGGCATTAACGGAATCGATGAAGAGCACTTAGTTAATTTTTAAAGTAGCGTTGCTTCTTTCACATGAATTTAATTAATATTCTCTCCTGTCGAGATTTCTCTTTCGAGATTCGATATTCTTCTGTCGGGATAATGTCGAGTTTCGAACATTTTCAGAACATTCTTTATACGAACCGAATCGTTTTTAACAGTATAATTATCCGATTTTTACGACGTCGAAATCTGAATCGTTTACCTTTATCGTTAATTACCATTTACACTATTATCATCTTCATCGTTTTGACGACGAATGGGAAATGGGAGGGTGGCGACTAATTAAAATGGAACTATCGAAGACGATGAAATGTTTAAACGAAGCAGAGTATGTCCCTTTTTGTATATCGTCGCGTTGAAAATCGCGAATAACGGACGACGATATTTAATGACAGACGATGTCGGTTCGATATGGTAATAATAATGACGATGGCGATAGCAATGCCCGATGTTTAACCTTTTCAGTCGCAGCGTTTCTCGCGAGGTATATGAACTTTTAACGGTGATAAAATTGCCAATTTTCATAATAAAAGGATAAAGTGGCTCATTATAATAATACAATAAAACTGTTATCCGTTATTCTAGCGGCGGCTGCGTTAATGACCTTGAGGTCGTAGTATCGCCAGAAAGGTTTCGTTTGTCGAACCGTGTTGGTCATGCTTTACCAGTTAATCCCGGCTTAACATATTGGTTAGAGTGCGGATGAACAGGACGAAGGTTTTGAAATTTCGACCGATGAAGACGTTTAATGAATCCGATAATGATGAAATTGACGACAATGATGAAGAGCCATTCGGAAAGCTGAAACACTAAAGTGCATCGATCGGTTTGAATGATAAGAGGAGGCATTACACAGATCTTACTTAAAAAAAAAAAAGCGAACAAGGAAACAATTGATACCATTTTTTCTTTACAGTTATGACGGTTTTCCTAGATAATTGTATTATATTGCGCTATGTTATACTAAATCTCTGAATAAAAATACAGTTACTCTAAATGTTGTCCGATTAAATATAGATTTTTTAAAATTTCTTTGCTAAATGATTTAAGATGTAGTTTGTTTGCGATGGAATTTCTGTTATTCGTCTATTCAGTTATCCGTCACAAGACCCGAGGGTGACGGATAAGTTCTATTGAACGTTATAATTTTATTCTACGTCTCTAATTCGGATACATTGTCCGTTTCAAGGAAGTGGTGGTGTATGTCTTTGACGCGGTTTTTCCATCTATTTCGGTCTCTGCTGCTGTTGGGGCCTTCGCTCGAATCTTCTTCTAGAGCGCTTTTGCTTTGTCCCGTATAATATTTTCCTACGCCGTGTTCTTGTTTCTATACGTGATCGTATTTTTATTGATTTCCGTCAGTAACGTTGACTCTATTTTTAATTAGTCTAAAACTTTGTTCTATGTGCACTATTCGGTTTAGTTATGTTCAACTTTCGGGCGGCTAGGTCGCGCGATTGGAAAATCAATACATTGATCAATTTTACATTCCTCGTTATACACGTGTTCATTTTCGCAGTCTGGCGACATACAATGCATCTGCGTATATTAAGTACGTCAAAATTTCATATCCCGTAAATTCGGTAGTATCCACCGGTTAGACTTTGTCTTTTTCACTCGCATTCTTCAGTTTGTTTATGAGTCCCATTAACCCTTTCAGTCAAAATGTGCGCTATACGAGGCATGAAATTTTAACGTAAAAATGTGTATACATTTCAATTTTAATAATATTTATATAAATACACGTTAAAAATTATCTACAGTTCACCTAAGAAGCAATATTATATAAAAAACACCCCTATAAAGTTTAATGTTAAGATTTTACAATGTATGACTGAAAGGGTTAAGCCCTTTTTAGATGAGCCGGAGGAAGAACTGATATATCATAATGAACGGACGATTATAACGAATCGTGTAAAATTACGACAGAATGAAAAGAGAAATCGATCGTATTGTATTTTTTCGTTTTTAATTGATTTATTTTTACGTCATCATCCGCGTTCGAAATATAATTACGGAAGATAATTATTTTAAGAATGTCTTATAAATTTATTTTCTTTATTTCTGTAATGTACCGTGATCCACAGAAGACGAACGGTATTGTCGTTTTTTTTAATAACTCGAAAACTAATCGAACCAAAATTTCAAAATTTTTGGAATGAAATTTTCTTTAAAAATAGGTAAACGATTACGATCATTTGTGGAACGCAATATCGTTCGAATGACCGTCATTTGCAACAATACGTCCATTCGGTCTTTTAAGAAAGTTTTCGAGCGTCTTCAGAAATCCGAGTTTTCATTTCGTAATCGCGGTTCTTAAGGTATCTCCGTAAAATAATCCTTTTTGGAATTTATCCTTAATGCCGAATTCGGTTGTATATTAGGTTCTGTTTTTGCTATACTAACCGAATTTATAGATATAAACTTACTCGATGAATTGTTTAGTGATGATTAACTTTATACATTGATTCTTTGAACCGACCCGCTTTAATTACCTGTATACGCGTCGTGTACTGTACCTAGACCAGTGGCACGGGAAAAGAGTGAACGTAATGTTAGTGAGTATGGATTGAAACTTCGAAGAATAAACCGAAATGACGGATTGTTAAATTAGATGGTATAAATTGGAGAATTTCAGAAAATTTTTATAAGTTACTAGAAGCATCGTGCGTGTAGGAAAGAATGTTTAGGATTTGTCGAGGATTGATCGCGAGGAAGTTGAATTGTACACAATCGAGGAGAATACGATAATGAGGACATTACAGGTTGGACATAAAGAAGGAGGAATATTTAGTGCGACCTAGGCGCAGACGAGTACATCATCCCATTTATTTGTTGAATAGGATAGAGTCCGGAGGAATGTTGAGAAGTTTGTTGGTAAGTGTAGTGAAGGTTCCATGACTTACACGCGCTGAGGAGTTTATATAAGTTTGGAGGTGTTTCATCGTCAGGAGCGGGAATGAGTCAATGTGCCATCTTTGGCGGCACTGTTCGTTGGTCATTATCTTGTATGTCAACACGCGATGATTACTCCATGTTATAATCAAATGACCAATTTCTTTAGCCAGGGGCTGTAATTTATAGGAAGGCATTGTAATGCTAGAAGAGAGTCCGTGCATAGTAAGAACACCTGATTAACGCTAATTATTCATAATCGGCATTTTAATAACCAGCAGTTACCGCGGAATAATTTAGCTGTGTATGTTCTACATCTTGATGCCGCACCGACATGACACGGAGTAAAAAGTAGAACAAATCCTATTTAAAGTACACACGTCGAAGGAAGAAGTTCGCAACGCGACTTCTGGAGTATATACCAGTCGATCATCAAACCCGTTATAGGATCCAACTTTGGTGAGGCGCGAATGGTTATTCGAAGTAGTGATTTTACATAAATGTAATTTTTTCCCAAATTTTCCTTCGGATGGTCACTTGGTATTCAATCATACACACGTTTCTTTGTGCCTGTCTCGCGCTTACACATGCATAAATGCCGGAGAGTAATAATTCGTGCGTGTCCAAATTTTTTATGTATATTAACCGGAATTCTGGCCAATAAAAATATTTCAATTTTTTTTAAAAGAAATTTTTTCTTTTAACATTGGTAATTACGGAATTTATTTTGGAATGTACGATCAATTTTGGAATCTGGAAATATTTACACCATGAGTAATCGTCGTTTTATAAAGATCGAACGGAATGACGCAATTGCGATATTTTCGCCATTATACAAATATTATAAGTTAAGCGAAATAACGCTGTTCTCTCGTAGGTACGTATCAATAAAAATAAATAAATAATAATAAACTTAACCGACCACTTCGTGCGTTTGAATTTCTTAGCCTTATTACTAATAATAATAATAATAATAATAATAATAATAATTCCACGCAACTTCGTCAAATATAAATGAACTGGTTTTTTAACAGGAACTGTGTGGCCCACTAAACTGCTCCTACGATTCTACGAAAGACGTTGCTAGTCTATTTATTATTTTAAAATTATTGAACAGGGTAAACATAATGTTTTCGGTATTTAAATTTCAGCAGCTGCGCCAACGATAAGGTCGCCCCATTACGGTCGTTTATATATTATTTTCGACGCAGTTCGAACATAAACGATAACGACCGATGAAAAAGAAATTATAATGTTTATCATTCGCGGAAATACGAGAATTCGTTTTTAAGAAATTTATTGTGTAAACGTAACGACTGCGACAGCTGGAGTTTGTATATGGTAAACAAGGAAACGTGAATAGATAATTTCCGGATATTCATTTTTAATGCGATAAATGCCGTTTCTAAACTTTTTGTATTAGACGCTTCTTAAAACTTTCTATTACGTGTCCATACGCGAAATGATTTTCTTTTTATATATTTTTTTCGTTCGCTATATGGCTGCGAAAACTGGATGCTACACTTACCTGTATAGACGGATATTAGAAATTTCTCGGATACAAAAAAGTCAGTAATAAAGAAGTCCTCGGTGAATAAAAAGCATTCAGAATTATTAATCTGTATTCGAGAAAGGAAGCCGCGATAATTAGGACACATTTTGAGAGGACCTAAATATTAATTATAGAAGACAAACTCCCTGACAAGAGATAGCTCGTCCTCAAAATTCACGAACGGGAGACGTACGACGCTGGTTTAGCTATTCGTCTATCCAATTACTTTTTTTTCGAACGAGATTGTAGCCAAGTTGAGACCTTCGTAATGGAAATGGCGGATGAACAAGAAGTAATAGGAACGCTTATATAGCTTACTATGCGTGATTCACTAGGAGTGGACTGCTTCAAATCTTATCTTATTAAACGATCAATGCCTATATACATATATATATATCAACCAAGAGAACCAGCTGGGTTTAGACTCGATTTCAGCACATCATAAGCTAAAAATTACAGTCACGATACAAAAACTGTGAAGAATATAATATGAAACTTTGCGCGGCATTTGTAGACTTCGAAAGGGTATTCGAGTTATATGAGCTATAATAGATTCGTCATCACGTAGCCACGGACTTAGCGTGGGTTATGTACAACTGATCGAGAAAATCTACTAGTGTGCGACGATGCAGATAAAATTATGGAATACCGCTAAAAACAAAACGAAACACAAAACAATGAAAAGTAACGAAAGAGAGGATTAATCACCGAAATTATTTATTCATCGGAAACCATATTCATGAAATTCTCTAAAATTGACGGACGATATTTAAACCACTCAATACTAGCAGATGACGGAGTACTGCGAAAGAGCTTCGGACGATGCTAAATTAAAGACACAGTCAAATTAAATTTGACTAGTAATAAACTCGCCATAAGATCGAGTGTGCTCTGAATGAATAGTTTCTTTTATCATTTTTATCACGTTTTTTTCTTCTTTTTCATCTCATCATCTCATGAATGGTAGTGTTCTCTTACAACGAGAGTTTCGAAACCCCATAACCGGATAAAAAACTGTTTGCGTTTAAATTTCGATTCCAAATGCTAATTAGATTTACATGGTTTAATGAAATACGGGCGATAACTTGCTTATTGGTGTAGCGTTTTGAAAAAGTTAACCGAATAATGCGGGCTCGTTTACCGAAACAGGGCTGTGGGCCGCATTTTCACCTGATCTACAATGTATGTCAAATTAAAACAAAATTACACATTCCGATGAGAATATATTTTTTGTTTGGATTTTAAACAGTTTCTAAAAAAAATAATGCGAAATATAAAATTACACTCAAATAATAAGCGTGTATTATTTGTATGTATATATTATCTTATAATTGACGTTAAAAGACTATTTATGTGGGCCATATATATATATATATATATATATATATATATATATATATATATATATATATAATATATAATATATAATGTATACATAATGAAAAAAAATATTGTCAAGAATATTAGGCTCCTTGCTTATATATTGTTTTTTTTTCCTTTTAATTCACTCCATTTCCCATCCATGAATACCGTAATTTTACAGCTGCTTATTTCCAATACTATAACAGCTTTCATATATACATACATACATATAATATATATATATAAAACAAGCGTCTGTTCAATAATATACATTTTAAAATAACGACTAAGATTTTTCGGTTATAAAGCAGTTATACTTTCGTATCTTCTTTATGGAAGCGAAATCTAGATTTTATGCAAAAGACAAATAAGAAATCTAGAACATTTTCACTAACGATTTAAAACTAAAACTGGACGATTTTATATCAAACGGCGGATTTTTTGACGTAGCGGATGTAATCACAATAGAGAACAATCGTTATTTGTATGATGTCGTTCAAATGCAACACAGTAGGTTCCCGGAAAGAACACGATATTAAGAATTACATCGGGAAACAGGCATGCGAGCTGGGCCTAACATGCAAGGGATATAAAGATCAGATATGTAAGAATGAATAAAGTTATCGAAATTTAAAAATAACTAGGAGGGGCAAAGGACAAAGAAGAGACTATAGCGAAGAACCGTGTGCGTCGTAAGCATCCGAAACATCACCGAAAAACGAAATCAATCACGATGAAAAGCCTTTAAAATGTCCGCATCTTGAGCTGCCCTATAATATGTTGAGATCTTCGCCAAGCGTTGTACTTATTCCACTCATTGTAGATCGCCTTTCCTATTTTTCTGTTCCTATTTCGTGCATGCAACTGTAGGTAACATACAGACGTATTTGGATTATAAAGTCTGGCTGGACATACAGCTTAATGTTATAGGGTTGCTGCGCAAAAGGTACACACGTAAATAGGATGTAACGGTTTCAGAACAAGTCCATAAGACTCATCATCGTCTCCCCACCTTGGTACTTATCGAACCGTGATACATATCCCATACATGAAAGACGAGATCAAACGTGCTGTTAAGCAATATGTAAACCGTACGTATTGGCGATCAATCTGCTTGACACTAGTCTGGATGTTTGCAGGTTAGAACGTAGTCAATCGTTTGATGATCTGGCCTAGTTTTTCAGTTGGGTCCATCGCTGGATGCTAACCCGTAACAAGTTATTTCGCGTTTCAGTTCAATTGCTGGATGGCTATCACCGGATTTATTTTTCACGGTTGATACGTAAAATTTCGATGGTACATTTACTTTCGTTTACTCTGATACGCCAACATCGTTGCAGTCGGTTTTCAATTGACGATAAAGTATTTTTTTCTAATTTTTCTAAAGGGATAACAATATTGTGTCATCTGCAAACGCAGCTGTTATTACGTTGTTATCAACAGGAAAATTAACTCACTTTCTTGCGACACAGCACGTGCAATATCGGAATATTGATTTATAGAATTTTAACTTGGCACATCCTCGATGTCGGATTTTATATAGTCAGGAGATGCGATACTATTTCTTTTAATTTTACATAACAATGTTGTCGAAGGCTTAGATATCTAAAATCACATCTGCGAATATTTGTTCGCTGTGGAAGCCCGATCAAAAAATAAAATAAAAATAAAGTAAAAAAAAGTATCTTTCGAATAATATGTCACTTTTTGAAATACGAATTAATCTTTGGAAAAAATATATTCCGATTTTTTCAAAAAATGTTTTGGATGGATCTATAGGATAAAACCTCATCCGGTGTCTTGCTTTGCTATAATTATGCCTCAATTTGCAGGATAAAGGAAAATATGTTTTTTTTTTGTAACTCCGATAAGTAATTAAATCAAATGCTGGACATTTTTTGATTATTTAATTTATTAGACTAATAGTAGAACTTTAAAAAGGTATACTTCAGGATTCGAGTACATCAGATGCGTCCTCTAATTGTAAATTTGGTTTAAGAACATAAGAAAACTATTTATTTTAGCAAATATATCGACTTTTTCTTTGTCAGCTCTAGAATATGTAACATCTGGTTTGAGAATTGGTGAAATGTATATTTCGACTTTTGATTGTTTTCCAATAGTTTGTCGCTGTAGCGCTGAAAGAATTCATTTTGTTCATACTTTTAAGTAAGAATTGCAGTTCTTTCGATTTACTATTTAAGAATGTTTTATAACACGCATTTAGGAAGCCTGTCATTTTCTACCTTTATGCCAAGTAGTATCGAAAGCCTTCGTAACCATCCAGGAGAACCGTACAAGTATGTTTATTACGATTAAAATTATGCGTGATAAACTCCGTGATTCGTGCTACTTGTTCGGTGGTTGAATAACCTGGACGAAAGCCAAACTGTGTGTTAGGAATGATTTTTTCGTTATTTGCATGAAGTCTTAAACGGGATAGTATAATTTTTTCCGCTATTTTACTTAGATTGCTCAATAAACTAATAGGACACGTATGTTACTTGCACACGAGGCATCCTTTCCGGGTTTGGGAAGAGCAATAATTTTGGCTATCTTCCAACTGTTTGGATAATAACCGAATCTAAAGATAGCGTTAATTAAATTTGTAAGTTCAATAATAGCTTTTAGCGGCAATTTCTTAATAATGGGAGTAGAAATATTGTCATCCCCTGACGAACCTTTTACTTTTATAGCTTTAATATTGTTAAGGACTTCACTTGGGTTGAAAAGAGGAAAAATATTGGGCAGTAGATTGGCATTGAGGAATTTTTTAACAGCCGAATGAATTTTTCTCACTTGATAGCCAGATGCAAAATTAGAATTACGATTATGAACTTTGGAATACTCTGATGCTAAAAACTCAGCTTTCGCTTCATTTTTGTAAGCATAGTTATCTATAAAGGCTTCCTCCTGTTAAAAACAACAACACAAAGGTACCGATGTTTACGCTTGAACAGCCGACTAATGTACCGATATTACATTTAAATTAAGAAGAAAGAACTAAACGCATGTATTGGAAAATAATCCCGGTTAACGGGTGGAAATAGTATATTTTCTATTGACTACGAACGTCTTATCTACGCTGAAATTCTCTAAGGCCTATCTTTATATACGGGATGCAACTGCAGGGTTGTGCGAAACTGATAAATGCAAGAATTATATGGATAGCCCAAAATAAAATTCTTCATCCGATAACGAATGCACCTTGCACCTTGACTTAAACATTCCTTATGCATGTGAGTCCGGCTGTGAGATTGAAAATCATCCAAATACGCTAGCATCACCATTACAGGTTGTGTACTAGTGGGTACTGTTCTTTTCATGTTATGCTCTCCTAAATTATCCCATAAGGTACACAACAGTGGTAGCTTTGTAATTGTTAAAAGTACAATAAAATAAAAGTGTCTATCTACTAAAGAAATTCAACTAACAAATATAATGGCCGTATACATCGAATGGTAAAATTGCGCTTCCTACACTGTACCGCCCTCAAAGACCGTGCAGATTTATCGAACGTAATTCAGGTGAATATTTTAATATTCTCTAGACCGTTGGTTCATCTCGCCCGGTGAGTGAAACCCGGAAAACGTGAGATGGGCTCATGATTTCCAAATCCCGAGGGAAAACTCTTAAAATAATATTAAACAAAAATGTAGGTTTTGAGGCAACAGGATTACTAGACTTAAATAAACATCCCGAAGCTTTACATTTTTTTTTTGTAAGTGATGGAATTTCAATGTTGAACCGACTTCGGATTTTGATTTATGATCATGTCAAAGTGCCACGATTTTAACTGCAAGTACGGGATTGATAAACCAAAAAAAAACTACATAATTAAAGGAAGTTCCATAAATTCTTCGTATTGCGGCAGAAGTAAAAAAATGAGTCAAAAAACCGATGACCATCATAATGGGTATATATACAACAGCGAAGAAGATTGAAGTCCCGTTAGAGCTTTAACCACTAAAGCAAACGACTTAATGCCTGGGAAACAGAATGCCAAGAATGTAAAACGGAGCTACGGCTTAAACCTAGATGCAGACCTAAACTATGTCAGATGGAGATCTCTCAATAGATTGCGGAGGACACAAGTTGGACGAACCGGGGAGAATTTTAAAAAATGGGGAATTTCAGAAAATTCACTATGTACATGTAATGAGGACTCGCTTGTTTTCGTGTAAAGTATGTCCGATTAAATGCAATTTCGAAGACGTCATTAAATTGGAAGGTAATGTAATTGATTTCATTGGAAATCCGTACTGTGAAGTACGTACACCGGACACGAAGAAGAGGAATTAAATTTATCACTAAAATCAGTATCATAGATACAGTGGTTCAGTACTTTACTAAAACAATTCACAGTGTAGCATGGAGGTCTACTTCGAAATAAATTTAAATAAAAAATAATAATATATACCGCGACAAGCTCTAGATCTGGTGAAAAAATATCAGTTTCCTCGTTACGTAATCAACGTTTTATTAGCAGCTATTTAGCAAACAGACTATTTTACGTTACCATCAATGATTCAAGGTCTACTATGAAAACCCCCAAGGTAGTATTCCGGGTCCCTTTCTGTTTACTTTGTTCTGATTTACCAAATCTACCTGATATTCAGACTGCTAGACGATACAGCTCTTTTCTGTACTTCTTATATACCTAAAGCAATTACTAATAAATTACAGTCAGGAATAAATCGTGTCTTTCGTTATTATAAAAAATGGCGCAAATTTATATTAATTGTGATAAAACGGAGGTTATATTTTTCACTCGCAGGCGTTTACTTGCCGAAGTTAAGCAAGGAGTTCAGATAGATGCTATATATATATGACAGCACAGTCGCAACGATAGTAATTTTCTGATTCATCTGTATATATTGAGAAGGTTTTGCGAAAGGAATTCACTGATATCCTGTTGAGATATGTCATCTTATCAGTACGTTGTAAGATCGCTATTAGGAATGAATTTCATTTTGCATAGCGAATATAATTATTTAACACTCGGCCACTCTGATATACATGTTGAATTTTATCGCCAAAACTAGAACCCAGATGATTATCGTTGTGTACGTAAATATATAACGGTAACGTCCTGTGTTGATTAGTATTATTATTATTATTATTATTATTATTATGTTGAATTTAAGTGCCAGCACACTTTTCTTTATGTCGATTAAATTAGATAACAAGTGTTTAACTGCGGCTATATCCGTAGTTTTTTACTGTCTGTTTTAAAAATTAATCGTTATCAAGGTGGAATCTTCTTCTATTCGACGTGTCGTACAGTATATGCGTTGGAATAAAAAATCATTAAGATCTGTATTCGTGGCAGTTGTTTTTATACTTTTTATTCCGTCTTTCTTAATTAGTTCTTTAGTTTGATTTTTATAGCGCCGCGCGTAATTGCCGAGGGTATTACGGTATTGATGACTTAGACATACAGTAAATGAGGTTGGAATAGGAAATGAATTGTTCAATTGTGAGAATGGTCGACGAACTGTTGGAAAGTAAACCAGATAGGATATGCGAACTGTTATGGGGTAAATACGAATGGGGGTGTAGAGTAGTGTAGTAAAATGTTTTGAATAAGTAGACAAAAGGGACAAAAAAAGTAGTGGTTGGGTATACGTTGGTCGTGAGAAAGTGAAAATTGTACCTACTCTATTATATATTATATATTATTTCTTTCTTTTTTTTTATACAATTCGTTAATCGTGACGTACATATTTCGTTGGTTAGTCATCTTATCTGCCCAGGAGATGACTACGTACGTTAATTGGTCTTTCCAAAGTCAGTTTTCATTTTTTGAAATTTTAAAAGTAACGACTTTTCATTTTCATATTTCTAATTGTTTCTCGGAGCTTTTCCAAATTTCCAAATATCCATCTGGCCGCGCTGTGAAAACTAATTCTTCCTTCATCCGTCATATTTCGATCTTCAAATTCCACGAATTTTGTTTCGTCTATGTGTGTACGTTCACGTCATACTTCGTTTTTTCCTTTTTTTGATCTAGTATTCGTAGTTCTTTGCAATTTGTTTCTTCTGTTTGACTATTTTTATATCATCCGCGTCGTATAAGGGAATGAACAAACAAATTAAAAAAAAATTTATTAAAAAAAAAAACACAAAGCGAGGACGTGTGTAAGCGCGTCGGATTATTTATCGAATATTCGATAGAAATAGTAGTACAATTTTGTTAATGTTTAGTAATAAAACATTTCGACAATTATCCCAGTTTCAAGTTAAAATTGAAAAATAAATTACAATAAATATATAATAACAATAAGAAAAGTCATGTATATAAAAAATATATACTTCTAACATCTGGGGCATCTCTAGTTCAAGACTGAGATGCTTGTCAACAGGGTTGCTTATTGATTAACTACAATATAAATAATAAAGACTCGGTATATTATAATACGGTCTTTTATTAACGCGTTTAATGAATTATTATTATTTCTTATTTTTAATTTTTCTAATATTTTTATTTTCTCATTATTTTTTTTTTTTTCTAGAATACATCATCCAAATCCCCAAATCCATTGACAGCTAATTGACTTAATGATGAAACACCTAAAAGACTAAAACGGAAAAGAATGATAGATCTGGCTTAAAATATAATACTACTCTAAGGCGGTTGGATAATGGGCAAAACCACCATCTCCTGATACGAACATAAAATCCAGTAGATAATTATTTAAATTAGTTCTGGATTAGAGGGAAATAGAAAAAAAAAATATTTTTTTTTACGTATATCGTAGTTTTCGTTAATATCATTAATTTCGCTTTTAAACATTGCTAAAAATTTAAACACGAAATTAATAATATTCATGATAACTAAAAATATTTTACATATAGAAAGAAAAACTAGAAAAAAAAATAATAATTAGAATAAATAATCGAATTAAGAAATAAAATTAATTAAACATATTAATACCGCTTGACGATGAATTAGTTTTATTAAATACTCTATATTACGAGTTAGTCGTTAGTGATTTACCGTATATAATTGTAGGTTACAACATAATATATAGTATTCGTTGAAAAACATCAGTCTTGAACTAGATGTCTTAGATGTTAGTTGTTTTTTAAGTTATTACTTTTCTTATTGTTATTATATACTTTTTATTTTAATTTACATTTTAATTTTGAAAATGGTGTAACTGCCGAAAATCTTTGTTAAAAATTATTTCATCATTCGTAAAAAAAATCACTACTCCGTGTATTATGCAATTTATATACAAGAATTGGAGTTATCGTAAAAAAAATCATTGAAAAATAAGAAAAGAAAACGCTCCGTACCCGAGTAATGTTATCCTTTAGTTGTCAGATTTTATTTATTGACGATAATATTAAATCTGAGATGTGAAACCAGCAATCGATTACCGGTTATTTACTTATTATTTTGTATAGTCGAAATTTAGTACATTCCTTTGCAATTATTAAAAATATGACAAACAGCTCCATAGGTCTATTTTCATTTATTATTATTTTTTTTAAGTTTTTGAATTGAGATTTCAGTTAGAATTATCAATCAAAAGAGCCGATATTAATTCTATCCGCCTGACGATGGTGGTCTCGCAGAGGATTCCGTCCTTTAATAAACGTGTACACAGTGATTAACAAATAGAATGAATCTTTAGCAGACGATATTTCCAAGAACTTTTGTTTCGTACATCCTGCTGCGTGAGTTGTTCGATTCGTGTTTTATCTATCGATAACGGTTTACGATAACCCACATTAAAAATCATCTCGGATATCCTTAGTACCATCGAGGAATCTGCTCTGGATCTTCATTTACGTGCTATATATGTATATATATACCACCCACGACCTGGGTAGATCCTATTTACAAACACGTGTTTTCAATATGCGTCTTTCACTTAAATAAAAGAAGAAATAAAGAAGAGCAGTGCAGTCGAAAAATATTTATTCATATGACGAGGGTTAATTTTTAATACCGTGAAAGAACTATTTTTATATATATATATATATATATATATATATATGTGTGTATGTATTACGATTTTCAATAATTTTTTAGGTATAAAAATTAAAGAACATAATAGGAGGACGCCATTTGTTGGTAGCACGACCAGAAAGTGATAATAAATCTTGAGTAACCTAGCACGTCCGATTAACTAAATACAGATTGGGTCGGATCAAAATTTGTACACGATTTTTGCACAGTTCTTATTTTATTGAATCGAACTTAACAGGAGGTTTATATTTTGACTTTAAGCATACATATTAAATTATTATAATTATTATCATCATCGTGTTTTATTTATGTATTATCTTTAGTTCAAAAGTCAGGGCCCAATAATATAAATAATAAATCAAAATCGTGATGTGAATTGTTTTTGGTAAAAAGATGAAAACTTGTTATATCTGTACAAATAAAAAAAAAAATAGTTTTTAATTAAAATTCGTTTGTGCAAGGTCGAAACGTGTAATACTCGTATTAAGCGGCTAACTAGGCCACTTCAATAATTGAGTAAATTAATAAATCAAGAAAGAATCGGATTATTATTTATTTTTTTTTTTTTAATGCGGGTGTATTTACAGCTTACCGAACGTGATACTATGGGGACTATCTACATCTTAATCATGACTTCTCTAGAAACGACGCTATATGGGGGAATAACTGTAGATTATCTAGATGTAGAAGGGACGATACATTATACGGAGGTGTAATACCCAAAGAACGCAGCAAGACCGGTTAAAGCTCCAAACGCAACGGCGTCGCAGAAGCGCATTAAAAAAAAAAAACACGATCGGGATTGCAGACTGCCTGTTCTGAATGGAGGGGACAGAAAGGACTTTCTCTAAGCTGCATATGGAAAAGACGGTCAGACAACAAATGATGTCCAAATCGCAATCTACTGATGAGTACAATTCCCTTACGACTAATCTTCTGAAAGAAATAGAACCACGGGAGTTTGGGGAGAGATTTTGTTGGAGATTAAGTCTATACCACTAGACGACGCGTCTTTTGACAATGAGTCAACAAATTCGTTGTCCGCAATAATGACCCGGCACCTACAAGAAGTACACAGATATTCCCACACGTTCCAAATTATTAAGCTTTAGCATAAACCAATAATATATCTGACACGTTTAAACGTCAACAAGTTATCATTGAAACAGCCCTTCTACGGAGGACTAAGTGTATCACTGACAGTCTTCGGATATTGTAATAGTTTTCGAAAAGCAAAGTAAAACTTTTAGCGCGTATAGCCTAAGAAAATGCGATTGACGTTACTGAAAAAGATACAGACCTTTTCGTACGTGGAAGAATTCGAGGATATAAGATCGCTAATCACATTCCTCATTCAAAATACGGATTGGCTAAATATGTACGAATTAATTTGGCCGTACAAAAAATAAATCCAAGGAAACTGTTTGAACATCGCTATAAAAGTAGATAAATTGACGATCGTCAACGTGTAGTATAAACCACCTGGTATATTATGGATCAACCACCGCTGTCAAGTTATAAATCGCCATGTATTTACACTGGAGAACTTAGGTACACAAAAAATGATAAAAATGGAGCTATCATTTAAGATTGAATCAAACATGAAATTGATTTTTAATGCTAAGTATAATGGAATAATAAGATGAAAATGGGATTACGACCTAGAATTTTGTATATTTCTCAGAAGTTTTACAACGAAAACTACATCATATCGAACAGTTCGATTTCCCAAACTAGCATTACAGACCTGGTATTAATTGATACAAGAGTATACGTTTCAGATGTACAATCCATTCCAAAAAATAGATGAAACTTTAAAAAAGCTAAATGGGACAATTTAAAACAGTTAAAATATGCAAAACATGCTACCAACAATTGGAAAGTAGAGACAATTTGTTGAGAACATTAAAGATGCCGCTTATAATAGAAGGAAGATCTATATATCATGCCGAACTTGGAGAGAACTCGAAACTTTATAATATATTTTAATCATCAATCAATCTACAGCAGCTGAGTTATTAACAAAACTCAATGAGGAATCAAAAAATAGATGGCTCAAGACAATCGAAAATATTAATTATACTCGTAATAGTAAAAATATAGCGAAACTGAATAGCATTTTGCTATTGTGAATCGTAGGTCTAAATTGAGTTCTTTTCTAGCCAGCACGTTCTTAATTACTTGCATTTATTTTCCTCCAGGTTGGTGCCAAAGTATTCGATAATTGAAACCTGCTCCAGTTCTGTTTAACCATATCGAGTATTTTATTGGTTTCCTTAAAAACACTATCACTTTTCTTTTAAGTTTTTTGATCGAAAGTCCGAAAGCTTTGCTGTGGGTAACTCGTCCTGGCTATATGTTATAAAAAAGCTGTCGTCTGCATATCGTAGGTCATTACTCGTGTAGCTCTTTGATTTTGCAGTCATTTTCATCAAAGCATAAAGATTTGATGTGTGTATAAATTAAACAGCAAGGGCGAAAGTACGCACCCTCGGCGAATTCCTCTTTTAATAGCCCTACTTTCAGATTCAGCTTCTCCGAAACTTCTGCTGTTTGTCCAGAAAAAATAAAAATATAGTTGACTTACGATGCGTAAGTCATTTCTGCTGATAAGAATCATCTTTAATATTTCAAATATACGTAGAAGAAATTCGTAGACAAATATTTACCAAAAAATACCAAATACACACGGAAGATGTTTTATAGAAATACAGAAAAGCGGAAGGTAGTGAAAAGTATGAAGAAATGGAAACAATTATCGGACGTTTATGCCGTGAAATGAGCGAGGATGTCTGGTAAGAAGTTTCCAGCAAATAATTTTAAACGGGAAATTACGTTAATGAAAGGTTCCAATTAATTACGGTCGATAAAAATTAACTTCGATATTATTTTTAGTCATATTCACGATATTCTCGCGAGACATAGCGAAGATAATTTATACGTCGTAAATAAAATCTAACGAACGATATTATATCGGCCGGATCAGGGAACGTTAAAAACCAGATTAACGATTAATTCACATTAATTTCTCATGGTTCTTCCGACCGGCTCATTTACTTACGATAATATGGAAAAATGACATAACGGATACGTTACATATGTATATTAATTAATAATAAATATAGATACACGTACATAATGAGCGTAGATATATAACAATTACTGCAATAGGTATCAACTGATAAAAAAAAAGTCGTTCACCGTTGTACACTACCAACCTGTTTTCATCACGTTGAGAAGCAAGGTCATTCTAGGAAAGAACTTATATCTGGTTGTCAGCTGCTTGCTTCTATAAAGTATAAACGTCGGTTAGGAAACAGCTGTTTGCGACAGCGTATAAAATAATAATGATTACATCCGTTTAACAGTAACATTCACGTTTTTAAGGAGTCCGGTTACGATGCTTTCATTTACACGTGTATTTTATTAACATTATTATTATTATTATTATTACGATTATTAATATGAATATTTATTTATAATACATGTGTAGACGCCAGTTCTGCAATTGATAAAAAGGACAAATGTGTGATAGTCGTGTAGATGTGTTGTAGGCATATTCCAAAAACCGGCTATCGGTTGATGATCACCAATAAGAAGTTCTTTGCTTTGCCCGTTCGATCTCGATCTCGATCTCGATCTCGAACTCGATGGTTATTCATTCCCTGCAATAATCGAATAACGTTCGTGTCTCGTTAGCCGCGTGTTAATCCGTTGCGTTATAACTGCCGGCTTGGTCGAAGGAGTAAGTTGTAAAAGTTAGTTCGCGTTGTCGCGGGTTTTAAGTATAATCAAAAAATTAAAGTTGTAGCCTCTTGTTCGATATATTTATTAGTACATCTGTATTTTTTTTTTAAATAGAAAAATATATATATAAATAATTATTACGTAGTAAATTTTTTCAAAGAAATCGATCGATCTTTGACTGAAAACTGAAAACTGTCATTACAATGGTACGTAGTTTGACTTTATGGACGAAAACTTTGAGCTTTCCAGCCAGAGGTTCGCCTCCGAAACATAACAGAGATAAAAATTCGAATTCGTCCATCGCGCTTTCGTGTACTCCGACTAAGGATAAAACCCCGGCTTCGACACCGGACGTGAGTATTACGTGTTATTATATAAAAGTCGACAAATATTGTTATATTTTTAAAAAGCTCCTAGGTAAATTTAGGGGTTAAATTATATAGGCCTGAGGTAATTCCGTTTAAAGATTTCACAACGCTAATGCCTACTTCGAACTATTTTTAATTTAAAAAATATAGATATATATGTAATAATTTTTTTTCGCGCTTGAAAATGATGTAACTGTCGAAAAGCTTCGCGATTAAAAAACTTTTAGTGATTGTGTTATATTTTCTTCGGTTTATTATCAAAGATTTATATAATTCGAAAGTCGCTGAAGTGTAATTTATGTAATAAAAAAATAATAAACATCCAAATCTGCGTACACAAATATTCGGAAAATTGGATCACGTCTAAAATTTTATACTTTTGAAACGATATTTATTTCTTAACGTTGCACGACATCCGAAGAAATTGCCAATTTTCCATATATATATATATATATATATATATAATAAAATATTAAAATGTCCAAAAAGTCGTAATGTTTTATACAATCGAACTCACGAGATAATTACTTCTTATTGAAGTTCTTATTTCCAATAAAAGTACGATCGATTAGTTCTTTTTAAATTTGATGAAATATTTAAAAAATTCAAATTCTGAATTGATACTTGTACAATAAGTATAAACTAAGGAATTTTTTACGTAAGTTTCGCACTCGCGTATATTTAGTAGAAATCCTAAAAACTGCGCACACACATATGCGCATTATATATATATATATGTATTAACCGTTTCAGTCAAAATGTCCACTATATAGGACATGAAATTTTAATGTTAACAAAAATTGTTATACATGAATGTATTAATTTAAAAAATATTTATTATATAAATAGATTGAAAATTATCTACAATTCACCTCTAAGAAGAGCAGTATCGTGCAATAGACACCCCCTATAAAGTGTATAATTTTAAGAATTTATAATGCATGGCTGAAAGGGTTAAATTTAATCGACACCGATAGAGGTAATGGCTTTGGATGTTATAGCAAATAGATATTAAAAAATGCGAGAAATATTATGAAATTTATTAGTTATAGTCCAATAGTCACGTTCGAACGTTTAAGCGTCGTCATCAATGGAACACCAATTACGCCGGTCGACGACGATGAATTTATTCTTATTTCCTTTCCGTCCTGAAAATAATTTGTAAACAATCGTCGGCAATTCGTAAACAATCGCGATAAACAATTTCTTTCAGTCTTTCTTTCATCTTCAGCGAAGGTATTAAGGCAGTGTTCACACGGCGCGACAATACCGTGCGAAATAACAGTAATGATAAAAATCAATAAATAACTAAGAAGACCAACAAGAGGAAACAACAAGACGAGGAAGAAGAAAAAGGAAACATCTGTAACACTGATAATAATATCAACAATAATGATAATAATCGAATTAATAATAATAATGTTTCCTTTAGGTTTTGTTCAAAAGTGCACCTTTTCCCTACTTCAAGTTTATTTCTTAACCTTGATCTTGGTACAATTCCTTTAGCTCGAATGAGGATCAAGTCGCATACTAGTAGGTTATCTAACTTTAATTCTTCATTGAATACCCCGCCATCAAACTGAACGGAAGGACACGGTCGGTTTTAAATGAGGCTTGTATCCACTTCTGCAAGTCATTCTTATCATCAACAAACGTCGCGACCTGCATACGTGGCTTGACTCGAAGATCATCGTACGCGTGTATACGAGATAAAGAATTGGTATCCTCGAGGAACACGCCGTTCTTAATAGAGTAGAATTCGTATAATTCGTCGCTGCGTTTTATGTGAAATCGCTATTGTTTGAGGAAAATATTGAAGATGACAAGAACGAATTACGTTTTGTTCTAGTTTTAAGAGCGATCTTAATGCTACCCGCGATCGAAGATTCGACTGAAAGACAACGAGATGATTTCCTGTCAAATAATTGCGAATGTATGCCGGGTTCTCGATGAATTTGCTCGACTGCGAGGAATGTTCTCCTACAAAACCCAAATCGGTTAGAGTGCAACGCGTATTAGTCTAGTCTAGACACTAGTCCTTTTTCACAAATACTTCAGGTTTCATTAGTAGGTTTACCTAATTTAGTATCATTACCCGAACCACCTTCAACTGTGACGGATAGAGCATAATTATAAATCGAATACTGTATTATTATTATTATTTTTATTATTCTAGTGATTTATTTATATTTTAAGAGGAGCACTTCTGTTTTTAATGTTTTTATCGATCATCGATCTCGGACGGTTTCCTTTTGAAACAATAGCTCTAGATTGACTTATCAATTCGGTCGATTCTCCACGGCTAAGTTATAATTTCCATCGGGGATTGCGCATAAAACAAAATATATATATATATATTAATAATCCGACGTAGAGTGTCTAGTCTTTGTAAAAGTACAATTTTTTTAAAAATTGTTTCAGTTTTCATCGTTAATATATAACGAACTTTCTCAACAATTCGGTTGTTTCGTTGGGTTAATTATCAAAAAGAACACTTGTAAAAGCTCGTTAATAATTTATTAATAATTTAAGGAGGCCACACACAGTCTGGAATTATTATCTCATTCCCGTATAATTATGTGAAGCTTTTACCTTTAATTGATGACGTAATCGTTGAAATGTGTTGCATTTATCCAACACATTATATATATATATATATATATATATATATATATATATATATATATATATATATATATCCAGTACACGTGTCATTTTTTAAACCGGTTTACAGGTTTTTATTTTTTATGGATATCCGTTTCCTTCTTCTAAGAAGACAAGACGGCGCTTTCTCAAAAACTTACAATGGAAATTTTAACTAAATAAGCGATTAATTATAAAATTTCTCCCTAAAATTTGTTTAATTTTTTTGTTAACTTGCGTTGTAGTAGGAACTTGGTTGAATTTGACGAAAAGTAATTTTTATTTGGTAAAATTTAATAATAACACTTTCGTGGTTGTTTTCCATTCGTCTAGAATTATTTTCGATGAAATGAATAAATTATCGAGATATTTTTTGAAAATTATTTTTTTACTTTTACGACGGAGTGCATTAACGAAATTTTAAAATTCTTTCGCGATTAAAATTTGGCAAATTTGTAGCGTATTATTCTAATTAATTCTCCGTAAACGTTTATTTTATTAGTTTTTATTTAAATTAAACCGGAATTTATTTCATCAAACGAGCGTAATTGAAAAATTTAAACGTGTTTTCCAGCAATTTGTCGATTATACATTTTGACCTCGGCATAACTAAATTTATCTCGATGTTATTATTAGATACGTGAATTTGAAATACCGGTAGCGATAATTCGTTTCAACTTGTTTTTTTTTTAAAGATATATATATATATAACTTCTGAACGATGGGACTTGTATGATGATGTATGTGGAAATATGATACATGCGCGTATGTCTGCAATATGCGTGGTTTACATAAATGATCGTACGAAACAAAGAGAAACCACAAATAGTTGGAATGTAGATCAGGCATCGTGAGAAAAATATCGTATTAGATAAAAACAAATTTACGCTTTCCACCGTCGTAATGTAAAGTTTTACGTAATAGAACTTCAAAGTTTTCTCTTTCTGATCGATTACTTTTTCACCTTTCTATTGATAAACGATTAGGAAATGCCCGAATATCTATTACATATATATATACATATATGTTTTGTTTTTTTTGTAATTTACCCGTACATATATACATGTTTACACACAATGGGCAACGTTATGTTTGGTACGGTTGATTATTCGGGGCTTCGTTTACACACTTATTCGTAAAGACCGAAGGTCGCGGATTTAATTTCACGCCGCATAACTTTCACGGATTTCCATAGACGCCACATCGTCCATTTATCTGCCACTATTAACGTCCCGTGAAGATGGAACAATTTTTAAGTTTTATACGTGCCATCGCCAGCCGTTTATAGTTTTTACGGTTAAGGACGCATTTCTATCGTAACCGTTCAAAAATGAAATGTAATCCTATTATGTATATATAAATTTTCGTCGTCGATATTCAGAATATTTTTTAACATGTTCGCCGTCGTTATAATTGATTAAATTCGGCGATATTTTCTGAAAATGTTGATTTTTTTCTTATCATTCTGGTACTTTCTGTAGAAGTTGCCATTCAAAAATAGGCATCAATCCTATTTTATGCTCGAATAGTTTTAATCGATAATATAAATATAACGCGATTGCACGTTTTTTTGTTTTTTTTTTGAATTTTCGTGAACTGAAATTTAAAATTTTATTTAGACTAGTATAATACAATTTGCATATTACGACGATCGTCCTATGTATTCTACCTATAAATTATTTTAGTTATACCGGTTAACGCGCAATATACTACTGCAAAACCGGAGACACGGATGAGAATGTTCGCAGATTAGAAGTAACAAGTCGGATGATTGGATGAATCGAAGAAGACGATATATATTATCTGGTCTTGAATTCAGTAATAAGTCGTTGGCTGATGCGCAAGGAGCTGTGATTAGTACAGTCGATTAGAAGATGATGCACTGTAACGATATTGTTGCCCCAGGAATGAAGTTGGTAACTGTGAGTGTTAGCTGTATGGCCGAGTCTAAGACGAAGTAAAACTATTTCATCCGCCATAAGTCGGAAGACGTAATGAACGGGCGCGGTGTCTAATTTTATCGATCTTAATTCATTACTAATTGATGCGTCCAGAGAGTGATTTAATTGATTAGATATTAATTTTAAAGCATCCACACGCGGAATGACAAGATTTGGACGAGGAAGCGTGGTTGCCGCTTCAGCTCAGTCTGTAATATCATTAGCTGCAATATGAGAGAGTGTCCAGGAACCTAAACCATTATCGACCGATATATCGGTTCTATTGACTATAATAACTCGATGATCATCTCTTAGTCAGTGGATGTTAATGAAATGAATGGTACTTACAGATAGCCAGAATTGCCGAGGATCGAATAGATAGTGCGTAAAAATTAATTTATACCGAGTTGCCTCTAAAAAAACGTCCGAAGATAGCCTTATCTGTATTTACACATATATGTATGAAAGCACCCCCTATAATATATATATATATATATATATATGTAAGATTCAGATTTAATATTGTATTTTATTGCAACTTTACAGAAGGAATCGAAAATACACGATATTATAAGCGCGAATCGACGAATGAAAACGAAATAATCATTCCTCTCACGGAGAGATTACGGAAACTGAAACTAACTGTTCACATTGCAACAGATAACATACAAACGACGCTGTTATCTAAAGAACGATCTGATCGTACTTTACATATATATCAAGTTTTTCTGCGAGTACTTAAAATTTACATTTTCGAAAAAATGTATAATCCTACCCTATAGTTGACACGATGCAGTATGCATTTCTTTATTTTGTAATTTTAATGGTGTGCTAGATCGCACGTATATTTTGTTTTTTTATTTAATCTACCCGATATTATCGACGAAAAGTCAGTTTTAATATTTTCTTCAATCGTGTTATAGCGGTCGGTTCGAGAGCGCTTATTTTTAGTCTGTCGACTGATTTTTTGTTACTATTTTAAAATTTAGTATTAATCGCGATAAAAATAATAAGAAAATGTAAAGCTTTTCACGGGCGTAAATACCTATATTACGATAAACCTTATTTGATTTTAAATTATACGGAAAGAAAATGATGAGTCTGATCGATCATCGCGATAAAAATTGCCCATTTCGTGAAAATCTCTCGATAGAACATTCGCGTTAATTGGATAATTATATTCGACCAGTTTAACGACTTGGTCATTATTATATTCGAAACAAAAGTAGATTTCAGAGCTTAAATTTAATTTTAATGAATATATATATATATATATATATATATATATATATATATATATATATATATATATATATATAGTGTGTGTCAGTTTTATTAATGTAAATCTTTGACCGGAACAAGTTGTTCTTTGTTCTTTTTTTTTCTCTTTGTTTATATTTCTGAAGATATGCAACGAATTATTTACCATCCATAGCTGTAATGTTATTCATTCGATTAATTCAATGCGGGGTCGATTTATAATGATATACACGCATGTCCAATTAACACGATACTATAAAATTGCTACACCGTAAAGCACGATGAAATCTAGATCGGTAGAAGTCCATTTTCTTCCAGCTGTAAGTAAAGTAATATATATATATATATACACCTATATGTATATAATTCTTTGATTTCACGCTCCCTGCTTTCTTCTTATCCTTTTTAACTTGACCAGATCATTACGTCGCACTTCGGTGATAACTCGCCCCGTCCGATCTGGAAATTTGAATATAACAACGACCTTTCAACGGAAGTGGTTTCATTTGTAAATTTTTTCCAGCACTGTAGCACGTCGACGATTTTCCAGTTCCATTTTGGAAATGTCGTTTCCTCTCTCATTTTCATAATGCACGATCGGTCTCAGCCGTATATATCGCTAGCTGCCATTCGTTTTAATTGACGACGTGTATACATTCTTAGCACGCCGGACGTACGTTATAAAGTATAATTACGTACGGGTTGTTAGAATTCTCGACCGGAACGCTCTTAACGGTCATTATCGACCATTATTAAGCGACGATGAAGACAATTCGAATGAAGATTATTAATACATATATACACACCCATTGTTTGGTCCGATCGAGTTAATTCAACCTAATTGCCGAAATAAATCCCATTAAGGTACTTACGACCTGTAGTAAAGTTTGTATATTTATTAAAGTTGGGCGCCTATTACTGATCGGTAGCGTCGGATTATAAGTATAGTATAACCATAAGTTAGATCGTTATAAGTGATTGATCAACGATTATATAAATTTATATGTTAACTATATTGGTAATCTATCTAAATAATTATCTTATTTTTTATATTTATCTATCTCTTTGCACGTATATATATATATATATATATATATATATATATATATATATATATATATATATATATATATATATATATAAATAATATCTATGTATCTGATAATTTATACGTAAAAATATAATAAAAACCCCCCAAAAAAGTAAGGAAATTACTTTTATATAATTTAACTAATTTTAAAAGTACAATTCAACAATAATTGAACTGGAAGAAAATGGTGCAAAATGAAAATGTCCCTTCAAAGCTAATGAATCTATACACATGATATAAACAAAAAAAATCTGTGCCTCGTTTTTTTTTTAAACACATACACATGCACGCACACGCCAATATATGTATATATAAGAATAAGCCTACCTATGTGTATAAACGTGGTTTGGTGACGCGAGATGGTAGCACGATACATGCGAACGGGATATATATATGTATGTGTGTATGAATGTATATCCGTGCGCAACTTTGTTGACCACCCTCACGTAACAAAACGTGGTTTGATAGGTAGTTGTTGGTATATATATATATATATATATATATATATATATATATATATATATCCGTCTATTTCCGCTCGTTTTGCGGTTAACTTCTCATATAAATCGCGCCAATAGAAGTTTCACTTGAAAGACATTTTCAATCATCTCTCTGTTTATCTTTATACCTAATTGTTTGTCTATCTATCTGCCTATATCCATCTAAATATACAGGCCCAATAGTTAATCCAACTATCTATATATTTACGGTCTATTCATCTATGTATCTCTCTTTCTTCTACCTAACAGTCTATTTACCTATGTATTTATATAGTACATGGATATATATCTCCATTTTACCCCCAAAAAGGAGTAAGGCAAGGATGTATACTATTTCCCATGCTTTTCAATATATATATATATGGAGAATTCATCATGAGGAAGACCTAGATAGTTTCACGGGATGAATCCAAACCGGTGCTGAATGTATAATCAACCTTCGTTACGCTGACGATAGAACGCTTACGGTTGCATCAGAGGATCTCGTTATTCCTATATGGAGTAAAGACGTGGACCTTACGAAAAGCAGATAAACGAAAAATCAATGTGGACCTGGCGGAGAATGCTAAGAATTCCATGGACGGGCAAATTGCACAAATAATTCGATTATACATCAATTAAGAATTAAGAAACGGCTATCCAATATTTGCCGAGAAAAAAATCTTAAAATACGTTGGACATGTAATGAGAAAAGTTAACGACAGTCTAGAAAAATACATTTTAACCGCACCAGTAAATGGAACAAGACCACCAAGACGGTGGACGGACACGGTAAGAACGCTGAGCGGTCCAACCCAAAACGTGATAATGAGAACCAGTCAAAATAGAAGTCGCTGGAGACACACGATGCAATACACAAGAGGTCACGATGAGCAGTTATTGCTCGAACGGCTATAATAATAAAATAATATATACATGTATCTATCTATGTAACTATTTCGATGTGTATTAATTTTATCTATTTATTCATTTAGATTAATATCTGACTGTATATATATCTATCTCTATAACCCTTCCATATCTACATTTATTTGTCTTTTTCCTCATTTGCTTATCAGTATATCCATCCAGCTGCCTATTATCTATCTATTTTATCCTATTTATCCATGCACATTATCTATTCATTTTCCTATCCATTCATTTTATTTATCTACCTTTCAACAGACTATCCATATCTATCTATCTATTTGTATATATATATATATATATATATATATATATATATATATTCATCTGCCTATCTGACAATCTATCTATTCTTATGCCTATGTACCTACATCTTTAATATCTATTTACTACCTACCCATGATTCTTATTTATTTATCCATCCATTTCCTCTATTTATCTATCTATTTGTATCATCTTGGCTTAATTTTTGCCCACTTACCCTGTTTACTTTATTTATGACTACATCGATATCAATCTGTTATTGGTTTTGTCGTTCATCAGCCCGAGCTGTATAACCCACCCTATTCTATCTTGAATTATTAGCTAAAAATTATAACTACATTTCAGTCAGTTCTTTAAAAAAATATTAAGTATACATATATATATATACATATCATCATCATTTCTCCTCAACCGCTAGGTTGGTGGGCAACATGGCCTACAGCTAAGCAAATAATCTCCTGGCAAGAGCAGCTCCTTTTATCTTTGCATAATTCTGTTCTTTTATTACGGCGTCCATAAATCAGGTTCTTGGTCTTCCTCTTCTTAATTTTCCATTTGCTTTTCCTTCTATTAAGTTTTTGAGCCATTTACAATGTCTGATTTGATGACCGATCATACTATTTCTTATCTTTTCAATCGTGTTTATTATCTCTGGTTGTTCTTCTACTCTTTCGAATACCACCTTATTTGTGATTTTTATCCATCCATGATATTCTCAGCTTCCTTCGATAGCACCAAACTTCAAAAGTTTGAAGTTTTAATCTTTCTTTTTTACATAAAGTCCACGTTTCACAGCCGTACAGTGCAACGCCCGAAAAAAAGTTTTAACGCATAGCTTCCTTATGCGTGATGAAATATTTCTCGATGTAATAAGCGTTTCTTTTCTTTTAATAAAATCGTTTTTATATTCTCTTTTTCTTACTTACTTTTCTATTCGTCCGTTGGACGTTATTAAATTGCCGAGATAAAAAAATTCTTTTACTCGAGATATTCGTTTTCCATTGAGGACTATGTCTATATCTTTTGCGACTTTATTTATGCATTACTTTTGTTTTATCTGCATTTATTTTCATTTTACATTTTTCTATTAATAGGGCGTTTAAGTAATTAAGATATTGCTGCAATCTTTCTTCTTCTGCTATCAAAACAATATCATCGGCATAATTATTGGACCCTATTGATTTTAGTACCAATGTTTTTCTTTTCTGTGCTTCCTCTATGTATATATATTAAAAAGAAGTGCTGACAAGCAGCGTCCTCGTCTTGTCCTCTTTTTTATCTTATGGCTTTTTTGTTTATTACTGCTTCTTGATTCTTACATAATTGGAAAAGTGTCCTTCGGTTTCTGTAATCTACATTTATTTCAAGATTTCGAACATTATATTCCAGTTGACATTATCGAAGGCTTTTTCAATATCGACGAAAGCGATAAACAGTTTTTTATTAATCTCCAAATTTTTCTCAATAAGTAATCTTAAAACATATACACTTATATATATATATATATATATAAAGTTCATTACGACGTAAATGAAGCAACAGCGTGTTTTTATTATAAGCGTCGATGGATGCAAATATATGTATAGGATACGTTGACCAACAACTTACATTAAAGGTTGCGGAGCGTGCCGTTGGAGCGATTTTTATCGCGTGCTTTTTGGTGCGTAATTCCTCTCGCCATGACCGAACGAATGCGTAATATGCTACACGGTGGTTGCGCCTTAATAATGAACCGTCTGTAAGACGAATCTGAACGGATAAACATTCGGATATATTATGTACCGCCGCGATTAAATTAAAACTAATTACTTAGCCTCCGTTCGACGCGGTTTTGATTACTGATATTATTCATGTTAGTTTTGTTACTTATATTTTTCATTACACGAAGCGATATTTCAGCGTCTGACTATATCCGGTTTTGCATCATGTCTTCCGTTTTACGTAATTGAAGTTTTACACGTTATTTAGGTATTGCGCTTAAAAAAATATAGCCCGACCCGCGGAAGATGGACGCAGTTTTGTTGTTATTTGAATAACTTGAAAAATATTCGACCGAAATTTTCGAATGAAATTTTATTTAAAACTAGTAAAACGAGAGAGATTAGCTTACAATCATTTGTGGAACACAATGTCGTTCAGCTTACAATCATTTGTGGAACACAATGTCGTTCAGATAAACGTCGTTTGTGACGATACATTCGTTCACTATTTTTATAAAATTTTCCAAGAATTTTTCGAGCATTGGTCTCGCTGAATTTTTGAAATTTCTTCAGAAATCCGATTTTTGACGTGTTTAACGCGGCTCTTAAAATATTCTATAAGAAAAAAATTCTCGAATTCCTTCGGAAACTCTTTTTTCACTGTCCTGATCAATTCACGACGAAAGTAACGGTCCAAGTCGAATCTCTCGAGTCTACACTAAACGCGGAGCACGCGGTTTGCGTTGTAGCAGTGTTACCAACTCGACTACGTTATTTAAAGAACAAAACCGTCCGTCTCTTCTCCGGGTCACCCTAAATTTATTATTATTATTTTATGTTATGGACATTATTATTATTATTATGTTATTTTGATAATTATTATTATTATATTTTTATCGTTATTATTAATTATTATATTTTTATCGTTATTATTAATTATTATCATTGTTGTCATTATTATTAATTATTATCACTGTTGTCGTTATTGATTGCTATTGCCATTTTAATTATTATTATTTTCATTATCATGATCATCGTTAATTTGATCATCTTCATTATTCTCTTTCTTATGATTATTAGTTGATTATTAATTACTCGGGAAAGTATCATACGGAATTACGTAACGTATGACCCGAATTATTTCGATTGTTCGAATTTTCCGAGGACGGTGTCCTGTCGGTTTCACTTGGATGGTTTTTATTTCAATCGCAATTCGTTCTTTCGGACGTTACATTTTCACTCGCAATCTTTGCAACTTACAAAACCCCACTTTAGCATGTGGCCGAGAACAATGTACGCCGAGAAACTGTTTATAAATATACACTCGCTATACATTATATATTTATATGTGTGTGTGTGATTTTTATCGTATATATATATATATATATTTTACGAGCGTATATCGAGTTATAAAACCGTACGACGTTTGAAAGCTGTTGGATTTGAGTTTTTTTTTCGAATATTTTGATCCTTGCTGACGCTAACTTCAACGAGTGCCCGGAGCGAAGGAATTTTTTCGGCTTTATGCAAGCTGATATCGAACTTGTTTGTAAACGATGTTGCGTCATCGTCTTCCGGAGATCTCTAATCTGTCCTTAAACGATATTTTCTTCTTGTATTACTCAATCTTTCGATCACCGGAGTTAACGTTCTGTCCGCGCCTTCAATACATGCTACGTTTCAACGCTCCATTATTTGAGCGACGAATTTTCGCTCCCTCGAAGAGTCTTCCTTTTGTTCTCTCGCTATTTAATTTAGTTTTTTTTCGGTATATGTTCTTAAATTGCAATCTGGCTTAGCCAATAAACAATTTATCCGTATTGGCCGTGACAGGATGGCAGATAACATTAATCAGCGATACTCGGAGATACTTCGCCAATCAATCGAACCGATGTGGAAGATGGAAGAAAGTGCAACGGCTCAGTCTATGGACTTCGTTATCACTGTGTAATATCAGCTGCCAGTAGGTTCGGGTGGTATGTGCAGGTAACGTTCGTTATTACGCGCTATTCAACCCTTTCTTTCGAAAAGCACCGTAGATCGTTATATATTTGTTCGTTTGTTTGTTTGTGGAGGGGCGACTACGAATATCGGGACAATTTCGACGAATTGTTTAAAATTTGTTCTCTCTTATTTATAACGATGGAAACTATCAAAAGGTGAAAATTGAAATAGCCGGGACATGTCGTGAGAGGTTCGAAATATATATGAAAAGTGTTACTCGAGGGTAAAATTAATGGCAAAAGATTAAGGGGAAGACGTTAAATATATCGCGGATAGATAACCTCAAAAAATGGTTCAAATGTTTATAGATAGATAAAAGTGTATTTACAAAACAAATAAACGTTACAAAAAAAAAAATAACGAAAATAATAATATATTCCGAACACAGATGCGTTAGAGTTATTTTAAATTTGTGCAGATATTTAAAGTGTCCGATTAAAGTTTTCCATATTAATAAAGCTTATGCGCGTATTTTTACAACCGAAAATTGATCGGGTCATTCAATGTTGATTAAATTCCAGATTCCTTGTACCTAATAATTTTTTAAACTGTTTTGATCGGCAAACAAAAGTCAATACCAGAAATTATTATTTGATTACTATTATTATAATTATTATTCTCCTCCTCCGTCTGTGTTCAAGTAATATATTATATATACATATATATATATATATATATATATATATATATATATATATATGAGTTTACAAGTTGATCGAACTTATGATAAGAATGGTAATCGATATCGGACATGGTCAATTTCGTTTTCGTTAATTTTACATCATCCTATTATCACGGACGGCGCAGGTGTGTATCCGTCAATTTTAAAAACTTCGCATTAATAAAATAGCCGAGCAGTTCGAAAAAAAAAAATATATATATATATTATCTTAAATCCAACGTACAAGACTGGTTGGTGTTCGGTTATGGTAAATTAAAGTCGAGGTAATTGACTGTCTTCGGATCTTTAATGTCGCGGGTGTTTTTATTGTACGTGATCACGATCGATCGTGTTCATAGAGTTGCTGACTGACACATTGCCCACACCGTCCACGATATATTACGCGTCACCATCTGGTCGTACGCCGAGCCTTCTTCTTCTTCTTCTTCTGGGGGCTTCGGTGATGCTCTTTTTCAACAATGGGTGCGAGACAATTTATATTTGTACGTTTTTTTGCTTTTTTTTTGTGAGGTACCTACACCCTTTTTTTTTATTTTTATAAAATAATAAAACAACAACAATAATAATTCAACAATGGAAGTTTTCCGTCTGTTACAAAGTCTCTAGTAAGATGCTCCGTAATCCGACATGAAAAAGCCCTCTGTTTAGTTATAGCGAACGTTGGAAATCCATTTTCACGTTTGTTGAAGTAAGAAATTCGTTACTTTTCATCTCGCATTGAAAATCTACTAATGTAACATTGGTAAAGACAGCTTCGAGAAAAGAGGTTATATTATAATATACAAAACATGATGTAATATCGTATTATATTTAAACATGTTCTCGTTTTCCATCTGTGGTTGTGTTGCACACGTCATTCAGTCATAGTTGTCTATTACTACGTGTACGTGGCGTTGCGCTCTCGGATTTTTTCACGGTCCGTTAGTTAAATTACCAACGAACAAAACGAGCTTGAAAGGTGGTAATCTGGTTTTTTAACGAATTTTTCCCGCGAGCCTGCTCTTTAGCTTTCGAATAATCGAATGTGATTTAATAACTGTCTCTCGCTTTTAATATATCTACGAATTCAACTTATTTTTTTTATACAGATACATTTTTAAATGCTCGTATGTATGTAGAAAAATGTTTTACTATATATATATATATATATACACACGTTTATTATACTTACATACTAGCATCGTGTAAATAAATATATATTAATATCAGTCCGAATTGTACACAGGACGCCAGTATTTTAGCAGCCTATTGTTGCCGGTAATTGGTAGATTATTTATCATTTCTGTAATTCGGCGCATGGATTTTTAAATAAGTCATCTCTCCTGTTCGTCATGGTCCTAAACTACCAGTATAGAGTGTAACCTTGGCGCGTAATTAAGGTCATTTCGTACGCGTTAAGTATAAGAAATTAATTCTGGAGCCAAAGATCGATTTTATTCGACGATGATAAAATATAGTAAAAAGAGTGATAAAAAAAAGTCATCTAGGGTTTATAAGGATGTGTTCGATTTGTCGAAAATAACTACTGTTATACGTAGAAATCGTAAATTTAAAAAAACCAATGAAAACAATACAACAAAGACGAGAAAGGCTTCTACATACTGCGATTGAAAGAAAATTTGAAAGAAGAAGAAAATGCGGAAGTCCTAATAGATGGATCAAGTAAAGGAAAGAAAATGACGTATAAAGAAATAGAATATAGCAGGCAACAGGAAGGGATGGAAGGAATGTCTAGCTGAGAGACGCGAACATGCTTTTAAATATTGATTTCAAATGATCTAGTTACGATTCCTCAGGATACGGTCGTGGAAATTCTTTTAAATGTAGCGAAACAAGTGAAATCGGTTTCGGACACAGCGACTGTTTACGTTTATTATAACTTTGAAATCAACGGTGTCGTCACACTCGAGATAATAAATTACATTAATTTTATTACGATTGTCCGGGAAAAAACCAGCTCGACATTGCTCATCGATTACATCAACCTCGATATTATGTTGCATACGAACGACATCGCGCGCTAATTTGGCGTATTTACTTAAGTTGCGAGTAGATTCTCATTACGATCAATATGACTGTAATCACGTTCATCGGAAATACATATATATGTATGTATAAATGTGCACGGCAATCTTTAATGCCTAAATAATCAATATATATGACGAATTAGTAATTAAACATGTATAGAATATTAGTTCATTATTTCTATTAGTTATATATATATATATATATAATTTACGTAACTAAACTGTTTGGCTTTAAATATCTGTCAGTGCGTCGAGCAAAAGAGGTGACTCGATATTCGGATGTTTATAGAGTCATTTTTCGTTAGCGAATGATCCCGTCTAGCCGCTTCATATATTTGCCCGCAAGTTTTCGTTTCTCTGATATTCAACGTGCATTTTGCACGAATGGAATAAAACAGTCTTTGCGCATCCTCGTAATTGGATGTCATAGGTCCAGATAAGTTCGATGATCGACTGGTAAAGTGGTAAAGCAGTCTTTTACTGTATCACATTCGACGGACTTTAAGTCGGATTTGTTCTGCATTCTGCCTCATCGCGTGATGCTTATTCAACGGACATCGAAATGCGTTACAGGGTATTTAGCTGAATTCTTCCGCGGGATCTGCTGGTTATCGTTGTAAACACCATTCTGCGAATTATATTTTAATTTTAGAGCCTAACTAACGCGAATGAATTTATCATTGAGTTTTATCTTCCACTTTTTTGTCCATCTTGATAGCGTTCTATAGGTTATCATTCGCTTCTAATTGCAATATCATCTTGCTACGAGTGGTGCCATCCGTAAATGGAATGTCAGTCGTATACAAGAGATAAAAGATAGAATCTGAATTATTCTATCGTTGTATATCCGATAATTTAATACCTTTCGTTGTCGAATACATCTTGAAGTTCGAAATTATAAAAATTGGCGATCTAATTTATTATTTAGTTATAAAGCGTATATATAGAAAAAAATTGATCACACGGATACGTTTAGAAAAATATCTTCTAAAAGTTCGAGACCGACCGATCAAATGAAATACGAGAACCATTCCTGCCGTATTGACCAGTTGAATCGATTTGCTGCTAATAATCACCCAGGGTAATTCGTTGTAGGAGCAAAATGATATAAAATAAAAGTAAGAATAATAACGAAGATAAGATATCCTTAGAAATAGTGTACGATATCTGGACAGTATCGTAGTGATCGATCACTGAGTTGGTTGGATTATTTCGCTTAATTTAATAATCTTTTTTTTTTTTTTTTAGACCGACATGATATAAAAAGTGAAAGAGATGACTGTGTTGAAGTAATCACAAAAGCCTGTCTATAGAATTTTGTTTAATAAGTAGCTAATTCAACAGTTGTCGGTGTTATTGGAACTGTTCACGTTGAAGATACTAAAAATAAAAATATTGTGGATATACTTGATCTATGTTTTATATATATATATATATACGTATATAATATGCTTGTATGTGTGTATATCGCGCGCTTCAATATAAATGCGCGCTTATAACATTAATACTAGTGTTGCAGATGAACTATATGGTTCTTCTCGATGGTCACGCTTTATCATTATTGCTTGGCATCAGTGATCACGATCGTGTTTCATACTCTACTCTTTTTGTTATATATGTATATATATATATATATATATATATATATATATATATATATATATATATATATATAAATAAAATATATATATATAATATAGGATTTATAGCTTATACTTGTTATTTGTAGAACTGGAAAATGGATCGATTAAAACTGCTTCTTTTTCCTTTAAATATTTAACGGTTCGATTGTCTATTTGGTATGCTCGTTGTAGCAAGTTGATAACATTTCACGTGGTCGTATTTTAAAGGGGATCATCGCGCGTGACTAAATCACGATCGAAATGATTTTCTATTTATAAGACGACGTTATCTTTCCCGAATGACGGCTAATACCACTTCCGTTTTAAAATGAAGTAGTATCAGTATCACCATCGAAGTAATTTCGATTTATTGTTTTCTAGACCACGTAACAGATAATTTATTTATATATATATATATATATATATACATACATATATTCAGATAATATGTAATAAATGTAAATACGCTTGCCTCTGAGAAAGTTTTATCTTTACGCTAATAAACGAATTCGACCAGTAAAATAGTGTTTTTGTTGGTTATTATTTAAGAACGTTATTAGAAATTAACGACACGAATCTGTCAAATGGAACATTTTGATATTGTAGAAGAAAGTTAAAATTATAAATATTGTATAATGAACCGTGTACAATTTTAGAAAGTGTTAATCACTAAAAGGTAGTATGCAAAATAAATAAATAAATAAATATATATATATATGTAAGTGTGTATGTTCGTACTTAAAATAATAAACGAAATAATTTTTGTGAATTGTAATTTAAATTAATATTTTTTATCTTCTTAAATGTTTACTCGATAATGGCCTAACAGCCTTAGCTTTTTGATGTTTCGTTTAGAAAAATTTACCGTTTTTAATTTCGTTTTTGTTGCTCAGTTTGTGTCATTTACATGATTTATTATTGTATTTTCTCGGTTTTTGTCTATTTAATTTACTTCATTCTTCATCTAGTGGTACCTCCTTGACAGGAGTTAGCTTTACATCGTGACGGATATCCACTAGTTCTAGCGTCATTTATTAGGCCTGCTACTTTCTTCTTTTCTCCAAAGCCGGTTGTTATTCAAGTCCTCTTCGGGCCTTTCCTTCTATTTTTCCCTATAACGCGTATAACGACGCCACCTTCTCTGATTTTCTGTTCAATATGTACCATGTGCCGGCATTATTATTTAAGGGCACTTATTATTTTGCTCCCATTTCTCTCTATGTTTTCTATATGTATATATATATAATATGTATGTGTGCCTGTGTTTTATTTATTTAGAATTCCATTTTACTTTTGCGGGTCTCCGCCGACCCGTCGGCATATACTGTTTACATTTCGATTAATTTTTTTTTTTCGTTTTCCGCGCTATGTACAGCAGCGAGGCTAGGAGCGCGGCCGGCAAATTTAAATTTTTTGTTAAACAGGTTTACCGACCTAAGCTTAACAAGAAAGGATGAGTTGGGCCAGAATTGATGAAATATTTAAGGAAGAAGGATTTGAAATTTTGGCACATTCTGTTAAGTGGTGGTGAATTGTAATCGGAACTTCGCATCTATCACAGGTTGATGGGGCTAGTTTTTGGAATATGTGTCCATGTGTAAGTTGCGTATGACCGATCCGGAGGCGACACAGCACCACCTGATCCCTTCGGTTTTCAGGTTGAAACTTCCGTTCGCGAACTGACGGTTTTATTGTATGCACGTGCGATGTATGTTGTTCCGTCCATCTTTTTCGCCACAACCTACAAAATAGGCCCTTGGTTGCTTCCTTGATATCGTTGAGTGGGATCTTAATGCGCAGTGTTGGGCGCATTTTGGACGCTTCTCCTGCTGCTAGATCGGCCATATGATTTCCTGGCATGTTTGCGTGGCTCGGATTAAATATATATAACAATTTGAGTGCATGTGCAGCTTTCGTGTTTAGTATAGGGTACTATGTGTATTTATGTTCGGTAGTATATTATTGCTAGTGTTTATTTTGCGCGTGGTTATATATTATTGTCGAATGTGATGTGATCTACATTCTTATAGATTATATACGTTGAGTGGCTTCATCGAATCGTATATATGTGTAGGAATAAGGAACCTTTTGTATATGTAAACAATTTTCTTTTACAACCGGAATTTAATGAAATTGTTGTTTTTAATTTTTAAAAATGAATCCGGAGTAAAACTTGAAATCCTTCTTTATCAGTTAATAACGTTCGTTATATTACTAGAAGCGAGTTAGATTTTTGTCGAGCGAATAAATTTAGTTTCACAAAACAATCTAACGAATTCAATTATCGTATAATTTTGTCGAGTAGAAAATTAAACTAGGTATTTTTTTTAAAATAAAGTTCAACAACTTTTGATTATAATAACGCTATTAATGTATACCATAAAATAAAAATAAAACTGAAAATAAAACGTTACATATAATTATAATTTGTGAAACGACATTGGTGTATCATTGTTGCCTGGCTAATTATATACACGCATACATACATACATATATACATATATATATATATGTATGTATATGTATGCGCGTGAATATATAATGTGTTTTTGTTAAAATTGTAATTGTTCGGAAGGAAACAGACGTGGTGCAATATGATAATCACTCGGTGGCGACCTTTAACTCTGTGTATCGTCGACTTTACCGTTATCTTATTTACATTTCCGAACGTTGATACATTTTCAGCCTAGTTCTTCGTTCATTACATATTTTTCATAAAACGGTTTTTCCGCATTATAAACGAGTGAATTCTTGTCACACGGACTCATTTTCAAAATGCTAATCGTTCTAAATGAACTGTTTTTCTATTCTGATATCTAAAGCCCGCATATGTAACTCATCGTACACACGTACATTGATATTGATACATGTATATACAATAAATGAATGTCATATAAAAGTGGCTAAAAATAAATAAATATAAAAAAATATTCGAATACAATATAAAACAGATATAAAAACAAACATATCTGGGCCAGGATACGTAATTTTTATGGAGAAAGTGATAAAGAAATTTAACAAAAAACAAAACATAAATAAATAAAATAAAAAATATTACTAACGTATTAAAATTTTATAAATAAAATAATATATATGAAGTATTTATACTAACTTATAATTTGGAAACTTGGTTTTTAAATAAACTATCAATCAATCAATCAGGCTCACTAGAAATCTGACGTTAAAGGAAAATGAAAAAAATGTATCGCGGGTGGATGATAAGGAATTTATAAGAACCGAACGGAGTAAAAGGGTAAATATCTTTAATAAGGATAACGAATGACAAAAAATGTTGAAGTGAGTCGGTATATATATATAATATATATATATATATATATATGTATATATATATTTAAATGAACAATTCTTGTTTATATATATATATAAACATACACTAGACCATCCTTGAAACTGCTGTAATTATTTGGATGAAACTTTGTACATACGTGTAATGTATTAAACAATTGAAAATGGGGCCTTTATGGAAATTACAAAATGCGCGTTGAAAATTTTAGCTCGATCGCGTATTAACCGTTCGAATTTTAGAAATTTTCTGTATACGCGTTAGTACACATAATTAAAATTTTCTTTCACGGCAACCGTCTCGATTTAGATCATCGAATATTCCGGAATATTTTGTTAATCCAAAAAAAGCCTAATTTTAAGGAAAATACCCGATCGAAAAGTCTAAAATTAAATTCGAAATGAACATCAAGAGCTTCTCCTCCCACTGTTATTTGTCAAAAGTGAGATTTTTGATACTGGAAATTTATGAAGGGATAAACACGCTTTTGAAATAGTTACGTATGTAACGTTTTTTTTTTTTTTAATAGTACGCGATTATATAGAAGTGATAAATATTAGGTAAAAAACCGTGGAAAAGACTTAGGCGAATAAAAGAAGGATTAAGAATAAAAAATATAAAAATTAATAATGCTAAGCACGATCTAGGGTATATGACTGTATATCGAATGTACATCGAGGGGTTATATCGAGGACATATCCGAGGTATATGGAGAATATATCGGAGGGGTATGTAAAAACTGTGGTTTCGTACAGATTTTGGTAAAGCGGAATATAAATGCCGCCTCGTTTTAACAAATGATAACGTCATACGCTGAAGATACGGTTAGACAGCGACGAAAGCTGCACAAAGTCGGCAGTTCGTATACGTTGTTCTGATTGACAGCGTTGATACGATCTATACGCATTTTATTTATACGCATCATTTTATACGTTATGAACAGCCATTTAGAAAATTATAACGTGAAAATAACTGACGATAAGACAAAAATCATTATGCGCGAGAGAAGGAATTTGCAAACGAAACAAGACATTATAATAAATAACAAAAAAAACTGTACACAGAATCAAAGAGGCGTTATATCTCGGAAGTTTAATAACAGTGAATGGGAAAAGCATGCAGGAGATAAAGCTTCTAGAATCTGTAAGAAAATGTTTTCACGTAGAATAAAATAACCGATGTTAACAAAATATGCGTACGAATTTAAAGGAAAGATTAATCAAGTTGTACGTATGAAATGTGTAATGTAAAACTACTCGGACGATAATTTCGATTGATAAGAAAAACAAATGTGGTTCGGAAATGTTAAAATTCGAAAATAGATTGAAAAGGTTAAAAACGGAAACGTCCTCAAAAGAGTATCGGAAGTTTATTGAATGCCATTAAGAAAAGAACAGCCGTAACGATCGAGGAACATCAAGTACAGAGTAAGAGACCGAGGATTTATCGTTCTGTTCCTTTTACCGTATCTAGAGGCCGTGGTGATGATTGTTCTATCCAATATCGCCTCATGAAGACTTAATCCAGTTATAATTAATCAACGTAGCGTGTTCGTTGTGTTTCTCTTGGTCATTTTCCATCGATTTTGCCCAACATTATACGATATCTAATATGTTCGAATATGCTGGAGGTAGCTCGGCCTCATTATTGTCAGACAGGCGTAATGTCTAATTTGCTAATCGTTTGTAACTCGGACTTTCCACGAAATCCTGAGTATTTTTCTATAAGTCCGCATTCCGAACTCATTTATTCTGTTTCAAGGTCGGATATTGTAAAAGTTTCACCCGCGTAGGTCGCAATTAAGAAGACTAAGCTTCTCAGCAGATTTAATTTCCTATTGGAATGCTTTTAATCTAATAATTGCATTACGTGCTATAGCTAACCTGCGCTTGATATCCGTCGATCAGCTTAGATGAAACCATCCAGTACCTCAAAACCACTAACTTCTTTATATGTTCGGCAGTCATTACTACAAATTATCTAAGAAAAAACCTCGAAGAAGCAGAAATGTGGTTTCGGAGGAAAATGTTAAAATTCGAAAATGGATTGAAAAGGTTATATACGTTCTCAATAGAGTAACGGGCTCGTAGTTTATTGAATACCATTGAGAAAAGAACAGCCGTAACGATCGAGGAATATCAGATACATCGAGGATTATACACGTCCCAAATAATAAAAGATACGAGATGTACAACATACAATGAACTAAAAACAACAGAATGGAACAGAACCGAATGTAGAAAACGAACGTATTGATTCAATGATTTATAACGACCATGTATATATATATTATATATGTATATATGTGTGTGTGTGGTGTGAATAAATAATTCGGTATAAGATTGTGCATTGAAATCGTCGACTTCGTTGCTGAAATAGAGTCAATCGTGAGTGAATTAAATATTTTAAAATATTTTTCTTTAAAGAAACTAAATTTATTCTTACGTCGTGTCGTATTTATTCTAGAATTTTATACTAGATACCGAAGTAATCGTACTGATATTTATGAAAAGATTTTGAATGAGAAACTAAACTTCTTTCGATGTAGACGATTAATTGAGGTTAACCTGAATAAATATTAGAATAGGTTCGTTTCTATAGATAACTAATACCTAGATTATGTTACCTATATCGAAATTAATTCTTCCAGTTTAGTTAGAACGGTCAAAGGATAGGATTTTTTTTTTCATTTTTTTTATTACAACATACTAATAAGACGTAAGGCGATAATATTATCTTAAAGATGATAATCCTGCATCAGAATTTATTTATCTTATCGTACGTGCGAGATATAAATAATATTCTACAGTTTACTCTGTCTGTAGGGCTCGTGCATTTATGCCGGCCAATTCCAATTCCTTACTTCCGACGGCCTTTTGTCTTCTTACTTCCGTCTTTCCTAAGTCGATCTTTTTCAATAGGACAGATGTTACATTTTCCCTACATCGATAATAAACACATATACGTGTACTTAATCCTGGGGCGATAGCGTGAACGCTTATTACTTATTTCCTTATCTAGAAAAAAAGATATATTGTATATATATCGTATGTATTTATATACACATCCACGCGGGTAACTAAAATTTGTAAGGGGGAATTAAAGACAGCTGTAGTAGGCCGGAATAGACGCGTGTAGACACTGAGGAAAGGTCGGGGTATAATGACAAAATTGACGGTTAAAACATCTGGGGGTTTAGACGTTTATTAGACGGTATTCGATTAGTAGTATACGCCATCTCGTACGTTAATGTCTGTTCGTGTATATACTAAGTTTATACAATTTATATCGTATAAAATGAAATATTAATAACGACAATACTAATAATAATAATAATTAATAATGCTAATTATTTTAAATTAAATATTTCGTTAAATTTTTAAATAGGTTTTTTTTTTTCGCAAAAGTTTTCGCTTCGTTCGTTCATTAAGTCGAAATTTTTAAAATAATTTATCCGTTTTTTCGCTTTTTTTTTTTTTTTTTTGGCATAACGGTGTGATTATGTTTTGCGCGAATAATAAGAACATCAACGATCCGTTGTTGATTCGTAAAAAGGTACATTTATTTACTTTTAAAATAATGATTTAATTTATTCGAACGATTTGATTTATATTTTTATAAAATAAGTTTTTCTTATTATTATCCTCGTTAGTTCAAAAATATAAGTTATTTACACACACACACACACTTATATATATTTATATTAATGCTTCATTATTCAAATTAATGTTTTACTACAGTTTGAAGTGCACAGGTGCAATACACCGCACCGCCAGTTTAGGCTTAATCAGTCAGTCATCAAAAGTATACATGCATGCTTTTATAACTTCTTATACGAGTTAATATTTAAACTAAAATTTAGGTGTACTGAATGCATAAATGTGGGAATTATTCCGTATATCACATAGTACACAACTTACGCATTATTGCACAGAAAGTTCGCACAAAATACATGAGTATACATACATACATGTACGCGCGCAGAAATATGCTCAGCCTGTACATTTATGTTACGAAGGCTCCTTATATATATATATATATATATATATATATATATATATATATATATATATATATATATATATATATATATATATATATATATAACTGCTAATAAAGCTACCCGATATATTCGGACTTCGTATTGCGTTTTTAGGAGGCAACTCGTATAAATTAAATGATTAGTATTATTATTATATAATATACTTTATATCAAATTGTTTAATTTTAATAAATTTCAAGCCATATATTATTTAAAATTTATAATTTAATTTAATGCATTGTATATATAATGTATCTAAATATGATAATTTTAATAAGCAGATTACAATAAACATTATTTGCTTAATCGAATAATCTTTGTTGCTTGTTAAATAATTCTTCCCGTTGTCTTCAGGAATTTCGCGTAAGGATGTATATATATATATATATATGTATGTATATATGTGTGTATATATATGTGTGTATATTATTCATTTCTTCTTTATTAGTCATTGTAAATCCACTTTTTCCCCTTATGTTTTAATGCGTTTCTATTTGATGCATTGACCCATTATCTTTTAAATATTGTCTTTTCACCGTGTGCATAGTCGATACCTGTTTTATTCATTGGATGTCACTTAGGTGATCTAACCGTTCATCTATCGTCATTAAATGTAACTGCTAACAAATTTCTCGGTTATCGTCTTTTACTTTGGTTCTAGGCGAGCGCTAGAGTTGTTCTCAACATCTTCGTAGCTGCTCCCAATCCTGTGCCGGCAATTTTCCTTAACAAGTTCACCTTTGTCTTTGTATGTTAACGTTCTATCCGGTATAACCCAAAGATATTTCGGCTTGACGTTAAAATGCTTTTTATTATTTTCTAATGCAACGTTAATTTCGGACTTTGCCGTCTGTTTCGTAATATAAAATAACGATGACTCTGTTTTGTGCAGGTTTAAGCTAAGTTTTCACGACTGAAAATATCTGTTTACGATTTCTAAGTTTTTTGTTAATACTTCGTCGCATTTATTCACGGATTTGGTACGCCTGCGCGATATCATTCGCATACTGGAACTTCTTGGATTCAGTTGTAGACATATCGCGGTTACTTGCACAATGTCGCCTCTCCAGCTAGTCATAGGTCTTCCTTGCCAGCGACAGCGATTAATCGGCCACCACAGCAATATGCGCTTAGTCCATCTATTGTTATCTCGTCTAGTAACTGTCCTGCCCATTTCCATTCATGTATTAATTTTGTTTGTTGTTTAAGAAATACACACACACACACATATATAAGTTAAATAATGAAATAGATGTTCGATTAATTAAATTTGTATAATCCTACACATCGATATACAGAATTCTTTCCAGTTTTTTAAATAATTTTTTTCCGGAAAAACATTTTTCCTTTGCAATCAAGAAATTCCGCGTTCAGCTGAAAACTAGTTATTATTACTATTATGTTTTTTTATAATTGATTTGCCTTATTAAATATGTATTATATGTATGTACATATACACATGTGTACTTTATATATATATATATATTCTAAATTATTAATTAAAGCAATAAAAAGGGAAAAAATGAACGTGGGAAATCGACAAGCCGGTTTAACGAATATAAAGAGATAATTCAGCTTTTTACATATATATTTATACGTGTACAAGCACACACACACATACATACATATTAACGTTCGTATATAGTTTAGTGTGTATTTTTATGCATTGATATATATATATATATATATATATATATGTAGTATAGGCGTGTATGGTCCTCCGGATAATATTAATCAATGTAATTGATAAAATTTCTCGGTTCCCATTTATTTCTTATTCGATATATTTCCGGTTTCGTGTATTGTTTCTTTGTTTTTATTTTATTTATTTTTTCGAAATATTTTTACGCGAATTATTATTATTACGACATTCTTTTATGTTGATATATTTGTTACGTATACAGCGGTATATGTGCGTATCAATATGTATGCATGCATAAATGTATGTGTCAAACACACATACATACATATATATATATATATGTGTGTATATTTAAATGATACGAAATAGCCAGTATTGTAATCGTATTAATATCGGTGAAACAGTATTATGCTCGACGGTTCTCACACTTTTCGTTTATTTTACCATTTTTAATTTCGCAACATATATTCCAGAAATTGTCGAAATCTTACAATTTAATTAGGACGTACAGGCCGAAGCAAATAATCTTTCAGCGAGCTTCAACGAATAACAGAATATTCGAATTTTTCTAGCCTTCATCAGTATGTTTACGAATTCAATATAATATTTACAGTCACACGTACGTCATCCAAGCATGCATTATAAACAAACATGTTTGCGTGTTATATAGCATATGTGTATTATATATTTGTACATTATATATTCATAGACGCGTACTGTTAATGTGTTTCGTTGCTACGTTTGAGATCGATATATACAATTTTTGTCTTTTGTTTCATAGATATCCGATTCCGAAAAGGACATAATGGGTTCGACCGTGTATTGTATCCATCATAAGGAGGGTTGCAAATGGAGCGATCAACTGAGAAAATTGAAAGTAATTACTTTAATATTTTTAATTAATTTCTATTCTACTATTAAATCTTTTTTTTTTTTTGACTTTATCTATATTCCCGTATTATACATCTCACTGATTTGATGTAGGCTTAAATCAATATCTTCCATCTTTATCTATATGATATTTTCCGAAGTGTTTTCCCGCTATTTTAACAATCCATCTTCTCTTTGGCTATCCTTTGTTTCTTTTCCCATCGTATGGTCTCCATATCACCAGTTCTTCTGCTCACCTTCTGTCGGATTATCGTCCATTATAATCACTTGTTCGTTGTTATATTTCTGTCAATATCTTCAATTTTGGTTTTTCCCTGATTGTTTCGAATTTTATTTTGCCTCGAAGCCTGGATGCTTAATAATGCACGTTCCATTTTTCTTTCGGTTTTCCTAATGTTTTCCGTTATTTCTCTTGCGAGTGGCCACGTTTCTGTAGGCTACGTCATTACCGGCATTATAAATTGATTAAATAGTTTTGCTCTATTACCTTGGCCGATCTTATTTTTAAGCGTACGCTTTATTTTGTTGTAAACGATTCGTCCATTTGTTATTTTCCTGATGAGCTTCGTTGTTCTTTCATCGTCATGAATTACCTAAATACACATAATTGTCTACTGCTTCTATGTCGCCTGTATATAATTTTACGTTATCACTAGGCTGTCAGATGAAAAATACAAATTAAATCGAAGTAAAAGCCAACTAGTAATATTTACAATGCTGGAGCCTGTCTGCAATTGAGGTATGAATCAATTTCGTGGATTAATTCCATTGAACATTTATGATTAGTTCTTAGCCTCAAATTGGTTAAAAAAAAAAAAATTAAAAATAAATCTTTAATAGATTAACTTACCATAGACAATACGTGCTGCAGTTTGACGCTATTGAACTTTATGGCTCGGCCTCGAAACATGAAGCGTATACAGTAGCTAAATTTTTTTTCGAACGATAATTCGATTCTATGAGCCGAAGTCTATACAATGATCTTCGCATACAGTGTGTACAAAAATATTTACGCACGATTTTTTCTGAAAATAATAATATCCGACATAGTTGAAATGCATCGACTATGTCTTTTTGGGAATGCATCGACTATGTCTTTTTGGGAATGCATCGACTATGTCTTTTTAGGAATGCATCGAGTAGACACCGAAGAAAAAGTAGTTAAGAGGTGTTTTAGGCCTTTCTTATTTAGCCGTGTTACACATACTTCTATACAACAGCTTGTACGTGTACACCGAATAGTTCCGAGAAAGCATTTAGTACGATTAAAGAAGAAAAATAAATGTAACGGATATAAATTTTTATGTTATTATCGACGTCATAAACAATCAACTGCTGTAGTACCCCGTAGATCGGCTATAATAGTTAAGAATTTTATAATATGGCAATTCCACGAATTTATATTAGTGAACCTCGATCACTATCGTAGTTTCCTCCCATTGTTATCGGATATGTTTCTTACATCGTTCAGATAACCTTTGTACCGTAAAACTACTATATAGCGGCTGTTAAGTCATTATCGAGAGTGAACGTAAAAAATAAAATTTATGAAAATTAATTTAAATTACAATTTAAGAAAAATTAGCAAAAGCGCGAAAAAAAAATGGTATTAATAAAATAACTTGAAATAATAAATTCGTAATAAAAATCGATTTCAGGCTCATTTGCAAACGTGCAAATACGATACGATACCGTGTAATAATAAGTGCGGAGCTCAGATACCGCGAATATTGATGGAAGACCATTTGAAGTATACGTGTCCGGAAAGGATAACCCGTTGCGAATTTTGCGGTCAAGAATTTCTAGGCGTCAAAATGGAAGATCACAGCGGAAATTGTCCGCTAGAACCGGTCTATTGCGAAAATAAATGCGGTCAAAAATTGCAACGTCGTTACGTATCCAGGCATAAAGTAAACGATTGCTGCAAACGATTGATATGCTGTCGTTATTGCAACAATCAATACGTAGCCGATACGTTGCAGACGCATCATACGAAATGCGCTCGCGTACCGGTACCGTGTCCGAACCGATGCGAATTGATGTTGGTAGCTCGCGAGGATATCGAAACGCATTTGAAGGAACACTGCAATCTGTTGTTAACTTGTTGCGTATTTAAAGATGCCGGCTGTAAATACAAGGTAATACATAAGTTATTTATACGTGTATATAGGTATATATATATTTTTTCATATATTTGCTATTTATAACTAGCCAATGAGTGAGGCTATCTAATAAATGATATCATCATATATATATATATATACATATAATCACGTGTAGGATGAGTATCCAATGATACATCCCCTCAAAACGATTATATGATCAAGTTTTCCATTTTAGTTTGCTTCAGTCTCAATGACGGTTCCGAGTGTAAAAGTTCGACTACCAGCTTATTTGGGTGATTTTGTATCTGCACCAGATGTTTCTGTGCGAGCCTCCGGACAACTTCATCCACCAAATCGATTTTCAACTCCCGATGTATAACTTCATTAGACACGTACCATGGCATATTAGGCGTAGCACCTTGTTCTGGAAGCGCTGAATAATCTGTTTGTTTGACTTATTTGCGCAACCCCAGAGTTGTGCTGCATAAGACCATGTGTATATATATATATATATATATATATATATAGTGTGTGTGTATGTATTAGCTATATTTTTATATTATTCTTCATGTTGTACCATATTTTCGATATATATCCGTTTGGTTTCTAATTCGTCAGATAGTGTTCGCAGTAAGGCTTCCTGACATGCGTGGATTCCTTCATGTTTTCAATACTACGGTTTCCTTCTTCTATCACTTTCCCATTTCCTTCAATACTCATTTGCAGTAGGTCATAATTATCTTCTATTTCTCAGCACACGATCGAGATAGGCTACTTCCGTCTCTTTATAATAGTTACCGGTTCTTGGTTTTTTATTTAATTGCTGCAAAATCTTTTGTATTCGAAACCGTATTCGTTCATAATAACAGCAACATCTTTCGGTAAAGCCACATCTCGAAGGCGTTCAGTTTATTTATCATCGTTTTTTTTTTTAATTGTCCTAACAGTACGGACCATACACATTTAACCAGCCTCCATTTTGTTGTCCATTTAAGTATTTTACTCGTAAATACTTTTCCCATTTTCAAAAATACGGTCCTCCCTTGCTCAATTCTGGTTCTTATTTCATAATCCGGGTCCCATGCACTATTGACGTTACAGCCCAAGTATTTAAACGTGTTAGTTCGATGAATTGATCGTTAATTTTCATCGATAATTTTCAGCTTCTTTGTTAACTATACAATTTATTAATATTGCCATTTTGGCTGATTAACCGAAGTTCACGTTTGTTGTCTGGAATTAAGGCTGTGTCGTCGGCCTAACGCAAATTGTTAATGCCATATTCACATTTACGCCACCTATATGTTCAGATTGCTTTCTGGAATATCTTTTCAGAGTATACAGGTTAAAAAATCAGTATAGCACGCAACCCTGCCTGGTGGCACCTTTCCTGATATTTGATCTATTCCTTCCTTTTTACTAACTCGATTCAAATACAAGTTTGGAATTTCTTTTCCATCTATTCCCGCTTCGCGTAGACATTCTAACGGTTTATCATGTTTAACACTGTCAAAATTTTTCTATTAGTACGATAATTTAGAAAAAGTTACAAGCGAACTATGATAGCGGTTACTGACCCCCGTCATCCTTGTTTCCTATACCGACTATCAACTATAATATCGATGGTGTGGCAAAACCCGAGACGGCTATAGTAAACAATTGTGAGATATTACTTCGAACCGAAAAGCGACATCCTAATAGGAACGCTTGATCGTACCTCAAACTATATTCGTCTGAAGAAGGTATTGTAAATACCTATCACCCACGCATCATAAAAACATATTTATGTTAGGAGAAATGTAAAAAGAAGTCTCAGAGGAAAAGTTGATTTTTTGATAATCATATATCTAAAATGTACATATCCGTATATTTATTTGAAATATCACATGTTCGATGTTCGCACGTAGTTAATAAAATCTGATCAATTAACTTCCATCAATATTCTGGCTAAATATATTTAAGCATTTTACTTGTTTTTTTCTTCGTATTCATTTTTAATATTTACTTCCTTTTCTACACTCCTCGTCTCATAATTTCGTTATTTTCTCTTCATTCTGGCCGTGTTCATACTTTATCATTTTCTTCCTATACATTAAAGTGTCGTCTCCGTATCGGAGGTAGGCGACTCCTTACCTATACATATGTTTGTTGCATAGTATTAATAGTGTACAAAGCAATCATGGCGTTAGTATAGATAGACACTGATTGTAATCGCTTTATGCAGTCCCGCGTGTTTACTCTTTATAGTGTACTATACTGTTACTAGAGCGCGTACGGTGCTGTACGTGGCGGTTGGTCATTGCCTTCCACGCGATGATAATATTAGGATTATTTATATTTTTATTTTTTGCTGATGATAATTTTTGCGTCACCGATCGTATTCGAATATAGAAGTCCGCGATCTAGCCACTAGGCTATCCCCCCCAGACTTTTTACGATAGGACCCCAAAAAAAAAGGAAAAAAATAATGGTTACCGCGTTGGAATGTGGGAATTATAAATTTTGCAACTTGACATTTCTGAAAAACAATTTGTGAAAATTGGTAGATTATTTTAGTATTGTAGGAATCTACCTAGAATGATACACACACACACATATATATATATACAAATATATATATATATATATTCAATACAGGTGCTTCCGGTTATAATCGTAACCCTTTCGCGTTCTGATTACAAGGCTTGTTTGAATTCTTCCAGACAACATTTTTTTTATGGTAAAAGAACATTTAACTAACCCATCTATCCATCTAATTGGTCACTAAATGAATACTATCACAGTTTGTGCGGAAGGCAAAGACAAACTATCCTTTTTAATCTTGCTAGGAATCGCTTATGAATTTTCGGATTGCCAGAAACCGTTCAAGCGAGATCTATCAACTCTCGAATTAATGCTATCTTTTGTATCTTTTTTCCTTACGTAAACACATGTGTATAATACATATTATATATATATATATATATATATATATATAAAGATTATTTTTATAAGCTAGGTATTATTATCACTATTACTATTATTATAATTATATGGTAACAGTCATATCTGTGGTCCCCTTATTTAGGCCGGATATTTATAATGTAACCGTTGTGTCGTACTTTGTCGATTATGATAGAATTGTTTAGTTTACACGATTATTGTGCAGGGCTTACGAGGTGCGGGCATGGATCGTCATATGGAAGAGGCAGTGCAGCAACATTTAATGTTAATGTGTACTCTAGTCAATAAACAGCAAAATCAAATTACGACCTTGAAGAACGCTCTATCCAAGTTTTCCGTACATGCCTCCGGTAAGTGTAATAATTATCCTCTTACTTATAGTATATGTTTACATACATAGGTGTGCATACATACGTACATATCTTTGTGTGTGTGTATATATATATATATATATATATATATATATATAATAAAATGAGAAAAATGTTTTGATTGTAAATACTCAATGTATGTGTTAGCATGTATGTGGATATGTATGTATGTGTATGTGGGTATTATGTATGTGTATGTGGGATGTCGAAACTAATGAAACAATAAGGACCGGTTAACAAATACAAAATCATATCTGAGAGCATTTCCGGTTCTGAAATGTTTTTTAAATTTTTTTTTAAAATACTTATTTCCTTTGCTTATAATCTTACATCGTAATCCTTCACAGTATCGTCATATCAGTTAATTTTTGGCTTTATTAATTTTCGTTTTGCCAGGATATCGTCCCTTTTGTCGTCGTGGTATACACGTATATAAAAATAAACTTATCAAGGTCATAATTCACCAACAGAAACATCTCCTACGTTTCAAAATCATTCTACTTCTTCCGAATACGTCGATACGCCTTTATCTCTACATCATCGACTAGTGCAGAGTAGCGTGTGGGAAATTACAACCTTCTCCCGTGGGAATATTTCGAATAACCCGAACAGGTTTTCTATCTTTCACCGACGTTCGATCTTTCTTACAAGATTAATCCCGTTTTATTTTTTTACGTTTTTTATTTCTTTTCCGCTAGTTATTCACTTCCTATACGCGATTTAGGATATAATAAGGATAATACGAGGAATTATAATAACCGATCATTTCATATATATATATATATATATATATATATATATATATATATATATATATATATATATATAGCACACACACATATGTATACATACATACATACATACATATATATATATATATGTATGTATATATGTAAACCACAACTATGACATTAAATCCGTTATACTAAATTAATGTTATTTTTAATTTATTCTTTAATATTCGCTTCGTGAAAAAAATCTCCATTTTTGAAAATGTGAAAAAAAAAATTCACTCGGAAAATTGTACAATTTTCAACTGATGTCGGTGTGAATGTAAAATTCGTTTTAAACATTAAAAAAGGAATTCCATCGATAGATTCGTCCGTATATTGTGAAGGACACTCGTTTTAAATCAGTTAAATTCGAAGATTGTCCCACTTTTGAATGAACACGGGCGTAATTATCGTCCTTGTAAGGCGCGGTTCACACTGGCGCGATACGATAATACGACATGAGCAATCTTTTTATCGCACGATACGACTTTTATCTGCGCAACCACTGCAGTTCACACTGGAGCGATACAATAGCCTATACGATAAGCAACTGAACATGATAAATAATATTGTTATAATACAAACATCGTTATAATATAGTATACTATTCATTTGTGTGCGAAGAAAAAAAAAGTCCAATACGAACATCGGAACAAGTGTTTATAATGCCAAAACTTACAATATGCAAATGATTGTGTCATACTGAGTGAAACCGTATTTACACGATAGGTGCCGTGACGTATATTCTTTATCCGCTTGATTTTGGGACATAGTGGTACTCGAATGAATGATTACCCGAACCGGCTTAAGTCTCCCATCTACTAACGGCTTACTGAATATTTTCTAGTAATTGAGATAATGAATCTAACAGGAAAAAGTGGCATTGGACGTGACATGTGAGACTGACGGACAATAGATGGGACCTATAGGATATAAAGTTGGGTATATATGAGGAATAGAAGAAGGCAATTTTGGGTAATTAAATTTATGTGTAACAAACAATACGAGAAAATTTCCTAGGACCGGAAGAGTAGGTAAAGGTCGTGCCTTAATACTGGCTTCTACTGTTAACGTTAAATTAGTTATATACTAAATATATAATACAGACTTTTATTATTAATTATGATATTGGTGTGTACGAACTGATTAAAGCGAATGACTGGGAGAAGTGACTAGCGTTTGGAATGGTCGTTTTTTTTTTAAATGTAAATAAACAACAAAAAAATAGTCAAAATCGCAAATTTCATAAAAAACAAGACCACAAATCTTTTCGGCTATTAAGAAATTATCGAATTGTCATAAAACAGAATATAAAATATAAAATGTACATACAAATATATAAATATGAAAGGAAATTAAATTTGAAGAAAACAGCGAATTTAGATTTTCGATGTTATTACAAAAAATAGTAAAGTGAAAAAACGGATTTTATAAGATAATCCGCTAGTGAAAATGGTAAACAGCACGATCAATAAATCCGAAACATACAAGTAACAGTGACCGGTGCCAGAAAATAACCATCTCGCCTATTTCGTTGAAATACCAATTTTTTTTTTTTGGCGTTTTTATACGGCCCTTAATAGGCTATTACTAAGATACTTAGCCGTTCGGCTAAATAATTATCATCATTTAAGTTTACACGATTACTTAGTAGCTAACTTAATCGCTAAGTACAAAAAAACGAGTTTGGAGTACGTATCCAATTGGCTACGCATCCGTTATACATAAATTTACATATTAAACGAGACTAAATGTACGGGGTGACGCCGAGCGCGTTGTCTAATTCCACGCTTGGTATTAAGCAGTTGTCTTGCTTCTTCGCCGACATGACTGTACAGCTTGCGCAATTTAGCGAATTGTCTGATGACATCATTCATGAACGACATATATCAGAATGAATGTCGCATGGCGCACGTAAGATGATGTTTTGAAGGCGTTGCATGATATCCCGATTCGACCAAGAACAGCCCTACAGAGCGAGTAAGTCGAAATAGGTTTAATAAGTTGCTTAACAGAAGCTTACAGAAAACATCCGATTGCCTGCCTATTAACCACAGTATAATTGATGTGTTTTATTCTTGATCGGCTGTGCGTGATTTGTGCATGTGATTCCCTATGCGCTGAACGCTAAATCTGCTCTTAACAATTCACGGGCAGAACTTTCTGTCGATATTTAGTAGTTCTATCGCGTACATTATACTCCGTTTTCGATACAATTTTATTTCAAATTGTTGTCCGATGAAATTTTTTTAGTTTTAATATTTAAATAAATTATATAATCGTGATGATAAATGTAAATATAGGAATTGAATATTTCGTGAGATTTTATATACTTAATCTACGTCTCAGCATGCTGGTACGTGGCTGCTGACGGAATGATTCGCAGATTTTTTTTTTCTTAAAAACCCGCGTGGCATTCCGTCGTAAATGGCTAAGAAAGATATTTCGGTAACCATTAACCTATTTCCGTTTTCACGTTACTATTAAATTTCTAGCCGTATAAAAATTTTTATATTACTAAATGACCGAGAAACGTCCTTGATGAAATATTTCCACCGATTAGCGTGCGAATTAATAGCCGTTGAGGTGTACGATAGAGAGCGTCGTTTACGGGTGCGGGTGGAGTGGAAAGATTAATTGAGAGTTAACATTCCATTTTTTATTCTTAATTCTGGATGAAGTCCGAAGATGAATACGTCCGTTTAAATTTTAACGTTCAAATTCGACCTTCGTTTTTACGAATAGGTTTTCTGGTTTTATTTTTGAATAAGAGAAAAAACTAACTTCTCTATACCGATAAATAAATCGCCTGTTTATATTGTATTAAAGTTTAACATTATAATACCTGTAATTCTATATAATACCTATATATATAAGTCTATCACGATATATTAATACATCCAATATCAGTATAAAATATGAGTTTGCGCATATTTATCATTAGTAGACTGGTCCATTGTCATATATATACCATCATCAATTTTCATCTATTCCGCGGTACGTTGGTTAGTTATAGTTCCATGTGCCTTGCCATTTTTATTATTTTCGATTGATCCTTACCGACTACTTTACATTCAATACATCCGTATCGGTTATCTTTTCCTTCCAAGATATTCTGCGCATTCTTCTACAGCACCACATCTCGATGTCGTTTATTTTCTTTTTTCCTGTGTTACCGTAAACGCACTGTGCAGCGTACAAACCATCGAAGCATTTTTAATTGTACGGAGGACGGTTCGCTACTTTTAAGTATCGAAATTATTAAATACGCTTCTATCGTAGCCTATTCGTCGAATTTCTTCATCGTCTTCACTACCATTTTCTTCTGTGATCGAACTCCCGAATTGTTTACCGCTCCCATTCTTTTTTCCATCTGTATATGTATGTGCATATATATATATATATATATACATACACTGGAGAATTTTACCTTGCTTTTGCTATTCTCATAATTTTGGTTTTACCTGCCGCTGATATTATACGCATTATTTGTCGATTCTTACTAGATTCTGAACACCGGGGTGAGGTCGTCAGCATTAGTTTATATGTGCTATTTTTGTTCGGTTAATATTAAATCATAGATGTGTATGTGTTTGCTGGTTTTCGGACGGCTGTATTTGAAAATTTAGAAATTAAATTCCATATGTAAAAGTTATGAGAGTAATTTTGAGATCTGTTAAATTTTCTTATCGTTCGAATGAGCAAAAACGTATTTTTTCGTAATTTTCGATACTGGTTGACAAAAGTAACCAAAAATTTTCGCTAATCACAATCGTACAACTTGAATTTTATATAATGACGCGAACTATATCCACTGAAGGAGGGAAGAGGTCTGTTGTTCGCTAAAAAATTTCCGAAATTTTTTCCAATTTTAATTCTTTTTAAACGGGTACTCGCAATATTGAATATACATCGTGGGAAGTGAGTGTAATTGTTGACCGGATTATTATTATTATTCTCGATCAAAATTACAACTTTTAATTGTGCCACTTTAGCACTTAAAGTATGTGACGTCGGTAATTTTGGTTTTTTATAAAATTGATAAATAAAAGATTTTTTAATTATAGTCGTTCGTCGCGATCAAAAAAAAGCTGAGCTGTTTGCTCGACATCTCTCGCGCGTATTTCAGCCTCACGATTTGCAGTCACATATTGACACCACTTTATGCAGTAAACCAGCATATAGCTCGGCAGTCACACCGTATGAAATCGCCAAGTACATCGATGAAAAAATGAATCATAAAAAATCACCGGGAATTGACAAGATTACACCGAGTTTACTTAAGGAGTTGTCCAAGAAGGGCATTGTCATGCTATCATATCTGTTTAATGGATGTTTGCGTATGGAATACATTTCATCATGTTTTAAAACGTCCGAGATAATAATGATTAAAAAACCAGGAAAACCAGAAGAAGATCTATCGTCCTATTTCATTATTGTCATCATTATCAAAGCTAGTAGAAAAATTACTCCTTAAAAGGTTGTGGCCGATCGTGGAAACATCATAACACAATTGAACAAGTGCACCGGGTAGTTTTAACAATCAACAGTGCCTTGGAGAAAAAAAGGCAACCTAGATATTGCCCAAGGATTTGACAAAGTGTGGCGCAAGGGCCTGAAATACAAGCTCAGTCGACTACTGCCGGGAAACTTCTGTCGCCAGCTGGAATCGTATATTAGTGGTCGTCGATTCAGAGTTTCCCATGAAAATGCTGTATCATTATACTACACTATACAAGCAGGGAACCCACAGGGCAGCGTGTTGGGACCGATCTTATACATACTGTATACAAAAGATCTACCAACAGATGACGATACTACAACCGCGACGTTTGCCGATGAAGTTCTTGCAGTGGCTAACTATCAGATTGATGCCATAACAAAACTGCAACGTGCACTTCATCGAATTAGCGATTGGGCAACGAAAAACTGAAGTCGGTCCGTATTACATTTACCAACCGAAACGTTGATCTAAATTACAAAGTATATTTAGGAAACCCGATGGTCCTTCAGGCATCTTTCGTATAAAGTACCTTGGAATGTACTTGGACAAAAGACTCACCTGGGAAGTCCATGTCAGGATGAAACAAAAACAAATAAAAAATAAAACTAGAGAACTATACTGGCTCATTGGTCCAGTAAGCTGCTAATTTACAAGAAAAACATCACACCGATTTGGAAATACGGTGCTGCTTTATGGGGATGTACAAGTAATTCGAATTTTAAAAAAATTCAAGCTAGACAGAATATCATTCTGCGTATGATAGTTAATGCGTATCGTTATTCACGCAATGACGATATACATCGCGATCTTCAGATGCCATCCATAAGTGATGTCATAAAGGATATAGCAACTAAGCGCGAGGAGAGACTACGACAGTACACTGATAAGGAAGCCGTGGTACAGCTGCTCAATACGAAATTAGACAATCGACGTCTTAAGCGCCGGCATCCAGCTGACCTGATCTTATAATTCTTATTTTAAATATGTAGAGATACAACGAAAGTATGGTTAGGGACCTAGTCATTGGACTAGTGTGCCGCAATAATTGTATTTAGTATGTATGTACGTACTTGTATTAACTTAGTTACTAAATTAATTGTAAAATTAAGATTGTAACAATTAATAGTCCCAGGACTGTATTAAAAAAAAAAAAATTATAGTCATTTTGTTTCTTATAAACATAATTATAAAGAAAAATTCGATTTTTATAATAAAAAATGCGATTATTTAACGAAAATAATTTACCAAAATAAGAAAATAATCATTTTATTAAATTTGCTATATCTATGCGAAAAAAAAAACTTGGGATATGTAGTAAGTTTTATTTTATTTTTTCACAAGATGAGTCATAACAAAAATTACCGTTTTTTTTTGTTAAAAAATATTATGGCGAGTGTACATTTTAGGCATGTAAATTTCGAACATTAACCACATAATATGTATAGGAAGTTTACACACATTGATGGAAAAGTTAGAGGATGTTTTTTACGTTGGCTTCATTAGATGGTGGGTCGGCTTCAGAGATCTGGGTACTCTTATTTATAACACGACGACCGATGGTAGTTTTTAAATCGAGAGATAGCTGGGCAACATTATACCGCCTCTATAAATGTTGTGTAATCATATCCTCCGTTACATCATAAATTCTGCTCGAAAATCTACATAGTGTAAACGAATATATCTACGCAATTCTATAAAGAATTGTTAAAGTCTCCATTTCCTGGTACGTCTGGCACATGTATAAAAATCGAACACTTCTGGTCGGGTGAATCTACACACTTTTTGCGGAGTTATAAAAATTTCACATAAATTGAAGTGTCAGAGTGGATTTTCTGTGTTGCATCGACGACGTCATAATTACTATCTTATTTTTTATTTTTTTTTGAGTATACATAATGTTAGGAGCAATTTGATTTGTTTTTTATAGGTTTTTTTTTTTTTTTTAAAAAAAGTATCACTGTTAAGATTTGTCTCATCGGCGTGTAAAATTTTTCTCATTACTAAAAATTTAATTTCCTCGCCACTATCTGTTTTTTCCTAACTCCGTTTATCGATAAATTATGTAATGTAATATGTTTATAAAAAATCAATTGAAAATTAGTTAAATCACTAATATTTATTTTCTTAAGGAAAACACAAAGCTTTTCGGCATTTACGCCATTATCAAGTGAAAAATTTAAAAAATCATAATTTTAAAAATATAAATTAAATATAATATAATTACTTAAAAATATGTGATGGTAATTGTGAAAATATCATCCAAAAATGATGTCTGCTTCTGTCGGTGTATTTTTTTGATTTGTTGAAATTTAATATCAATATATTTGTTTATTAATTTAGTTTTTTTATATTAATTTTTTCTTCAATATTATTTTCCTGATTCTGTAAAAGTTGTATACTGTTGGAATTTTAAATTTTTCATTTACTATCGCGATGTATGATGTCCAAACGTAAAATATAAAATATAAAAATATACAAACACAAAATTTTTTAAAAAACACAATTTTACAAATAAAATGAAAATAAATATTAAAAATCTGATAATGACCATAAAATAATATGTTTATCGTCTTATTAAAGTTTCAACTGTTTTCAGCCTAATTTTCACTGTATAATAGGTAATAATGATTATATTTTCAATGCAACAATTACTTTTTTCAACTTCCTCCGATATATTTAATATGAAAATTAGTACATTCACGTTTCGATTGTAAGTTCTGATTTTTATGTATTAATTTCCACACATATAAACTTATTATTGTTTACATTTTTACGCGAGTTTTAAAATTTATTCGCCTTGCAAATTCTACCGTGAGAAAACGTTACGTTTATAATTTCAAATATTCCTTGTTTATTGTTTCTTGCGTTATACGACTATACTTGGAATTTATATCTAATTATTACTCGCTACTCGTTCGTCAACATCTAAATGTTTACTTTCGTAGCTTTCTTTTCCTGAAATATATCGATTGATTGATTGAGATTGATCGCTTATTATTATCATTTATCCTCGATCGCTAAGTTGGTGGGCAATTTATGCGACTAGTTACCTATTCGTATTTTATTGTACAATGTATCGGGAGAATTGAATCGCTTTGTTGTCACGACATCTCAGCATCTTTTTTTTTTAGACTGCGCATATCCGCTTTATCATTAGTTTATACAGCCGCGGAATTTTGCTCGCCGGTGTGGATGAACAGTTGTTATGTGTGGAAATTCAGCTTCACGAAGTAATGCGTATTATCTCAACAACGATACGCAGCACACCGACCGCGTGGTTTCCACAGTTCTTACGAACATTCGACCGCCTCATATTCGAAGAACCGACTCGTTGAAAAAGAACTCGGAAAAATTCAAAGAAAATGAAAATTTACTAATTACAAAATTTATAAGAGAAGCTCCTGAAATTAAAATCTAGGAAATCCCCATGCACAACTTTGGATCAAGCACGATTTGCATTCGATTGGAAAGAACAATGGACCAAGGAATTCGGTGCGTAATTCGTTCATAAATGGAACTTCCTCGTCGAAAACCCTACAGAGCAACCTCTAGAAATGGAACAACTTCGACGAAAGTGGTGGCGACTCTTGAACAGAATCCGAACTGGTCATGGTAGATGCGGTCACCTCCTGCAGAAGTGGAGTATTTCTGACTCGGCTTGTTGCGGACATCCCATGCAAACAATAAAACACATCGTCGAAGAATGCCAAGTATACTCGGAAAATGGGATTACGGTTGAAGATGTACATCATCTGCGCGGCGGGAGTTTAGACTGGCTTTCTCGTTTAGAGCTCGATCTATAAATCAACATCATAGGATACGATATGCGTTGTCACGACACAATGCAACTCTGCGCGTGCTAGTGTACTTATTACTAGCGCGCATATGGTGTTGTGCGTGGTGGTTTGCCATTCCACGCGATAATATTGTGATTATTTATGTTTCTAATGATGATATTTCTTTCCGTACAGAAGTCTAGCCACTCGGCTATTCCGACGACATTAATATCTTTATAAAAAATTCTCGAAAATTAAATTACGTTTTGTTTTTTTCGGTTATTTATTATTTAATATTTTTTACTTTATAATGATGTTACGTAGCTTAAATTATTATTATTTTTTTTTTTAATTTAATCGATATTTTTGACACACGCTGAGAAATTAATTTCGATCGATTTCGGTTAGGGTGTGGAGTAATAATCCGGTACGAGGTCGCCTACGCTTCTGTACGAATCGTTATAATTCTCGCTTATAAATAAATCGAAAACTGGTTAAGGTTTAATTGATTTTTGTTCCTATATTGGTGTAATTTAATTTTTTTCCCGCGACAAATATTAATTTAATTTTTTTTCTTACTTTTTCCAGTAATAATATTTTAAAACTGGAATTTAAAGTATTTCCCATTTTCTTAAATTACTCTTATAGCCGCCTGAGAGATCGTTTCGTAAGTCTAATTAACTGGTCATTATCGCAGCGCGATAAAACTAACGAAACTATTTCAAGGTTGGCTCGACATTTATACGCGTTAAATTGCTTTTTGTTGCTTCATTTTTTTGAAGTTTTTATTTTGGCACCGCCGAGTCCGAAAATTGTGTTTCGATCATATTTTATATTCCGGAGGATTGATTCCTTCGCAAATTGGATCATCAGTTAAAATTATAATAGTTAAACAAGTTGAATTGTGCGCTAAATGAATGCATCCGGTATTGGTGATATTAAAAACGCTCCGATACACTAACGTTTTTCAAATAACAAAATGGCCTTGCTCTCTCCGGTTATAACTAGATTGGGGTATACGGTCTCGAGTGCTGAAAAGCTTCTCCTCGATTTACGATATTTTCATCTTTAAAACTACACATCATGATATACGTTAATCCCTTTCGATAATATTACTTGAGAAAGAATTTCATTATACACCCTTATTTATGCAAAAGTCAATTCGAGGAACCGGCGGTGTTCATTGTACAAAACTATGCTAGCATTGTTCAGTCTTTGCTACTGAATGTGGCAGCGGCACTATGAGCCTAATCAATTTTAAAGCACTCGGATTTCTACGGGAATTATAATTATCTTATTACCGACTCGAAGAGTACGGTGAAGGTTATAGATAATAAATAGAATGTATCAAATACATTAATTAAGCTCAATAATTTGGAACGTTCGATAATATTTGTGTCCTTCTTGCGAGTGCCAGGATCGTAACGGTATTCCAAACAATGAATTAGCTTAAAGACGCGTCGTCTAATGTCGTAACACTCTCCTTTTCTCGCAAGAATATCATTCGCGTTTTGTAAAGGTGGAGCGTAAGGATCATTACTGATGTACACTCACCTGTCGCCAATCAACTTCAACCATCTCTCCCTAAACTTCCGTGGTTCTATTTCTTTAAGAAGATTAATCAAGGAATTATACGGCAGATTACGATTTGGGCATCATTTGTTACCTAAAGCGTCTTTTCCATATATATATACCTTACATATAGTGCGTCTCCTCCATTTCGAACAGGCAATCTGCAATCCCGATAATTTTTTTTTTATTGTTGTGGCGCCGTTACCTTCTCACCTTTTATCTTACTACGTTCCCCGTGTACTAAAATAAAAATGAGTAAGTAAATCAGTGCTACGTCATGTCCGTCCTAAAATATGCGTTTGAAACGTGGACCCTAAACGCAGAGAGTATTAAACGTTTAAATGCTTTTGACATGTGAACGTTAAGAAGAATGTGAACCGTGGACGGCGAAAATAGCGAACAAAGAAGTACTACAACGGAGTGGAATGGAAAAGTTGAACGTCGTAGAAGATATAGAGGAAGAAAAAGTACCTAGCGCACGAAATAAGAGAAGAAGGATTATTTACGATGGCTGTTCAAAGAAAAATACAATGAACGCGAGGAAGAAAACGGCTGTAGATGATGACAACCAGCTTCGATACAAGGAAAGTGACAGAAATTATCGAGATGAATTAGTGACTTATATTTGTTAATACGTTTTTTAAAAAGAAATTACATCCATATTTATATTTTATATATATATATATATCGTGTGTATGTAACCTCATTTTTTTTTCCATTTTTGAAGGTACTTTGGTATGGAAAATATCGGAATACAGCTCCAAGTTCGAAGATGCACGCGGTAAAGATGGAGTGGAATTGATTAGTCCGCCGTTCTATACAAGTCAATTCGGTTACAAATTGCAAGCTTCGATTTTCCTAAACGGTAACGGAGCCGGTGAAAATACTCACGTATCCGTCTACATTAAAATACTACCGGGCGAATACGACGCTCTATTAAAATGGCCGTTCGCACATACCGTTTCTTTCACTTTATTCGATCAAAGCGAGAAGGTAAACATCGTTTTTAACTCGATACGATTGAATATGTTAAACTTTCTCGTTCTATCGAGATTCGTCGAATATAAAAACTTCAATATGGATCGAATTATGTTTACAATGGAAAAAGTTGGGCAAAGCATTACGATATTGCATAAGATATATATATATATATATATATGATAAATAGTTACAAATAGGTAACCGTAAAGTAGGAGATTTGCACGTGTGAGGGAGTTATATACGTGTGTAGTTCAGGGGAGTCTTATATATGAACTGAGAAAACAAATGGGAATTACCCTAATTTATATAAAAATAAGGTTTTACTAGTTGAGAATTGGTTTAGCTGATTTGTATACGGTTTTTAGGTTCTTCGAATATATTATCGGTTTCATCCTTATTAACTTATTGAAGTAATTTTCCTATTATTTATGTTGAGTTGGAATAGGTATAACTTATTATCGATAAAAATTATCGATAAAATTTAAGTAAAATTTTAAACGTTATATAACGCGTATATTATACCGAGAAGTGTTTAACGCTGTCTATCGAGTGAACATTTTGATTAATATGTGTCGAATGGAGGAGTAATTTTCCGAACGAACGTAATTTATAATTCTATAGCATAATTTTACGATCATTTGGCCTATATTATTAATAAAATAAATTTTTAATTTTATTTAACAAATTGTGTAATAATAATAATAACCGAATTAATTACATGTACAAGTATAGTTTTATAAGACGTACTTTATAGTACAGCGTTATATATACATACATATATAAACAATTGTAGCGAATTACAATCTTAGATCAACTCTCTAATGTAAGTCAAGAATATCGTATTCGAATTAATACAGAAAAGACTATATTCACAGTGATCAAATGGGGCGATCGATACAAGTCATCTAACGGTAAACGTTAACTTAATCGAGAGATTTAACGTTTCGAATGGACTTACACCACTCATCATCAGAAACGAACTAAACCACAGACCCTTGAGTTATTTCCTTTTATAGGCACTTCTCAATCGGAACTTTATATTTCCAGGGCTGTGATTGGTCCTACCGTCAGCTGACACCTGGTATTCCTGCATGGTGATTGGTCAATTCTTCTGTAGTCATTATATTTCCAGGGCTATGATTGGTCCTACTATCAGTTGATATTTCTGTATTGTGATTGGTTGATTTGTCAGTAGTCATTATATTTTAAAGGCTATGATTGGTCCTATCATCGGCTGATTCATCACCTGATATTCCTGTATTGTGACCGGTTGGTTCTAATGCTTGGTTGGCCCTTCAGTAGGATATTTTAATCTATTGTTTAATAATACTGGTTTTCAAGCATCAGGTAGCCGGAATCCATATTCTCTGTTGAAATTATTACGCTTCTCTATTTCAATAGCCTCTCGGACAATTCGCTTCCCATACCTTCCTCTCCTCGAAGTCTGTAGAGTGATCCACTGTAATTAGATGTTCTGCTACTGGTGATTTACCTAGGCGTTTATATTTACAATCTGCAACATGCTCTTTAATGCGTGTATTAATAGACCTTCCAGTTTGTCCAATGTAGTATTTCCCACGCGAACAAGGAATTTTATACACACCGGCAGTATGACCATCGGGAATTTCATCTTTATTATTATTTAACGGGTTCTTTATCTTTTTATAGGTATCAAATACTGTTCTTATACTGTTCTTTCGCAACACCCTGGCAATCCTACCGGTTGTTCTTCCCATAATATATGGTAACTTTATGCTTGCCCTATATTCATCTTTGTTTTTTTCTAGATGTAGTACTGAATTTATTAATATATTTCTCTCGGACTGTTTTTTATACTGGACCCATTGTTGATCATAGTCTTCTTAAGATTAACCAGTTCATTCTTAATACTACTGCTGTCACATAAACGCTGGGCTCTTAAAAACACTCAATTTTATGGAAAACAACCAGGAAAGTTTTAATAAATATTAATCGAGAGAGTTATCGCATGCCGATATCCTCGGATTGATAATAAATAAATGAGACAATTACGAAGAAACAAACGAAACCTTCCGAAAAATAACATATACCTTACGTTCGCTGATTAGCCACTCTAGTTAAGATTAAAAGTGATCACGTTATTCCGGTGCTTTTGTATGGAGTGGAAACGCGGACCTCGAATGTTATTAGACGTTTAAGAAATGTAGCTTCTAAATAAGAAGGCTATTAAGAATTTCGCGAACCGAAAAAAAAAACTTGAAATAATCATATATCGAAAAAAATTAGCGTACAAAGAAAACGCGTAAAAAATATTTCAGAAAAAAAAATGAAAAATGGCTAAATCATATTTTAAGAAGAGAAAAGTGCGATATTTTTCGCCTAATACTGCGAGGAATAATTCGTGATAAAAGACGAGTTGGTAGAAGGAGAATTTTAGGAATAAAAAACATCGAGGAATGGTGTAATATTAACGATACGGATGCACTGTTTAAGGCAGCGGACGGGAGAAAATATTTGTAATCTGCATAGACTTCGTTAAAATAAGTCGATTATAATTATGTATGCGTATATTTTATAAAATATTTCGTTAGGTAATAAGAAGCTTTCGTACAATTATCCAGATAATTATTAATTAAATTTTATAGAACTATCAGATACATTAGCCGCAGCATTTTCTCCATCGTGACCGATATGAAACCGTTAATTTTATGGAATTCGTAAACATATCGACCGTATTTTAAATATAAATACAATACTTTGTTTATAAAAAAAAAAATTAATTTGTAAGATGGAGTACGCTTATTATCGAAAGTCGTCTAGATTTGAATTTCGTTTAGAAGAGGAAAGCATTTTTGAAAATTATTTCGTTATTTACGCGACGTTGTTATAACTATATTGCCTACTCTTCAAAAAGGATAGTGTAAAATATCCAGGTATGCACTTGGGCGCTCGACTGAAATGTAAAGCGCGTAGTATTAAAAAAAGAACAACTCGTTCATAAATGGCGACAATCGGTTAATTGGTCGAAATAAGACTATACGTGTAAATAATAATTAGACCAATTCCGGACGTACGGAGTCTAACTGTGGGGCTGCTGTGCGAAAAAACGAATAGGTTAAAGATATACAAAGCAAAACTCTTTCGGTCCATAACTGGTGCCCAACAAGCTAAATGAAGACGATCTATTCGGATTTGGAAATCTCACCTATCCATAGTACTTCGCTAACACACAAACGACTCCGCCTAAATGAGAACAGGCGAAATCTAATAATTACGGGGAAGCATATCAACTAGTCAAATTGTATTCTTTATTATAATAAACCGCCGAATGTCGAGTAAATGTACACATCTCTTTCGTCTATTAAGTTTATCACGAATAAGTATAAGATTGTACTGATTTAAATGGGAAAAAAATAATTATTTATTGTTTCGATTTAAATTTCAGCCGTGCAACATAGTCGAAAGTTTTGTGCCGGATCCGACGTGGGAAAATTTCCAACGACCTAGTAAAGCGCCGGATTCGTTGGGATTCGGTTTCCCGAAATTCGTAGCTCACGAAACGTTGAAAAAACGGCAATTCGTAAAAGACGACATTATGTTCGTTCGCGTTAAAGTCGATCCGAGTAAAATTGTGGCCGTCTAAATGTCATTCCGCGAATGTGTCTGAGCAACCGAAAATGTTCAGCTTGTCACAATTTGTCCGCATTGCTTTCAGTTTATTCGTTCTTTTATAATGTACTGATTTTTCTAAATGTAAATAAGAAAAATAATAATAATAATAATAATAATAAAAAAATACCCATTATAGAAAACATTAGTTATTGTTATTTTATAAATTACGCATTTATGTATATATATATACATATACTTACGTGTAAATACAATTGTGTTTCCGTTTTCACCGTTTCAATCGCTAGCGTCCGCTATATAATATGTATATTTAGCTGTGTAGGCTATTAATATCCTAGTGCACTAAAGAATACTGTCCAGTAACAGGGTCTCATTCAATATAGAGAATGTGTACTTTTATACTAGATCCGTCAATTTTGTCCCCTTTAATCTGGAAGCAGAGACGGTGCAGCTGTCATATTATTTTGATGTTACTCCAGCATTGTTGCCTGTCTTTTTGCTGTTTGTATAATTTCAATGTATTTATCTTCAGGTCTGTGTGGCGATTCGTCATGTTGACGCATTTACAGTGATTCGTAGAACTCTATTTAATCTACGAATGTCCGCAGTAGAGACGGTAAGTCATATTTGGATGTTATTCCAATCTTGTAGCGTATATTTTTGCTGTTTGTATTAATTTCAATGTATTTATCTTAAGGTCTGTGCGGCGATTCGTCACGTGCCATGGCACATTTACGATGGTTCTTAGAACTCTTATTTTGTAATCTTTGTATAATGGCAGCAGCCCCACAGCTAACACCCGCATTTCCAAGTTTGACGACCCGGTTGTAGAGCGACGGCTTATTTTCAACTGTTAATTCTGACTTCTCCTTAAAAGCCGGTTCATCCGTTAAATTTTGACGTTTTTTTTTTTGTTAAACTGTTTATCCGAGTGTATTCCCAAATACCCGACTTCGTCTTTTAATGGGATAATGTTGCCGTTCAACATTACACTACTATCATTTAATCTTTGCGCTATATAATATGGTACGCGAAATTATAAAGCTAACAAAAAAAAAAATTTGAAATGTCTCGATTTTAAAAATATTTCGTATAAATACGTCAAAAATTACATCTACACTAGTTACCGGTATTGTCTGTGTATAAAATTTATAATTTTATGCCGAAATTTTGTGATTGACAAGGTTAATTTTTTTTATTCATTTATTACACGACCGCGATGCAATAATTTAGTCACGATATTATTGCAATCTTAAATATAGATTATTATTATTTCCAATATGCTTTCTCATTAATTAACATAGATAAGTTTAAACCGTTTCCATAATTAATAATTAATTCATCATCGAGGCTATACGTATTTAAAATTTATATTTTGAACGCGCATCAATAGTACAATCACATTCAAACGAGAAATGACAAACTGTATAATGTACAGAATTCACAAATATTTGAGGATGTAATTTTAAAAAGCTACCACGATCAGTTAAAAGGTTGATTTATATAAAAATTTAACGTTAATAATTACGAATATCCAACCGCCTCACATTCGAAGAACCGATTCATTGAAAAAGACCTCAGTAAAATTCAAAGAAAATGAAAATCTATTAATTACGAAATCTATAAGAGAAGCGCTTGATTAAAATCTAGGAAATTTCCATGGACAACTTTGGATTAAGCACGATTTGCACTCGATTGGAAAGAACAATGGACCTAGGAGAGTGGAAATCGGCGTGTAATTCCTTCACAAATGGAACCTCGTCGAAAACCCTACGGAGCACAACCTCTGGGAATGGAACTTCGACGACAGGAGCAGTGACTCTTGAATAGAATCCGAGCTGGTCATGGTAGATGCTGCCACCTACTGCAGAAGTGGGGTATTTCTAATTTGGATAGTTGCTGTTGCGGACATCCTAGGCAAACAATAAAACATATCGTCGAAGACTGCAAAGTATACTCGTTAAATGCGATTACGATTGAAGATTTATATCATCTGCGTGGCGTGAGTTTAGACCGGCGCATTCCTGCCTAGAGTTCTAGAAATCGACATCATACGATATGATACGATATTTTAATAATTCCTTTAATTTTATTCTATCCCTAATATCTTTTAATAATTTATATTACTCCGACTGCTCCACCTGAACTTACCATATATTTAATATTATTGTTGCAATGATACTTTTAAAATTCGTAATATAAACAATAATATTTTAAATTTACATTAAATTTTTCGTTAAATTGATCCAGAATACGATAGTGAGTTATAAACGATAATCTGAACATTTTAAATTCGGGTTAATTTTAGCTATCCGGATTCGTACACATACAAGAACTGCTGTTGCTGGTCCGAATCTAACCAGAATTCAATCGAATGGGAGCCGTCATAAAATTTCCATTAACGAGAAATTTGTACAAATTTTTAATCTTATTTACTACATTCGCGTTATATCTTCTTTTAGTGGCATCTCCTTGACAGGAGTTAGCCTACATCGTGATTTATTCGATTAATCTACTTTATTGTGTCGAATACTTCTTTATGATCTCCGAAATATACGAAACTATAAATTTGTCAGAGAGCTTAGTAATAAAGTTATTGATTGTGGAATGTAGTGATTTTTATTTATACTTAATTACTAAAAATAGTTGAAATCACTAAATTTATTTTTAATTATGCGAAGCTTTTCGGCAATTACGCCATTGTCAAGCTATATACAGTTAAAATTAATTAATATAAAATCATAACATATTAATTTAAAACTAAGTTTACAATTTTACACAAAATGAATTGTGTAAAATTGTAAACTTAGTTTTAAATTAATATGTTATGATTTTATATTAATTAATTTTAACTGTATATAGCTTGACAATGGCGTAATTGCCGAAAAGCTTCGTATAATTAAAAATAAATTTAGTGATTTTAACTATTTTTAGTAAAGTAGAGCTTAGTAATGATCGGTTAATTTTCGTAATTATTTAAATGAATATTTTAGTAGCACACGAGTCAATTCAAAAAAAAATGGAAACGTGTTAAAATCGCTAAATGCGTTTATAAAAATCACAAATTTATCGAGTGAACGTAAAATAAAATTTATATAAAAAAAAAAAAACAACGTACAAATACACACGATATAAAAATTTTATATTTCGTCTTTGTTTACGACGATAAGAAATTTGTAATTTAAAATTGTAAAATGTAACGATTCAATTAATTTCATATCGAATGCGTATAGAATATCAACACACGTATCGTTTAAATATGAACATATATGCATAAATAAGTCGAATAATAATTCTCGATATAACGTAATTAAATAATTAAAATAACACGTCGTCTCGTTTATGTGTTCGTGCGTTAGGCTCCTCCGAGTATCGCTACTAAAGCTTTTTTATAGTCGCCGGAAGTTTCAGTCTAAAACAGAATAATGATAAATTTATTATATATTTTTTTAAATTATAAATACGATTGTGGTTCTACATCGTATCAAACGGGTGAGAAAATTACCAACAATGAAGTATTCAGACGGACTACGAGAAAAGAACGGGTACAACTAAATGGGCATGTAATGATTTACTAACGCGATGGAAAATTAAAAATTACGCTGCCTGTTATTGCGGATACTCTCGGCAACCTTTGAGTACATTGTTCGTGGATGCGCAAGTAGAGCTTTTACTGGTACTTACAATAATATTCACAAAGTGTCACCGCTAGCGCTATGGATACGTAATCTGGACATGATGTTGTAAGCAGACGAATAGAAGAGAAATGTGCATCGGAAGCGCTATTCAAGAGTCTGGATTGGTACTCGGTAGGTATTAGGATAGATGACGAATATCTGAATTATCTCTGTTTTGTTGACGACATAGTTTTAGTAAGCTCAAGCGTAGAAGAATTACAGATGATGATAACAGACCTAAACATCCGCTCTAGTAGAATAGGATTAAAAAGTGTGTAGGTCCGGTTTAAAAAAAATTTGGTCATTCACAAAAACAGACATAAAAAGGATCAGGAAAACAAAACTGCGCATGAAAGAAAAATGTTTAACATCAGACAACTGGATAGCATTCGTAATACATAGATACGCGAGTAAACATGACTAGATAACGCAGTGGAGCGGATAGCAAAAATCAAATGCAGTTGGGATGGTCATCTGGCTAGGTACAGTGATAACAGTTGGACGAAGCGTGTTCTGCAATGGTGGCCAATATACAAAATCAACGGAGATTAATGATTCGTTGGCAGGACGACATAGTAAAGGGGGCCTGGAAAAAGAATTTGTCCAGAAGTGGATCGCAAAGGCACATCGTGATCGTAAAATGGCTTTTTATAGCGTATTCTTGCAATTCGGTTTTTGATCCCGTTAAGATTACTATATAATCGGCAAACCTGATCACTGATAAAACTTGATCACTGATATTGTTACTTCATTTATTTATACCGTGATATTTTGTTTTTATAATTCTCACTTTATGGGATTTCTCGGCTTTTATATATAAATATTAAACAGAAAACGTAACGCGACGCAATTCAGTCGAATCCTATTGTCTATTTCTACTTTATATTCTTCCTAATTCTAAAGTAAGCGAAATAATTTGTGTCGGCTGTAACTAAAATTTATATACGAAAATATGAACATGAAATAATTATCGTTAGAAATTAAATTTTAACTTACTTTGATGGCGCTTTCTAACGTTTTATCATAAAGCCGTTCGTACTCTCTCTTAATATCGCCCAAGTCGATTTCGCTTCTACTGACAATTATCCGTATAAGCGTTGTATCGTCCGTTCCTAATCCTTTCATAGAGCGTTCCAGGTGCCTCGCGAAAAATGTAACTTGACTTTGAACGCATTCCACTTTGAAAATAGATAAAATATTTTATAATTACTAAATATTTTATTATAATCTCAGCTATAGCTCTACCGTATTAAGCGATTCTGCGATAGTCTCTGAACCTGTGTAGTTTATCAAATTTTTCGACGCGAAATTATTAATTTTATACGGCGTGTTTATTTCGGAATACTATTTTTTCTAGACGATTCGAGATGATTGTTATATAAAAATTTTTAAAATCGATATATTTCCGGTTGACATATACAATTTTCCTAGTACTAAAATTTTAATTTCACTATATATATATATATATATATATATATATACACAAGGACCATGAGGCGTGTGGAACGATCGCCCACTGGCGACACTCAGTACTAATTAGTCAACGAATATATACGGTATAGAAGATGGAGGGGAGTTAGCCGATTGATTCGCCTGACTTTGTCACTATTATCTAGCAAATGAATAGCCAGCGGATTACCTATCTAACCCTTGTGGGTACGGCGAACGCTGTACGTTCGTATTTCATCTTTGACCTCCGGTACCTTCAGATCTTCTCTGTGAAGATGATCATTTCGAATGTAAAAGGGTACATTAACTACTGAGTACCTTAGATTCGAATCGCTGAAGAATTGTAACTCTCGAACTGCAAGAAGTTCCCTAAAAATGTAGTCCATAAGTCCACACCGGTCTGAGCATTTTATAAAGTACCAACTTAGAACTCGGAGAAAGCTCAGATTTCCTTCCTAAAAGCCAATACATCTTGTTGAACCTGAGTTTTACTTCGGGATATCATTTTTCGACGGTCTAACCACTTTTCAGAGTAATTGATTTTTTTCTTGTCTCAAAGTATACAGGACTACAGGTGTCGCGCGTCTAGTCGTGAAAGTTACCTGCACCGATTTAGAAGTATCGATCTTAGAGTACGATATATGATACACGCGCGGCATATAAATCGTTAGTAGCCGTTTACAAAGATGGCCGATTACATATATACATATATATATATATATCCTTAATGTTCACTATACAAAATCGAACCTTTCTTATCCTGTATTGTGTATACGTCTATTATTTTATTATGTATATTTGTATGTGATTAAATTACATATTATACCATTATGAGTCGTGTTTGTTTCACATATCTAATAATAAATAATCTTTATGTTATATGTTAATTTTTACATAAACCTCGTGAAATAATGTAAATGGACGGAAAATCGGAATCAAATTTAAATTAAAAACGTCGATTTTTATATACGTTAATTTAAATTTTAAATAATATATCAACTTAACGAATTAATTAATTATTTAAGTAATACGCTGTAAATTCCCTATAAACTGATACAAGATGGAATAAAATTGTATAAAATTAAAATTGTGCCGAAAGTATTTTAATAAATTATCAACTAGTTAACGGGATAGTTATTAATTCAACAGCTTAAAATCAATTGCGCGATCAACTGAATTATTATTATTATTAAAAAATGCAAATTATTCGAAAAGAAAATTTTCAGCGAATTTGAGAGAATAACATTATTTCCTTTTCGTTTTTTTTTTTAAGGGAAAAAGTAATTTTAGAAAAACCGTAATAAAAATTTTTGTCGGATTTATTGTAAACTACTCGCAAATTAATTAGTTTCTACGAATTAAATGAAAATTTGTCGCAAGAAAAAGAATCATTTAAGTATTTACTTTAAATATTTTAAATATTAGACACGAAAATTATTCGGATAGTTATATTTTATACCACAAGTTCAAATTTAAAACTAATTTTACGCGTGTAAAAAATAATAAATTAAAATTTAAAACGTATTATTAAAACTTTTTTTTTGTTACTTACCAACTGCGAGCATAGCTTCTAACAAATCGCCCGAAATTTCTTTTTTCAACGCTTGTTCGATAGTATGGCCTGATACGGATTTGTATTCTTCAAACACCAATTTCAATTGTTCGTAGCTTTCATGCGCCATTATTTTATTGAACACTTCGATGCTTGTACCTAATTTACCCTCGCCTAATGAATACGATAAATATACGAATATATTTATTCGCGATAATTATTTAAGAATAATAAATCCTTCGGCAATTATTAACTCGTTGCAATTTATCAACCTATATATATATGTAAAAAAAAAAAGTGTAAATACGATAGGCGTTAACAATATTAGTTCACGTCCTTTTAAGCTGAGAGTAGAAATCAGACAAGGATGCATCCTAATTTCTTATTCTGTTCTGTGTATACATTGAATACATAATGCGCAAAGACCTCGAAGACTAGGAAAAGCGAATAACGATAACAAGGCACAAGGTTAATAATTCACGCGATATCGCGCTATTTGTTTCATCTAAAAAAAAAAAAATTAATAGAACTCATCAATAAACTGAATGGTTTAAAAGTGAATCAAGAGCTAAGGTCCAAAGTGATGGTCGAGAATTTGCAGGATATGAGGTAGTAAATAAATTTAATTACCTCGGATGGTTGCAAGTGTAAGAAGATGCGCGAAAAGAAACTAGGAACTGCAGTTAGGAGATTTGAATAATTATGGAATGGCACGGATATAACGAGGACATAAAGTTAAAATTTGTCAAAGCATTGATTTTCCAAATCGCGGCCTATGCATTCAAAACTTGGACGATTAAAAGAACGCATAAGGAAGTGGATAAATTTCTTTGAGATATACACAGAAATGCTCTGGATACCATATCGAGAAAAATTGAATAAGATATTTTGGGCACGGAACAAGAGATGAGAACTGGATGCAGAAAAATATACGGCAAAATACTGGAAAGAGCCCTAGAGTAAAATATGCGATAGTCAGATCGAGTGACAGCCCTAATTACCTGGGCTTCATGTGCCGAATGCATTCCATCTAGCAGTAGGTGGAAAAGAATCGTCAAAATCTTACGATGTCGTCACGTCCCTGCGAAGGGCAATGGATTTTATATTATATATATATATATATATATATATATATATGCTATCGTAATAATATTATTTTTCGAATATCAATCTCGCGTTTGTTGTTTCTCGATAAAAAGTTTACATTAAATTTAACATCAATAGGTTTGCCAAAATTTTAATAATTATTATTAACAAAAACGATATAATTTACTTTCTCGCGAGTAATATGCTAATAATTGAGAAAAAGTTAAATGTTATCAAATTCTAATTACAAATAATGAAATCAAATCACCTTTCTGGAGATCAATTATTAGATAGTATAATAAAATTATCGGTTAAATAAACATTTGCTTATAGACTTGGTAAATAATCGCCGTCTTCGTTCTATGTTTTAATTAAATTCACTATATTTTAATTAAGGATACAAAGAAGAGTGACCGATCAAATTTACTACAATAAAATAAACTCGGAATCGGTTGAAAAATTTTAGCTTTTATTATTTAAGTAAACTTTTGATCGCTAAACCAGATTATAGTTATGTTGATATTAGTAATTTAATAAACGCGCAGAAATTAATATATAAATCATTACCAGCTTTGTATAATTCCTCGGCTAATTCTTTTGCGCGTTCAGAAGACACTCTACCGGGCGCATTTCTGACTCCCTACGTTTATAACAAAATATTACGTTAAATCACTATATAGAATATTATTATTGTTGTTTTTAAATACGTACTTCGCAAATGTACTCCAAATTGTTCGACGTTTTTGGGAAGTCAAAGTTGTCGCTATCAGGCGAATATAAATTTGAGGGTAAAATAAACGTTATTCTAAAAAATACGGAATGCAACATATTTCGAAATACGCATAAATAAAATGGACTTACGAAAAAATAAATATATCTTCTTTTATAGACCCGACATTCAAAATAATTGCCGATTATAAAAATCAAAAGTATTAATATTAAATTTAATTTAATCCGCTTTTTTCATACAAAATTACAAACAAAATATATAATGTGTAATTAATTAAATAATATGAATAAATGAAAATAAAAAAGAAATATTACTCCAGTCTCGTCGAATTAAAATAACCTATTATCGTTATTATCTATGTAACGCTTATTCGCAATTAATACAGTCGCTAATCGTAGAAATTTTTTGGAAAAAAACAAACGAAATCTCTCATTTTAGACGTACAAATATAATAAAGCAACACTCGCACACCGTTGATCAAATAAGACTAAGTATAAAAATTAGATATAAGTAAGAATATACAAGGCTTACGTGTAAATATATATATATATATATATATATATATATATATATATATATATATATACATACATACATACATATATATAATATATATATATATATATATATATATATATATATATATATATATATAAAATATACTAAAAGACATAAATGCGTACATAGGAACGTAAAGGTGTAATATCAATAGCACCAGTAATCGAGAAAACTTATGAATGTGTAATATATGAGAACTTTAAAAATAATTTAAACAAATACATATTAGATTGAACGAATAATTAAAAGTCCCGATAAAAATTATTAAACAACTATAATGAAATTTAATTTATAGATAAAAATAAATTTATAAATATAAAAATTCCAACCGATTACTTGACCTAGTTAATATCGATTCATAGAGCAAGTTTCATAACTTTACAAATGCAACTAGCGACTTACGCGGACGTTTTTATAATTTTTAAGATCAATTTTTAGTTAAGGTGGAAGCGAGTTAAACAAAGAGGCAGCCATATATAAAGCGCTAGAATTCGGGCATGAAATTTAACTCGGCCAACTCGTAACATCGTTTTGACACTGTGCAATTGAAAAAAAGTTTATAATTTTTAAAGACAAAGTCAACTGTACTTTCCATAATTCTCGAACGGTGATAGGACAAATTTTTAAGCGAGATTTTTTATCATCGTACATAGAATTAAATAAAATGAAATAAAATGTCTCGCAGAAATTGTATAGAATTTATGTATTACATACTAGTTCGGTGCATCAGACCATAGGACCGAACTGGTGCGCTACAATTATGTATATAGTCGAAATAAATATTTATATGAAAAATGTCGCTTCGAATTATAAAAAAGGTAATTTAACTTTCTTAATGTCTCAGGAACTCAATATGTTTTTACCAAGTTAACTCGCAATCGAGAACAACTCCGGGATATTTAATTTCATAGACAAGTACAATATTATAAACACATTAAAAGTATTTTCATAATAGTTTGTATACTTCATAATATTACTATTTGACTTGGCGGTGTAAAAAAAAAAAACTACTTCTTAGCTTTGAATTTTACATTAAATTCGGAATAAATATCCGCGATTAAAATAAGAATTTTGTCTTGTGCATATATTTAATACACATATCACGACGCGAAATTCACACTATTAAATATATATATATATATAAAAAGTCGAGTATTTTCTTGCCTATTAAAAAGAGTAATGGTTTATCGTTTATCGATGCCACCATATTCTAATCGTTTACAAAAAATTAAGATCGAACAGCGCTAACTTTTACACTGGAGATTAAAAATCTTAATCCTTTCAGTCACCCATTATCTATTTTTTTACAACATTCGGATGTACGAAAAAAAAAGTTTTAAAAATGACTCGAAACGCTGAAAATGCGAAGTATTATTTTGTATTTAGCAAAACAAAATAAAATCCTTGAAAATGATGTAATAATCGAAAAGCTTCGTGGTTATGTAATAAATTTTTTAGTGATTAACTTCGATTTTATTTTGTTTTGCTAAATTCATAAAATCACTACTCTCAAATACATCAACATATTATTTTGTATATATTACTGTCTTTAGGTAACTCTCTAGATAACTTTCAATGCGTTACATAAATATTTTTAGGATATTCTACAACATCGATTAAATAGTCTTTATTTGAAAATAGACAGACACTGAAAGTTTACGTATCGCATAGAGATGCCCTGAAACGATTAATAATAAAATTACCGTAGATTTCAAACATGTACCAGAATCGAATAAATAGAAATTAATAATGATCTGGCATCTTGATAATGAAGTAGATATTTTTTAATTTGCTCGCGAAATATATGAAATAACAGATAATGGTCGATAACAAGGAATCATTCCTACGAGTATTTAACCGTCAAACATTAATGTATTTAAATGATTTTTAATTAAACGTTCGTAGAAATTATAACACATTTTCGATTTGAATAAATTACATTTTCCCCAAACCAAAAAAATTAAATCTTTATACGCACACACTCACCTAAATACGTATGTATTAATAGTGCTATTTCTTTTTCTATATCCCTTTTTGTTTTCATTATTTTTATATCGTTAATTTAGATGACGGGTGTAAATAAGTTTAATATATAAATTAGGCGCAATGAACTAATAATTCTATCGGTTGATTTACACTCTTAACAGCATTCCAGTCTCAATTATTCTGTACACATAATTAAATAAAGATATATGTACACACGTACAATTAAAAAAAAAATGTTCACGACAAACATGTGCATACATACACACAAACAATACATACAAATGGAAAATAATTACCGTAACTATCAACGTCAAAAATCGTCTAAAGTCCCCGGACGTTTCGCTGCATATGTGTTCTGCTAACGGACGATTATAAACTGAAACATTATCATTATTTTTACTGTTATCACAAATGTATATATATATATATGTATGTTGTATAATTTTTTTATTTGAGCATATCATTTAATATACAACAATTTTTTGAAAATTAAAAAAAAAGTAGCCCATAAATTTTATCCTGAAGTAATTCAAGAATCAGTTACACTAATACTATAATATTTAGCTTACGGCTATTGGTAGCGAATTATACGTGTTTAATTTTAAATAATTCATAAATGAAAAGACGGAAACCGCGCTGTAAGCGTAGCCAGACTTGGTTGAATTGGGGGGGTCCAAATAAATCTAAATTATGACAGTAAACCCAATTTAAGTAAATAACCAAAACTGAAGTAGGCTAATGCCAATCCAACATAACAGAACTCTTTTTATATTTATTAGACGTCGAATATGTAATTCTATTAGAAGCAATAGACAGCAGAAATATTTAACGTCACTGGAACACACTAACTAATAGTATGTTATTGAGGACGGAGGGAGATGGTTAGAATAAATTCCGCGAAAAAATAAACGATGGATAATAAATCAACAGATGAACAGAGTTACATATACTATAAAAATTATTATTTCTAATATATTACAAAACTATTTATTTACTTCGAAAACAACGAAAATAAAATAAAATAAATTAAAAAAAAAAATAGATTTAACAAATGCAAAACTGCATTTAACGACGAATATATATTTTCTTATTATCAGATTGATCCCAAGGTGGGTTCAGACCCCCAAAACCGCCCCTGGCTGTAATAACATAATTGTATTTAATTCAAGCGCACAATCAATCTTACACAACTGTCGCAGGCGATTATAATGTACTTATATATATTATATGTTGAACGCTTTCAATTTCATCGCTTAGATTTACTTTCATGAATAATTTTCAATTTATTTAGATAGTAGTCGATCGAACAGCAGTAAGTATCTGAGTGCTAGTGTAATGTTTTCATTTTTTTAAAACGTTCTATTACATTAGGAAAGAACTTGCTAATTAATTTATCCTTCGTTAAAGCATCGTATTGTATTTTAAACTCATTGTAAATCGGTAAATTAATATTTTTGAGAAGATCTTTACCGATATTACCATTATTTACTTTTTTAACATTAAAGATTAAAGACATATATATATATATTTTTAATATGAAGAATAATAGGTACATCCGTGCTAATGGTCTGGATCGCAATATTAGGTGCAGTTACATACGAAGAGGTTATATCAATTAGAAATTTCCGGCAATTAGAATTTACGTTACGCATTTGCTGTTTAGTCAATCGACTATGCTGTAAAACGTAGGCCTGTATAAATGTAAATATACATATACATATATATATATATATATATATATATATATATATATATATATATATATACAAGTGCACACACATATATATATATTAATTACTATTCAACACTCTTGTAAGATCGCAATTAGATTACGCATCAGTATATAATACATTTTTTTCTACTTTATTCTTTTTAATATATTCCTCTTTATTTCGGTTCCTTACAATTCAGTAAATAGTTGTTTTATGCGATAAAACATATTTTGATCATTTTATGCCTGCTTATTACCATTGTGAATTCGTATGTATTAATGTGTCTCGAGAAAGAACTTGTTCACATGGGAATACGGGTGTATGACTGGTATTTCTGTACATGTGCTGAATATAATTTTATTAGAAATATTATTATTTTTTGTCGATATTAGTGATTTATTTTCCCTCTTTCAATATGGTCGAATTAACGTGTTGTGTGAGTGTGGTATAATTTTATTTTTGTTTTCATACTTTTATTTTGTAATTATTCCATGCACTGTAATTGACGTTTTGCTGTATAGGATAAGCCGTAGTATTCTGTAGATAAATACATACGAAAAAAGGCTCGCCATATAAATTTTGGGATCCCGGGTTAAAAATATGATTGGGGAGGTCCTTTAAAATGAAAAAAAAACCTTTTTAACTAGAAAAATATTTTTCAAAATCCACTAACCAGTACTTCTTCAGATAATTAAATAATAATTAGAAAAATTAATTAAAATTATTACGTTTATTATTTAAATAGGATAAATAGTAGAAGAGTCTTTCATTTTATACGGTTTCTTTATTACGTATTATGCTTCTCTTTTCTGTGTTTTCTTTCGTTTTTTTGAATTACTGTGGACTGTGTGTGAATGATTTTTAATTTATATATATATATATATATATATATATATATATATATATATATATATATATATATATATATATATAGAGTATTGCTGTTGTTTGTAAGATTCGCGATAATTATGTATATCTCGAATTTGTTGGTTACAGTATTGTATTTGGTATTTTTTTTTACGAATGAAGGACTTAAAAATAATAATAAAAAAAAGTAGATAAGCAACGTATTTACATGCGGATTTCTAACTAAAAATGTGGGGATAGGAAGATTTTATGGGGTCCGAGGCAATTTATCCACTTGGCCCCCAATTGTGGTCTGCCTGATACGAAATATACTTTAATCCACGTCTCACGTCACTAATTATTCTTTTTTATTCTATTTACCATACGACTCGATACGTAATGTTATATTTCTCTAACGCTAAATTTGGATTGAGAATGTTCTTTCAAAACTTGTTAAAGAAAAATAATATAGTTAAAAGTAAATTTGCGAGAAAATTATTATTTTCGAATCTTAAATGCAAAAGCGTTTTAAGTAATGTAATTTTCAGATAATTAACCACCAATTGGAAAAATTGAGAAATAGAAACACTCACACACACAAACATACATATATATTAAAAATAAACGTTCACGGAGACAAAAAGTGACACGGAGGAACTGAAAATTATGCCTGCAGACATGAATCATCGAGTAACATTATTATTCGATTGTAAAGGTTTCGTGGAGAAACAGAAAGGAAGAGCTGGCTGGCACTTTGTAGACGGAAGAAAGGAAAAAAATACATGGCGAAAGGATGAAAGCCATCTGGAAACAGAGGAAGGAGAATACCAGTTGACAACGTAGTCTATCTGTGGCTGATTCGAAATAATAATTATATATATATATATATATATATATATATATATATATATATATATATATATATATATATATATATTACGACGATCGTCGTATGTTCACGTTATAATAAATCTAAATTTATTATATTGAAGGTGGAAAACTAATATTTAATTTAATTAATATAATAAAACAAAATATATATATATAATTATTTATTTAATTAAAGTAAAATATATTAAAATTATTATAATATAACCAAACCGGATTTGCAGTAGATAAACTATTATTATACAATAGTTAAAATTAATTTTAGTTAGTCAATGGAAAAAAACCCAGTAAATTAGTTTGACCAAATAATTTTAGTTAATACAGCCAGTAAAAATAAATTACAGCCAGTAAATAATGAAGAAAATGCAGTAATTTTTGTTTAACAAGGCTTAAGAAAAATGTATGAAAAGGGATGGTTGTTCATTTTCAAGAGAGTTCTAGTTTTTCAGTTACAAAGTTCAGTTGTTAGTTTCTTAATGAAGACGGTTAGAATAAAATGAGAATGGATGATTGAAACAATTACAAATCCGGTCAGGTTAGTCTTTAACTAAATTATTATTTTTTTTTCATTAATAAATACATATTAGTTTTTTTTTAAAAAATATAAAATAAAATTTTTCTTTATAAATACTTTATTTATTTTTTTATTAAATAATAATATTAATAATAGTATATACGAGGTATCTTGTAATATATATATATATATATATATATATATAGCGTCGATCCGAGCAATCTTGGCGCCTGAGGCGAAACATTTAAATTGAGCTTCTTAATGAAAACATGAAGAATACTAATGCGAACAAATTAACATTGTAACTCGTAATCAAGTAACCGATATCTATGAAATATCTTAGTTTTGATAATAAATATAAGATATTATTTATTAATATTATTTAAAAATTAATGACGAGAACTTATTGACTCAGATTCTATCGTGCGTTTAGTGTTGTTTTTGTTTTGCAGGCGTTTAACGAAATCCTACATCTCGGAGGTATCGATGAAAGAAGAGATTAAATTAAATTTATTACACGTCAGCACACATTCACACACATGTATATATATATATATGTATGTATAATTTTATATCAAGTGAATTCCATTGTAATATTTGACCATAGCATTATAAATGAATTTCCTTTTTAAAATGTATTCTTTTTATTCTTAAAATTGTGTTAAAATTTCATCGACTTTGTCGGCCGGATATTAATTGTGTCGACGGGTATTATGTATACAACGTATCATATTTGACAACATTTACACATATATACATACGTATTGATATATATGTATACATTGGTATTATAGATAATACGTATGCACTAGCGCGTGTGTGTGTGACATATTTTTTTCTAACATTATTAATGTTTCCTCGAAAATATACCAACGAAGAAGTGTTCATTATAATAATGTACAATAAAGTCATAGAGATGACCTTTAAAGGTTATATCTATACTTTTCAAATTTTAAAGCTAAACGTGTTTTCATTGTAACGATGAACAAGTGTGTTAACTAAATTTTTAAAAATGAAGAAAAAAAGGAAAACAGAAATTATTAAAGTGAAATAACGGAATATAAACAATTTCTAGGAATAATTTAAATCTAAAAGGAAACAATCCATATCAGACCAGAAACAACACGTGGAAATGGTCTTTGATATAACACAGTGTCTGAAAACATCAGAAAGTAAGACATCGTTCAAGTGATTGCACAAACTATACCGAGCTGTTCTTTTTAAACGCTTATTAGATGTGATTAGAAACTCGATTGCTAACATTTGGTTATCGAAGTGAATCGGCGTTAAGTTAAAGATTTTCTCGCAGAAATTTGATACAATTGAACGTACAAGTTCTTCGCAAATGAAATCGTCAAAACCCGTAATCAACGTACAGTTTCAAATATATGAGGTAACGCAGACGTGATCGTACGTAATAATGTTTTAATCATCCTACTTCGATAATTTTGTTTCAAGATCAATTGGTAGCGTGTAGATCAGCGGTATAGACGGATATAACAATGGCTCTAGCAGGATGCTTAGCGGTACAGAAGATCTAACCGGATATTGTTAGGAAAATGAAAATTTGATTGTATATTCTTCTCAAAATGAATAATTTATTTTTGAAGGTATTATTTCTTTCGCGATTTTATCCATTCGGCGAACGTTATGCAATAATTTTTTCTCTTCTTTTTAATATAACTACCAAAATTACAACCGACCAGATGGTCATCTAGCAATTGGACCGGAATACGAAATAATTTGTTAGGAGTTAACGATACTGCATTATAATAAATCTAGCCTAGATCAAACGATCGAGTACGCTTTAGACTAAGAACATCGAAACTGATGTTAAAGTAATTGTCAATGAGTTTTCATACTTAAATTACTTACATACCGCTTAACAGAGCGTTTAATCTCGTCTCTCACATATGGGATATTCAAGCCTCGGTGAAAAGTATGGTTAGATACGTACCGGGGTGACGAGAGGAGCAGTCTTATGATCTTATTCCGAAATCGTTGTATCCTATTTATGTGTGTATATCTTTTGCACAACATGAAACTATATGTCCAAAAAGGCCTTATAACTATTTTATACACTATGGACTTTTTTTTCTAATGACAAACTACAGTACTCGCAAAAAAGCCAATTTAGTTATTGTAGTTTTTATGCCAGGAAAATACTGTAGTCGTATGGTAATTTCTCAAATAAAGCCTCTTTTAGAGAAGAGATGCCGTTAGGATGATGTTTCTCGCATCAATGGATTTTTGAAAGGAAGACTGCATTAAAAAACAGATATCCTTTATCTTTTTGTTGATTCAGCATTTATTTATTATATTTATTATATTATTCTACGGTTCACAAACGTGGTCGTGTAAAATAAAGCAAATAAAAAAGTTACAAATTGCACAGCGGGGGATGAAAAGAAAAATGTTAGGGGTTAAAAAATTCGATAAAATAAACGACGATGCATTAAGAGCACAGTCAATAACAGATGATGGAGATAGCAAGAAAACTAAAATGTACACGGTGTGATCGTGTCACGCGGAAGCGAGCAGATAGTGGGTCAGAATATGCATAGAATGGATTTCGTTGGATAGGAAAAGAACATCAGAAGATCAAAAAGACGATGGATAGATGATATCGTCAAATATGTGGGTACCAGTTGGGGATGCGGAAAGCCAGAGATACGACGATTTGGAAGCAAATGGGTGCTGGATATATATATAAATATATATATAAATATATATATAAATATATATATATATATATATATATATATATATATATATATATTTAAAAATGAAAAACAAAGGAAAAGGCCTTTGTTCAAGTTGGGCTTTCATTATTATTTAATTTTTACCAATTTGTGTATGTATTTTTGGTGTATTCAACTGAAATAAAGGCTTTATTTATATACCGCGTCAACACGCGAATATAATTTGTTATAGGTTACGTTAATTAAATATTGGTTGACTCGTGGAATTAATTTATATAATAAGAATTCATATTTGCGTAAACACTATAAATCATATTTAAATAAATTACACATATCTGGCACACACACACATACATATATATATATATATATATATATATATATATATATATATATATATTATATATATATATATTATATATATATATATATATATATATATATATATATATATATATTATATATATATATATATAAATATAAATAAATAAAAATATTATTTTCCTTAACAATAAAAAATACAATAATTTTGGGTTCGTAAGATATTTTTTTTTTCTTCTGATAGATATGTGCGCGCTCTATCTCTTCAACAAACTACTGAATTTTAGTAACAGTAATTTATGGATACAATAGGTAGTCTATTATTATCGGTAATTGTACCGAATATATTTTTCGTTTTGTCGGTGAAACGGGATTTAGTATAACGAAGTTGTAATTGACGCCCAATATTATCATTTTAATTAATTATTTTTATTATTAATAATAATAATAGCTGCTGCGAATGTAAAATTGATAACGCGAAAAGATAACGAGTTGGAGTGTATGTAAAAGTAGAGATAATAATTCGAGGTCGAGTAAATATCAGAGGGGAGAAACGGGAACAAGTTATAAACGAAAAATAATAATAATAATTAAAAAAAAACGGTTATTAAATAAGCTTACGTTTTTCGTAAGTAGTTACAAGTTGTTTCAATTCTTCGTTACTTCTGCTACATAATATTTCTATAACGGCCGAATTATCAGTACCGGCGCCTTTCATCGCTTTATTCAATTGTCTAGCTAAGTAATCGATCGGAGAATAAATTAATCCCACGATTAAACTTTCAAATTTACCGCTTAATTCGCTTCTCAGATCATCTTCGAGATTCTGAAAAATAAAAAAAACAATAACTTCAACGATATATATATATATATATATATATATATATATATATATATATATATATATATATATATATATAATATATATTACACACATTACATATTGACACGAATCTTGATGTTAAACACGTTACATTATAAAATCCAATCAAATGATATGAAATCAAGCTTTATTTTTACTTTGTTATATATAACAGTTTACAATTGCTGCAAATGATAACACGCGACTAGCAGCATAAACAATAGAATTGTTTTCTTAAATATACTGAGTTTATTACGAAAAATAAATTAAACAAGCTTATAAAATAATTATGCGATTGTTAATAAAAAATAAAAATAATAAATATGTTATAAATGTTACATAAGCGTAATGTAATTTAGGATACAGGTGTACGTGCATATAATATTAAGCTAACGATGACATTTTCAAATGCATACACACCACACCGCCGTACTCAACATATGCGTACGCATAAATTTGTAGAAAACCCCCTAACGCTAAAAACCAACGAAGTTCTATTTTTTTATTTTTTATGTACCTCATTAAATGCTTGCGACGTTTCTTAAAATTTTTTAAGCCGGTTTTTACATACATCGGCAACGTGTTATAAATTATAGCACCTTTATAGATAGCTCGAATTCTGGTGTGATACTTATTGAACTTCGGTATTTGTACCATCCCCTCGCGATTTGATCTTGTAAAGTATTCCGCGATGGGCAACATATTGTGACGATTATTCGTGAAGACATAGTCAAGTAATTGTAATTGGTATATCTCTCGAGTATTTTGGATTATGTCGTGAGAAGGATTCTTTTTTGGTTAAAACAAATTTTACCAATCTATTTTGCAGCGTTTGAATTGGCTTAATATGTTGTTTAGCCGCCCCTCCCCAATGAATTATTCCATAACTGAGAGCAGGCTGGTACAAAGCGAGATATAAGCGTTTAAGATGTTCAACAGAAAAGGTAATTCAATTTCCTTAGATTTTTAGCTAGGAAGATGTGTTTACTCCGCGTTAACTTACACTCAAATTGAATCCCTAAATATTTCACTTGACGCGTTCTTTCTATCTCATATTTATCGTTTAGCGTAAGTTTCATACCATTCCACAGATGAGGGGGATTGATAAAAACGGAAAGTTGTTATTATTTAACGATATGGACTTCATTTAAATTTCCTAATTTAATTTCAGATAATTTATCGATTTCTAACTGATGAAATCCGCAATAATAACAGTGTCCAGTATCACATATCACCACCATCATCATCATCTGGTTGTTTTTACATATAAAATGGACTAGCATTCGAGGCACTATACGAACTCTCGACTCTGGTAATTATAGCACCGCGTGATATTTGCTACATATAACGAATTAAAAAGTATAATTACAAAATTTAAATAATGAGAAATCTCCATCATCCGAAGATGGTGTGTCTAACCCTTTCAGTCACACATGAAATTTTAACAAAAAATTAGTAATTTTATACATTGGTGTTTATTATACAACACTGCTTCTTAGACGACTCTAGATGATTTTCAATGTGATAATATAAATATTATTAGAATTGAGACATTTCATGGTCAACCGGAAAATATATAATCGTGTTAGTATTAAAATTTTATGTACCATATAGTGGACTTCGTGATTGAAGGGGCTAAAATAAGACTCTTAATAATTTTTTTTTAATTATTCTTAATACGTTATTTAGGATAGTTTAACTAAAATTTAAAACTTTCTCACAAAGTTTATGTATGTTAGATGAGCCGAAGAAAGATTTCAACGAAATTAACTAATACAGATGGATTTGTTTTTCTTAAATTCGTTAACACGAAATCGACAAACGGGTTCGTACTGGTACTGTTTTAGGAAATATTTTAATATTAAACGAAAAAATATTAGCTAATGTACTTAGATATATTTTTTTAATTCAATTCAATTTATTTGTTTTGTTTTTTACATTTACCAGAAACAAGAAAATAAATTCATAATCAAATCTACAAATGCGCATTATCCGCACTAGCGGCGGAAAATAAATTCGTACATAATAGCAAATTCGATTGTATTAATTTGTTTACATTGTTATCAAACAAAAATTAATTGCGAAAAATGAATTATTGATATGTGTTACAAAACTAAAAAATTAAAAATAACAACGAAATACAACAGGTAAATATTATAAAAAAAGGTAAAAAAAAATATATATATATAGATAAACAATAATAACAATATATGAATATATTTCATTTTAATCGTATACACACCTACATACAATTACACCTGTACGCATATTTACACACCGATACAAGCATGGATACACACATAAATACACATTATATATATATATATATATATATATATATATATATATATATGTATGTGTATATGGGCCTCGTGGATTAGCTCTATTTGCCCGACTTGAATTCGAATCTCACTACGAACGAAGTATTTAAGGCCTCTAGCCAACTCAGTCATATATCAAATTGGTCGCTAAATGAGTACCAACTTGCTGGAGAAGTAAAGCATCTGAATGAAATAATTATTCTGTACAGGATTGCCTCGATCGATTACAATATCGATCTTCGGATTGATGATGATCTGTTACGTTATCTACCAATTTTCGAGTTGATAGGAGATTTTTATAAATCTGTATATTATATATATATATATATATATATATATATATATATATATATATATATATATATATATATATATATATATATAAATTAGCTTACGCGATTCAATTCGTTTTTAAAGTATTCGACCAATTGTAAACGTTGTTGATTGCTACAGCTGGTTAGTATTTTAATAATTTTATCTTCGTCCGTTCCAAATCCTTTCATCGCATTTCGTAGAGCGGTTCCATTTTCAGCTACGTCGAAATTTGGATTCGGTTTTACAGTTGGAGTACCCTAAAAATTATAAACTGCCATATTAACTTAAAAATATCGAAATTTACACCGTCAGGTTGAATCGTCCATCATTTTGAGTTTACTTTTATTTTACACCTTATTCGAAATTAATTCGGATTTTCTTATCTATGAATTTGATCAGCTCGTCGAATTTGTCACCGTTAGTGGATATCTTCATTTTCAAATTAAACTAAGCTAACCGTTTTTATCATTGTCACTCATATTTTTAGACATCGATAGCGGTAATTTTTGCTTCGTGTTTTCAGTTTATTATTTCCACCATAATATATCGTTTTGGGTTTTTTCTGACTTTGTTCTTTTTTAACGGTTATTTTCTTAGGCCGGTAAGGGAGCGTCGTGCTTTCGAGGAATCTGAAGAAAAAAATACGGTTTCGCCGAAAGCGAACGTATGTTTTTATTTTGGGAAAGCGGGATTGCGAAGAAAAAAATTATGTATTCGATAAAATTCCTTATAACGAAATTGTACAGAATGCGGAAATATCAGTAGCAGTTCACTGCATGAAAGCACGAAACGTAGTCTATTCCTACAATTCCCAGATTGTATGAACTACCGAAATTCCGCTAACCAAACTGTCCGATGAGAACCAATACAGTATACGCTATCAACAGTCCTACTTACCAGCTAGGAGAATGAATCGCCAAAAAAAAAACAAACCCTAAATGCGTTAGTAGGTGTGACGCTCCTTCGTATACATATATATTAAAAACTCGGCACAATTTGTGGAAAAAAATTAAATCACGAACACTAAAATCCGATGACTTAATGGTCTCAGTTTTTATTCACTAATGTTTCTGTCGTATATACGCTGAACTAAAGATTTTCGTACGACAGACGCTTAAACCGGCAGTCGGTATGTATTCGCATTCGGAGGAAAACTTAACAAACGACAGCATTTACTATGAAGCATCTGAAGAGTAAAATTGGTATACTTTCGTAATTTGGCAATGCGTGGAAAGGAAAAATCGAGAAAAAGGACTTGTTCGTTCAATAAAAAAAAATAAAAAAATTGTATTCATAATGGAATTAGAATAACGAACCGACGTTCTTAGACGTGTCGGTTAAGCGTTGAGACAACGGGAACATCATTCACACCGATATGGATAAATTATCGCGTAATTTCTACCGCGGTCAAAAACTAGGTATATGTCCAGCTCGTTTAAAAAAATAAAATTGAAACAATTACTTATCAATATTAAGAAGGAGACGGGCGCCGAATGAATATAATGACATTGAATCCGGTGGATTTAGTCGAAAAATTAGAATCTACCAAACTGGGGAAGGATCTCTGGAAATGATTAAAAGTCAAACACTTGACCGGTAAGGTGAAAGCTGAAATTCACACCGCGGTATGTTTACGCGGTCTAAGTTACTAAGTTACGGTTAGAATACTGAAACGCAAAATGACGAATAAATCATAATAGTTGAAAATGCCTTCGATCATATCGTAGGTAATTTGAAAATGTGTCGTAAATTTTGTCAAGAGTTGAAAAATACAAAAACAGATTAGGCTCTCTAAATTTATAAACATCCAAATATTAAACAAAAGGCTGGATACAGGTTGAACAAGTCCTACTTTCGACTAAAAAAAAAAGGTTTATTAACTCAGAAAAAAACCCAGCAATGAGAAAAAACTCAATAGTCAGTGATTTAATGATACAAATATGATGAATAACAACGACAAAAAACCGTTAGTTTGGAAAATGGAAATCCTAAAGTGACAAATTCGGACGTTATGTTCCTTGTAGTAATTTCCTAAATCTGCGACTTATTCAGACATTCCGGGCTATCAGGGGAAGATTCTTCATCATCGACGATGTGTGTGTCACTGATATTTTTCCCTATATAATGTTATTTACTTCGAACGTAATAAAATCAAATATAAAACTTACCATATTAGGGAAAAAAATAAATTTTATTCGAAGAACGAACGCTTTAAACTAGAATCCGTATATGATATTAAAATAAAGGGACTGCGAGAATCGTCAGTAATTATATGAAAACTTAATGTTTTTTTTTTTTTTTTATTTTTTAAAGTGACTAACACGGATATATTTAATTAATTAATTAATTAAATTAATACTTTCGCCGCGGATAAAGTAAACGGCTTTTAACGTAATTAAAGCGAATTAATTCCATTTAGTTAGTAAACATCACCCTAACGAATGAAGTGTCACGCGATAGAGATAATATCTACCTGCCCCCGCGACAGTATTTAATAAAATTTACGTTGGAAACTCCTAATTGAATTATAAAAACAGACCGATCGACGAACGTGTTAAATTTCGGAATTATTAAACTATGAAAAAATTCCCGAAGAATTTACGTTACTATTATTTTTTTGTGTCTTACCGTGCTTATTTCACAGCTAATACCTATAATTATTTTCCAATCGTCGTAATTCGATTGAATTAAGTACAGATTAGACACGTCGAGAAATAAATTATTACTGATTTATTAAAGTTTCCGTATTAAAATCTATTATCCTCGTTTTTCTACGACATTCTTCTAGTACCTCCTATATTACAATAATATTTATTTACTTCAAAAACGACGAAATTGAAATAAAATTAATTTAAAAAAACAAAATATGTTTAACAAATGCAAAACTTAACAACGAGTATATATTTTCTTATTATCAGATAGATTCCAAGGGGGGGAGTCAGACCCCCAAAACCAAACCCCTGATTACGCCAATGTTCGGCTTATACCAAATACGCCCGAATGAGCTAAATAATTCAAAACGTCGGATTGGAAATTCAAAAAAAAAAAATTATAAAACGTCGACGATAATAATCCAGAAGTCTGGAGGGAATGAACACGAATGTGAACGCGTAAAGCAGCTCCTTCGATGGTATAATTCGGGAGACATAAATAACAAAAACTCGAGTGTGATTTATTCATAAAAGTAATCGATATACATTATCCTATTTTGGCGCTAGTACATCCGTTAAAATGTCTGGAGGTCACCGAAGGTATAGTCTTAAAGTCGACCGACAAAGAGAACAGTCGTTGTTAGGGAATGAATTTTTATAAGTCGCGGTTAAATATAGTTTTCATCGGACTGGAAGACTTTTAGCGCGGGACGGCTACTACGTTCACCATATTATCTCTGTATAATGTATCGTCCTTTGACCATCTGAATATTCTCTTAGTAATCTGGAGCAGTTAGCATTTTCGATAAAAATAGATAAAATATAAAACAGTCTCTCCGACAGTATCACGCGTTGGATACGAATTAAAAAAAATAAAAATATAACAGTATGAAACACAAATTTGAACATGGCAGCAAAATCAATATTGCCGGAATGCGCTTATTAGGGCTTTCCGGCGATTCAACTGTAAGGGTGTAAAATTGGTTATGCTCTCCCCATTAAACTAACCCACCCTCCGAACTATATAATTATCATTTATACATACATATTGTTGTTTTTTTTTTATTTTATTATTTATATTTATTTTATTGTTTTCGCCACACCGTAGGCTCTTCCTGTGTCCATCTGCGCTAACGTCATATTATGATTGCTTCGTACGCTACTTATAAAACAAACTATGTATAGGTAAGCAATCGCCTATCGTCGATACGGAGACGGCATTTAATGATGAATATGTTCATAAAGAGCTGAAAGGTGTGCTCATCGCGGTATGACGTCATCGTTATTTAAACGAAATGCGTAACATTTAATTTATATAAACGATTATTAATTACGCTACGATTAAAATAAAAGTATTCCTTATTTTTATTTATTTTATAAAACAATTTTTGGAGAATTATTTTAATACGTACATTAAGTAAATTAAATTTTTCTCTTACCCTGTTGAATGTGTGAAACATTTCCTGACGCTGAAATATTCGATAAAACCGCGAATAATTAATATGTCCTCGGTAGAGTTTTGTATTTAGGACAGAAAACGGAACAACGCGAACTCTAAAAAGTAGACACGTGGAAAACACCGTGGCGATTGTACGCGCTATAATAACATAACTTCGTAATGGTACTTTTTTTAGTCGCGACATAAGTATGCGGCTCCGCCGAGTGTCCTAATTTTAACTTATCTCGTTTAACATTCTACCGACTCTGTCTGCTTCGTAATTTCTCTCTCGTTCATCCTATGACGCTGAGCGTTATGACGTGACGGAATGCTAGTGCGTCATCCTATATATTCTAGCGCCTATATGAAATCTGTAGTTTTGAGTTTATCCATTATTGATCGTTACACGTCATTTTCAACGTGTCACCGCTTTAGCCTTGAATATTATTAGCAAATCGCTAGTCGTAGTCCCGCCTTCTTCTTCTGAATGAGGAAAGAACTTGTTTGTGTTCTTCGCTAAGACTACTACGTTGTTACATTACATTATTGAGCTGGTTCGTGGTAATCGTGGTCCGTAGTAGTGTAAACCTATCGAATTAGATACGGAAGGTTTTACTTTTCAATCGAATTAGAAAAAATATAAACATATTGTCAACCTTGTTAAAAACTGCCTGCAAATTAGTGTATCACAACTATAAGCGTATATGTAAGGAAATACCTGGAGAAAATTAAAAATTTAAATTACTATTCAAATGTAGCAAATCAGGATAATAAGTTGTTTTAACGGGATATGTGCGTGAAAAGGTCTATAGAATACCCTGAATACGAAGTTGGAAGTAAATTTACTTCACATACGAATACGTTCATATTTTATATATATATATATATATATATATATATATATATATATATATATATATATATATATATATATAATATTTGTGTGTGTGTGTATGAGTTCTATAATTAAAATGGTAACAGATAAATAAGAAGTGGTGTATTCTTACCCGCCAGATGAAGAAAGGCATTACAAAATTATACAGATAGGGACAGAAGTCAGCTTGTAACTTTAAAAATAGCGCACGAGTCAAATCTCCAGAAGTAATGGTTTGGGCTGGTGTGATTGCCCCCCCCATTTTTTCGACAGATCGGTCAATTACTGCTTTTACAAGAACTGACGCGCTACTTTGGATGAAGATGATGGATTCAAAGGATGGGACATAATTTTGCAGCAGTATGACGCTCCGGTGCATTTTAGAAGTTCGCAATTACCTCAATGAGCATTTCTTTGATCGAATTGATAGAGGTGACCGCATCGTTTGGCATCCAAGATCCTCAGATCTAACCATGTTAGATTTTTCGATTTACGTCGAAGATCTTAAACACGGGATAATAGCTGAGTTTGACATCATCAATGAAGACCGCGAGATGTTCACACGCATAATTAAATTCATCGAAAAACGTTATTTAAAATGTATCGAAATGAACGGTAACCACTTCGAGCACTCGCTGTAAAAATTTTGTGAAATAATTAAATAAAAGTTGAATTTCGTGAAGTTGATTTTTTTCATTTTTTCAAATTTGCGAGCTGACTTTTGCCGCTTCCTATGTCTGATCGAAATGAGTTTGTGATTTTTTGGTGTGATTATTAATATTATTATTTTTTTTTTTCGGTAGATACCACGTCACTATTTTGTAAAAAAATCCGATGTTTCAGATATATTTACACATCCCATTATTTAGGCAAGATCAACTGACCGAATTATCAAAAGGAACGTCTATACACCTCTGAGCGACAGCGCTGGTTCTCAGGCAATATCTGTAACTACTATGACTACTACGACCAGTATAACAGATTTGATTGAGAAGACCAGCTACTGATTGTTCTGTATTTTTCACATTTTCCTTGGTATTTTTTCGTAATTCGATCTAGGGTAGGATTCCAAATATCACGTTTTGCCTGGATAATTGACTGTGGAAATATGTCCGAAAGGTTTTTTTTTTCTTTCAAAATAACGACATCTATCGAAAAATTTTTTTGAACATTACAAAAATTATTATATAGTGGTACAGGGTGGTGCGACACAGATATGTGTCGTATTACAGAAAAATTATAGAGCGATCTATAACTAAACTGATCCCCGCGATTTTAGGAGAGAGAAGATTTATTATGTTATTTTGTCAGTTACTTAAAATCCTTAAATCGACGACTTCCGTTAAAGAATACATTTACAAAGTTTTCAATAGGTGATAATTATGACTCTCAAACAGATGTAACTTCTAGATCAAGCAGTTTATTGAGCTCGTTATCTGAAGTCCTCTATAAGCCGTACTCGACCAATTATAAAAGCGATAATGAAACGATACCAAATGAAAAGTTCGGTTTTCGTGCTGAGTACTCGCTATAATGCCAAATACTTCCTCATCATAGTCGTGGGCTAGGTCCATTTTAATTGTTCCAATTGCCATATATCCCTGTATCCCTATTCCGGAAGTATGTAACCATTTGCTGTAGTGAATTAGCGCCAGTTATCATTTTGACATTGTGCACATATCGCGTTGGTGGTCTTCCTCTTCACCAGCGACCAGCAACCATACCCAATATTAGCAATTTCTCAGAAAGTGGATGTACTTTTTTTAATGATGTCTCCATAATCGAGCATCCGGATTAACTTCGTTCAGTATTATTTGTTCTACTCGCTATCCACAGTACTCTCAGCATTCGCCGCCAGCTATCTACGATATTACAGAAAAAAGAAGTACGTTCTGCCACTGTTATCGACAAATACATATAAACACAGTCTTCTACAATATTACGTTGAGTAAGTCGTAAAGACATCACCATTTAGAAGAAAAACAAACATTGACCAGTACAAAAAAAAGTCTGATGAATCGATGTTGAAAAATCTTTCGATATGGTACGATGAATATTGTGTAAAATGATTAAATTTAAATTTCCTTTAATACTAATTAATACTTAAGCTGCAGAACACGTTACGTAATCAGTTATTTCGAAAAATTATCAATTAAAACAAATTTTGCAGGGGTTCTTCGAAAGGAGTATACTTGGTTCCTATGATAATACCTCTTCTCACTTTCGATGGAATATAAAATTAAATGTGAAAAAATCTGAAGCTATTTTCTCTACCAAAAGACGACCGTTGCCTTTAACTGTAATCGGTATCAAAAAGAATTGCGTGGTTTAAACAAGTTCGGTACTTAAGATTAATCTTAGATGGCAAATTAACTTTTAATAACCGTGTTACTTTTGCTATAGATAAAGCGTACGAAGCTACACATATACATTTTTCCCCCTTATTTAACAGTAGATCCGGTTTTGGTTATTAGTATATGTCCACAATGTACAATTTGTGGTAGTGATGAGGTCGACAATATCGAACACCTCATATACAAGTGTCTTGTCTTTAATGACTTAATACGTATCAAATTAAACCCAACCAATGTCTAATCCTAAACAAAAATAATATGGAAACCCTCTTAACATTTGCAGAAAAGGCAATGCAAAGAAAATTCGCACTAGATGTTTAAGGCCAATAGAAAGTCAAATAAAAACAAATTCAAACTACCGATAATTCTGAACTATGTCATAAAACTGTGTCTTGCATGGTTTACCTCTGCCTAATATACTTAAAAAAAAAACACAAAAAAAAAGTATTCATTAATCATTAGTACTATAAGTTATTATAAGCGTGCATTTCGAACAAACTTGTATATTATTTTTGTCTAAGCTTGTATATATATAAATTTAAGGAACAATTACTTACTTGCACACACACGTGGTTGGAGGGACTATGTTATTCATCTCCCCTCCATTCTATTTTTAAGTACACTTGGCAAGGAACAATTACACACAACTGATGTAATGCACACTAGTTGCTTGCTCTTTTATAAACATATTTCATAAATATATTTGCCCTATCCACTTGCTGGAATTGGGGAACAAAAAAAAAGCAAAAAAAAAGTATATGTGATATAAGTACTTAGAATTTCATTAAACGTTACGCAGTATACTAAAACCTGTTCTCCCTACTATCATTTTGATATTGCCTATTCGTTCATGGATAAAAATTTCGAAAATATTTTACGAAAATTATAATTAATCACTATAATAAATTAATCATTATAATTGGAAATTACGACATGGAATATCCATACGAGCGTTATACTAATTACAAGAGCATTGTAGAATATTAAAAAAAATATATCGACTTTAAATATATATTTTATTTGTGAATCAAAACAGCTGTAGTAAGTACCAACTATAAATAGCGTAACACATACATATTAATATATATATATTAAAAAATCAGCATTTACTAGTATGTCTCATTATGCTATTGTTGAATCGTAATTTAAAAAATAATGACATCGGTACAGTCGTATTTTTAAAATTACTCTTTTTCGTTCTTTTTTTCATGTATAATAAATTAAAATAATAAATTGAAATTATTTATTTCGCATGAAAATTATACGTATTTATTTATTTACACGTGTAAACGCAGTAACGGATTTAGGCCTGATGCCGCCCTAGACTCTCTGTTTGACGCACCGTCTTTAATGTTAAATTAAATTTTATTAATTTTGATCCTATATATTCAAAATTTAAAGTAATTTCAGTTCGTTAGAATATAATTTTTAATTATAAATTATAACTAATAAACATTAGAGATACATAAGTAATAAACTTTAGACAGATAAATATTTTTCTACAGTATTTTTAATTAACGCTAAAAAAAAATGGCGAAGTTATTCAGATTTAGTAATTTTTAAACGTTTTTATATACGTATGATTAATTTCACCATTGGAACAACGAGTAATAAATATGTAATTGAACTAAACATTCGCAGATTGAAGAGAAAGTAAAAAAAATTCAATTATCACACATTCTATAGAACATTTTTTATAAAAACTAATGCGAAATAATTTTCAAAAGAGATTTACATTTTTTCGTCGCTAAAATTTTGGCATTTTGAAAATTTTGCCGCCCCTTAAATGATGAGCCTGAGCCTTAAGGACCTAGGCGTAAATCCGGCATTGCGTAAACGTATAGCTTAAATATAAATAATCACAACAAAATTATGGCAATAACAGTCGTTGCAACTAAATGAAACGTGTTATCAATTTTTTCGCATCGTTAGAAATATATTCGTGAAATTTTATCACAATAGCAAAGCTAAAAAATTAATTTGAACTGTCGGTAGCGATGGCGTGAAATTTTGTCTTTTTGAGAAGATCGATTTAATATCACTAGATGAATGCAAACCTAATTGCAGAAAAGGAAAACATTTGCATCGTACCAGGGGCGGATGGGCTAGTAATAAGTTAATCAGGCATAGCGCATACCGGCGCCAGATTTCCAGACGTATTTTAAAAATACACGGAGGAGGGGTCTCGTGATTTTTCTCTTCCAAAAAAAAACAACAAAAGATTTTTTTATTTATTGGAAAATACAAGAATTAAAATGTAAGAATATAAAAAAACACATGAAATACAAGTTAATTATTACGAATAATTCGGAGGAAAGGCTTTGGTTTTAAATAATAATAAAGAAGAAATAATTTAGATTTTAGTTTACAATTAAAAAATGACGCGTAAGTTTGGATTTTGGGTCAAAATTAAAAAATAAAAACAAAACAATAAAAAAATTTGGCTTGTACGCCAAAAAAAAATATTTTTCCAACGTATAATTGAATGAATTAGAATAGATTTTTTAATAATAATAAGTATAAAATGTAAAAAAATTACTTTAAAAAAATGCAAACGAGACTTGAAAAAAGGACACCAACTATTTAGTTTAAAACTAAAGAGCAAACAAATAATAAAAATACTTATTTTAAAAAAATGAGTTTTTCCGTCAAAAGTTTCGATTTTTCTGCGGTTAAATCAATAATTTGATCGTTACTGATTTTTTCAAGAATGTTTTTCTCGATAGACATAAAGCTAGAAAGTAACTTCTACATTGTGCTACGCAATCGGTTCTTGATAAACCGAAGTTTTGAAAAGCTCCTTTCACTAGCGAATTAAGTAACGGATTGTGTAGCGAAATATTTATACGCCAAACCTATGACTCCATCGGATGTAGAAATCAGGCTAGGATTTTTTAAAATACACCAACAGCGTAATATGCAATTTTTGCAGTAAGATTTGCAAGAACGAGGAACCGTATACTTCAGGTTTAAAATGTTCTTCGATTTCGATTCGTCGTCTTCTTCTTGATTAGTCAAGTTTAAATCTTCGTCTGGAAAATCGTGATCAATTAAAACTGCGAGACTTTTATTTTTTTAAATTTTTCCAATTTTGACCGAAATTGATTAATTTTTTTCCAATTTTGAGGAGTCGTTTCGCTGTCAAATTTAGCAATTCACTTAATTTTTAAACCGTTAAGAGGTAATGTTTCTTCACTTATTTCTTGGAAGTTTCTCGAATCCAAATAAGCGAAGCTTCGGAAAACTCGCTCATGAAAACGTTCGTTTACTTTCGCCAATACTGCGTTGTGAATCTCCATTTTATATTTCCGATTTACATCTCGTACTAAATCTTCATAAATAACTTAATCCTTGGGTGTTGAAGGGCGATGGAAGGATCTCTTGGTTTGACAACATTAAAAAATATAGATTGGAATTCAGAGTACAGCGGAGCTAATCAGAGCGTCAAGAGATCGGAACTCCTTCCATCAGATAGTGTAGTCCATGCATGATGACTAAGCAATACCCGAATCGGGTGGCACGTGAAGAAGAAGAAGATCCGGATTCGTGTAATCATCTGAGTAATCACCCGTCAGTACCGGATCATCGGGCATCTTCCATAGTCACATCGACAAATTTCTTTTCTTATATATCGTAAGCGAAAATTATATATATATATATATATAATTAATTTTTTATACATATTCATGTGCAAATTTTTATATAGTAACCGTATCGTGTAATAATAGTTTAACCCTCTCAGTCACGATGTTCATTACATGGTATATGAATAACGACAGGATTCATTCAGTCCGAAATATTAAAATTTATTTATTCATTTATTTTATTTTTTTTCCGAGGATATGAATCGCGACTGCGCGCTAATGGCATCATAAAAACAAGTTTATTTTGTAGAAAAACGTACGAAAAAGGATATAGTCGTCCGTCCGTCATCGGAGACATTTGTTCATGATCAATATATTCTTGCTGCTAATCAGTCGTTTATGTATCATACCAAAGTTAGCCAAGAATGAGTTCGTAATATTCGATTTTCAACCAACCGAAGTTTAAAATTTTATCATAATGGGAAAAATCTATGTGCCTATCTGACGACGTAATTATCATACACGACTTTTAAATGTTGCCTATAGATGGCGGTCGAGTTATCGTTACACAACAAAGTACAGTAAAATTGCAATAATTTGATCGTACGAGCTTTTCAGATTAAAAAGAAAACGAAATAAAAATTAAAATCCGAAGCGGTTAGAAACTAACTTTTAAAATTTTCATTTATCGTTTAACACTTATTAAAATCATAATTTTCTACATTTTTAATAAGTATTTTTTTTTATAATTTGTAAATATTTATTATTTCTTTAAATAAGTTTATTTTATTCATATATGTTTTATATTTTATTTATATATTTGATTTATTGGTACATTTTATTTATATATTTTATATAATGACGTTCGACTACCGTGATCACGCGGTAAGAATTACCGTACTTACGAGTTACCTATACAATGAAAGGATAAATATTAATTACAGAATAACACACCTTAATTACATTAAACCGAATAAATTTGATGTATTAAAGAAAGTAATTTTTGCGCCGTTTCTTCGTTATCTCGTAATTAAACTAAATGATTAGTTTTATAGTTCGAAATCGCTAGAACCTCGAAATTACGTCGACTATTTCAAGGCTCAATTCGGTCGTGAATTTTAAAATGCTTTTGAAATCGGTTTAATCGATTTATTTCCAACGATAACGATACTAGGATTGTCGAATAGCGATGTAAGTAAATTCACCCAGTGTGACTAACGATGTTTATTCGAAACATTACTCTAATTTATTGTGACGAATTTAATTTTGAAGAAATAATAAATAGAAATGTAAATAATAACAAAAGGAAAAAAAAATATTTAACGCTTGAATTTATATAACGATGAAAAGTAATTAATAAAGTCCTACATGAAGAAATGATGCAATTTTTGGATTTTCACATGTAATGAGTTAAATAATATAACACAACGTCAGAACGATAAATTATCTGATTCGATATGCATTTTTGACAACTGAGGATTAATTAATTGCAAAATGGAACGGTCGAATTAATAACAAATAATAACACGAAAATGCCGCGATAATGCTCGATATACGTCTACTATATTTTCTATGTCTTTTTATCGCGTGATGCCGGACACTTATAATTTTAATAAAGTTAAAAAAATAATTTACAGAATGATTACAAATCAGATAAAATTTTCAGCAATTTTAAAGGCGTCATTTAGGAATTATGCAAGTGTACTGTCTTTAAAACCAGGCTCTGAGTAAAAATCACATTCATCAATGCTGTATTGGGTCATCTGGCTGATGTTATCATATTCGCAGCTAGCCAGTTCGCGCCATTTCTCTAATCAGTATCCGCATCTACCATTACCAGTCCTAAGTCTGTTCAAGTTTTTTTTTCAATTATTTTCTTGGTATCTACATGCTGTTCCTTTGATCAGATTAAATTTATCAATCGATGGATTTCAGAAATTTTGCCATCTTATTTTTAAATTAGGATTAATTTTTTCTATGTTGTTCTTGTAAGCCGCGATATTTTTCTCAAACCAGTATTAGGGCTGAATTTTCACGCAATAATAATGCCTGCTCTCTCATAATTTCTGCTGGTGCTATATTTGCCAGTGTTATTAACCAGGAGGATGAAGTGGCTTTTAATGTCCCCGTTATTAGCCGTAATACGTATACCCCATATTACTTCTCTCGTTAAAAAAAAAAAAAATTGTTAACATCCCATAGCATTATTTGACAACTTTAACGCTAATTATATATATTAGGGATTACAAACAAATAACTAACGTGGTAACATACTAACTACAGGTTATCCTAGAGAATTCTCATGCTCCTTGACCTGGGCTCTCCCACATATTTCTACTCAGAATCAGGAAAGTTTTCAACAATCGACTTAGCTTTTTGTTCCCCATTTCCTTTCCTCAAGTTACACTTACTCGTTCACATAATATGATTCAACGATCACTTTCCCCGTATTTATATCAAAGAGAATTCGATTCCAACATTATCTAGCCACTATAATGTACATACAGTCCCTTGATGGAATAAGAATACATGCTATATCTAAAAGAAATCGTGCATTAAGAACATTTAAAATAAAAAAATGCTATTCAAGGTCAAATAGCCTTAAAAAAAAAAAAAAAAAAAAAAAACAAGAACTGAAGATCATTTACTGATCTGCACAAGTAAGAGAGAATAATTTTCTTTATTGGTATCCACGCCACTTCACAGTCCACTTTAACATCATTAATCTGGAAAAAAAGAAAATACGCACGAACCTTAGACCCTTCTATTATTATTATCTGATCAGATCATTACCGATGCATTTGCAAATCACTTCGTAAAGTACTTTAGTATAAAACTATTTTATCTAACGATTCGACTCTTCGTTCACACCGCTTCAATCACAGACTGGATAATAACTGATAATGATTTTTATTGAAAACGTAAAACCCATATAATAAGCCCTCACGATCCAGGAATTCAAATTTCAATTAGACCATAATAATCTTCATCACTCATTCCAGACCCTGTATATCTGAATTCTGTATACCTCTCTAATTCTATCAGGATACATTTCCTTCAAATAGACAACCATATATGGAAAACAGATTCATTCTTTTAGAATGAAAGCTGTCAGTTGTAGTGCCAATACCTAAAAGAAAAAAAACTCGAACCATACATTACATTATTACCGTCCAATTTCATCGAGTGCTTACATAGGTAAACCTGCAGAAACAAATTGTTAACCGTCGACCCCTATACATCGTTGAATCATTAAACCTTTAGACCTTCTTTCTCCCTTCAAAATGAGTAGCTGATAAGGTAGATCATCTCATGACCACCTCTTATCCTTAGGGAGAAAAATTTTAACCGGCTTCATATTCATTATTCTCTCGCATTGAGAAAGCGTATGAGAGTGTGGGGTAACTGTCTTATAACAAAATTAAACTAGGTGGGAACAAAAGAAAATATGCTCAAATATATCCCGAACTGTTTGCAAGAGAGGATAACTCTAAAGTTAAGTCTTTCTCACCCGTTGCCTGCCCCAAATGGTCTACCTCAAGGTTCTCTTCTAAGTGTTATTTTTTTACTTATTTTGTATTAACGTTTTTTTTTTACATTGATTCAACCACTACTCTCGATACAATTATTTTTTGATGATATAAACATCTGCTTCTCATTTAATAACCCCTTAATTGCCTATCAATTCATTCTAAAATCCTTCACCAAACTTGAAAAATGAACCGTCGGCGTACTAGTTTCATCTTCAAAAACGCGACTAATTATTGTTCTACAGGAAAAACAAAACATTACCCTCTACTCTTACTCGAGACTACGAACGATTACTTCAAACCGAATCTTAATAAAACTCTAAAGTGACGCCGTTTCACCGGAGAAATTAAACTAAATGTGCAATGGGGGATATACCTGTATTCGGTCGTTCGAGCCGTAACAGATAACGAACATTGCGAAGATAGAAAAAAAGTTGTAACTTTCGATTTGGCAAACTTCATCTAACTTTAAAATGACCACAGATTCAAAATGAAACGAAAAGTAATCATAAATCGCGCTCTACCGTACATATGATAAGAATATCGTGGTCTGAATTTTAGGAAATAACTTATTTTCTAATAATTAGGAAGATTGGAAAAAAATTGATAAAATTTATTTTTAACTTCTTACGTACTCAGCGACTAAAAATGTTCGGGAATACTTACGTCATTTTGACGTGGATATAAAACTTTTTACATTCAACTGTCAATTCTTAACCGTCCTAAATAGATAAAAAGAAACTCGATGTGAAACTATGTTTGTTTCGTAGCTATAAGTAAATACGAATTATCGAATTGTAACATCGTTACAACGATCGATAAAACTAATCATCACTATTAAATGCCGTCTCCGTATCGGAGGTAGGCGACTACTTACCTATATACATATTTTGTTGCACACTATCATAATACTAGCGTATATAAACATTGTAATCGCTTTGTCGTTACGACACGATGCATTACCGCGTGTTTTTCCAGTGTGATATATTGTTACTAGCGCGCATACAGTGTTGTGCGTGGTGGTTTGCCATTTACCGTGCCGGTCTTATCTCTGTATCTTCCGTATAGAAGTCAGCCATTAGGCTATTCCGGTGACTCTTAAAATTAATCAATTAAAGTCGATAATTATAATACGCGATTTCGATATAATTAAGCAATATTACATAAGAAATTTGCAACGTAATTTTTAGATCAATCTTGTCGGTTATACGTCAAATTTCAAACGTAATAAATTTTATAGCGGGTATTTAAATATATAATAGCGCTTCTTAGAATGAGACACCTTTCACGTCAAAGTAGAAAATAAACAATTTATGTCGGGAATAAAATTTTACGTACCGAATAAAGGACATTGCGACTAATAATTAAGTTAAGATTATTAAATAATAATAATATTAAATCGCGAGTTAAAAATTAAAATTATAAATTAAAATATTAATACGTAAGACGAGTAGCGATTTTAATTTTAAACCGACGATAATTATGTTATTAATGCGGACAGAAAAATAAAGAATGTCAAAAATATACACGAATCGAGAAGTCTAATTCAACGGTTAGAAAGAAGGAGGCTTAAATGGATATAGCTCACACTTATATCGACGTAATCCGAGTTTCGTATAATTGAAGGAAAATTTGAATATAGAGGAAGAGCACGGAATAGATATATTGATGAATTAAAAGTTATGCAAACCTACTAAAAAGAAAGGCAGAACGAAGACAATTTTAGTTCAAAGTTCAGTTTAGTCACTAGCATCGCGAGTCATAAGCCACCGATCTACGGATTGAGAAAATGAACAAGAATCCGAAAATAACCTACGTACTTAATACTACTATACTCCCGTATAGGTAAGAACATTTTTATTAAAAGGAAATTTTAATAATATATTGCGTCTTATAAACGAATGCAGAGTGTATAGGATGAAAATCGTAGAGTTTTTTTCTTTAATGTACATTTAGATTTTACATCCTAGTCCTATCTGAAAATATATCGAATATGTAAGACTTCTCGGTTAACTTTTTAAATATAGACCGAATACGTTAGGGCGGCATTAATCGTAAAGTGGGCGCATAAATGGCGTATAATCCATCCAGATGTCAACATGCCGTCTTTACTAACAGACAAGTAACGTGTCCTCCGATATGTATTCATCGCAATGAAATTCTGCAAAAAACAAACTGTGTAAAAGATATCTCGCAATGCATATATTGACCGACGATTATCACGGCGGTTTCATGTGGCCCATATGATTTCGCCAATCAGATTGCTGTATCCTCTCCTAGGAAGGAAATCTAAACTTAGCTTCAAGAAGAAAAATTTATTTAACTACGGTAGCTCCAATTTGGAAATATGGAATCGAATTATGTGGAACTGCGTAAAGTGTAATGTATTGAGATTACAGCGACAACGATAGAAAATACTTCGTATCGTCTGCACCAAAATATGTACATAACTTAACCCTCCATAATGATACCGTATGTCAATGTTGCAATTTAATATTAACCCGTACGTCCGCAGAATGCATTTATTACAAATACACTACAAGACGATTAAATTACCGAGATGGTCTTCCAATAACTTGATAAAAAAAAATAATTTAAATTACAACAGTAAACGATTTTAATAATTCGGAATATCGATGGAAAGTTGAATAATAAACTTATGCACGGCTATAGTAATCGAATAATCCAATAATTCGGCGCTCCGACTTTAACGACACTATCTAATTGTCTGGCTGCAGTCATTAATCATATTTTTATTACTTTATTCATTACCATCTTTATGAATCTTTGGTGCCAGTACAATGAAAAAAAAAATATATATATATATATATATGTATATATAGAGTACCTAACTAGAAAAGTATGAGAGTAGTGATACGAAATAACGCATACAGACTGTTGTTGTGGCTATATTGCGCGATTAATAATTAATATCGATAACGATAATTATTATTATTAATAATAATTTATAAATAAAATAAAAAATCATAAAATAAAATAAAATTTGTTTTTTTTTAATTTTATATTTTAGAATAATCTATTATAGATAGAATAAACAAAATGTATTTCGATATAAAAATGGTTATTTGAAATAACGATAGATCGAACTAGCGATCGAAGCCTAATATAATACCCTACCGGATTTTTTCACCCAGATTGGTATAAAATTATTAAAACGGGGGATATATTAATATTAGATGATACGATGTATAATTATAAATAACTAAATATACACGAATGCGTTTAATAGTAAGTAAAGATATGTTTATTGGCACTTTGTGAGAAATAATTTGATTGCGTAATAAAGATTGTCGAGAGCTGTAGTAAGAACATTGCAGAAATATATAATACGCATCTGCTATTTTGTTGTCATCGGAAGGACGAGGGCTAAAAGGAGAATTCGTTAAGATTACATCGGTATCGATGGAAGACGATTTTTTCCACGAAACATCGAAGTAATTCGGTACTTTTATGTCACTATAAACCGCGATTTTTTATTATAAGAGGTTGAATCGATCTGTTTAATATGGAGACGGTCTTATTTATCTCGGCACTTATTTATTTACAGAACAGAACATTATACACAAAAACAAATTACGACGATGTACGCACTTACGGAATATAATTATAAAATAAAAGTATGAACGAAAATAAATATTCACGCAACAGGCTAATTAACATAAATCGTATTAAAAATGTGAAAATAAAATTACTAATACCGATGAGAAAATAATAATGTTTCTAATGAAATACAATACCTATATATATATATATATATATATATATATATATATATATATATATATATATATATATATATATATATATATATATATATATATATATATATATAATATATATATATATATATATATATATATATATATATATATATATATATATATATATAAGCGCATAATAATAAAACGAGCTTCAGACACATTAACGAAAAATTCACAAATGCGAAAAGCCAGGACTGAATACAAATCGTATGCACGTATTTCAATTTTAAATAAATGTTGCACACAATCTGTCCAACTGAAGACAATAAGTGGTAGTGTTAAACACATAAATTAATGGAATGCTTCCCAATAGTCGTCATTCCTTGTTTTGATACGATATTCCTTAGTCTACTACATTCGATCGTTTCAGTCGTCTGAACCAGGTATACTGTTCTTGATAAGCCGGTGCGCCAACTGGTTACAGATCGCGTTCTGACTACTTCGATTTCTTCTTTAACCGTCGATACTTTTAGATCTTTATGTATTTCGTCATTGCGCACGTAACATGGTGGTGCGCCGACTATCCATCGTAGTATTTTTGATTGGGCTCTTTGGATGATTGTTATATGAGATTTTCTTGCGATTCCCCAGAGTGGGATTCCATAGGAATAGACTTCAACATTGCCTTATAAAGTAGCACCTTCTTTTCCAAGGATAGTGGTGAATATTTGTAACCAATACATTTTTCGAAGCTAGGAAATTGTTAATCGAGTCGCTAATAACGACACTATAGGAATTCGCAACGGCGATAAATAGGACTTTTTTTTAGGATCGAAGTGTGTTTTATCGCATGAAATAAAACTATACTGATATAGAGTTTCATCAAATTTATTATGTATAAATTTACCATCAAAATGAATATCTAGCTGCGGATAGAAAATTTATAATATGTTAAGAATGTGGATAGAAGCGGTGTTAATTATAAGATTTATACGAGCATGTGATTCAGAGAAAACATGATGCGACCTAATTAATAGTGGGAACCCATAAATAGGATTGTAGATTAATTATCATCTCTATGTGAGCGTTTCGAAGATTGTTATACTTGGTTTTTTGTTCTTACACGATTTGTCATTATCGTTCGATAGAATTATTGAAAAACTCTCTTATAACTATATATATATATATATATTTTTTTTTTGGTTTTTAGGATAAGATATTATATTTATATATAAATTGAACGTTAGTGTTTTACGTCGACGTCAATTACGTAATTTGTTGGTTTTCTTTTTTGGTCATTATCGTTCGATAGAATTGATCAACGTCAAAATTCGCCAACTGACATCGAGACACCCGACGACCCAATTACTCGATCGACGAACGAAAACAATTGACGATCGTCGGGAACTTTCACCGTTAACAATGTTTGTCTATACGCGCGTACTTCAAAGACACACTCTGTACACGATTATTACAAAAGCCTCTGGTTAAACAAGTTAATCTTATAGCTTCCAGTAATAATGATAAATAAAAATTAGATCACAGCCTACGCGATTTTGATAATCGATTTAATCGAGGAGAGCGTTCTATTTTGGACAGCATTTTTCTATTACGCCTAGAGCTTCTCTAATTGTGTTCAATTTCATACTTTCCTTTAGTTATACATAACGTAATGTTTGGTTTTATTAAAACACTCGTTAAAGCCATTATTCAGAAAATCGTTGTAACATACTTTTGATCTTAATTTCGGTAGAATATAAACTTCGAATAATAGAAAACCGTCGCGCGAGCTAGCTTACAAATTAAATACGATCGTAGGCGATTAATAAGATGATTTTTTTAATTTTTTGTATTCTCGAGATTATCGCAAGATACAGTATCCCTCTTACGGATTCTAGGCTATAAGGGAATTGTAAGAAACGAAGCGATGGATAACATATCCCATTCTATACTATGTTCTCCTACAACCTATAAAGCTCTGCCGTCTTAAACACTAAACACTGCCTCAACCATTTAATTCACCACAACTGGCAACATAATTCAAATTGACACTGCTATAGCTTCCTTTTTGCTATTAAAACTAATATTTACTTCTGGAAATCTAACCCATTTATCCCGTTTCAACTATATAGCGCTCATCAGACTCCGTCTTGGTCATATATCGCTCTCTCATGAAACCCCCCCAGCTTTTTGTCCTTTTTGTTTACTCGCAAACTTCTCTCTTATTTACCATATTTTATTATACTACCCTATACTCCACCCCTACCGACACCATATTCATTCGCGTACTGTATCTAGTTTTCTCTCCAACAGGTTTTCAACTATTCCCTCAAATTATACAATTCCTTTCCTCTTCTAAATGAACTACATCTAACCGTTAAATTACCAGTGCCGTAATAGCCTCGATAGTTACATAGTGCACTAAAAAAATAATAATAAAATAAATTTTACGAACTTTCGCCTTTAATTCTAATACTACACCTTTCATTAAACGATTAAAATTAATTAGCGCTATAATTTACAGATTTGTTAACAAACTGTAGACAGCAGCTTGTGAAAAATATGCAATATGATAAACGCTTTGCATCTTATCACTAAACCCTCGATAGTAATAAGTATGTTCATACATTGAGTAAAGCAAAAAGGTAAATTGCTTGTAACACACAATTGTAATGCGTGTGACACAGTTTTTCTATGATATTTATGGGTTACATATTTCACCAATGTGTGCAAACTATACGATTGATAGTTCTAATAGAACAAATCTCACAATGTATCGTAATAATATTTACATTATCTGCAATAAAAAAAAACTACCATTTATAGGGCACAATGGGGCTTCCGATCTATTAAGAAGATAAGCAGTTTGTGCCAAGCATTTGCGGTGGCTGGTTGTTCGCTTGCGTGTTTGGTTTCCGGGGTGGAGGTAAGAAGTTTTCTCTTTCTCCTCCCGAGTGTTTTCGTGCTTCCCGTGTCAATTTCGGTGCAGTACTTTTTATTATTTTGATTTTTAAACTTTTTTGGATTTTTTGGGTTTTTGAGTGTATATTATCAAGCATGTGGTTCTGGGTATTTTGTTTTTACCCTACTCGTTTTGGACTTCCAGTTAGGAGGTTACTGATTTTTAAACTTTTTAGTAATTTTTTTTAAGTAGTGATAAGTAGTTTGTTCTGGTAACTTTTTTTTTTTTTTAAATAATTTGATCATGGCCGACCTAGAAGCTCTGGTCGGCTATTTAAAAATGTGGTTGACCTGATGTCAACCATTAAATCTCAGTTTGGTGACAAGAGTGTATCAAAAGTTCAGAAAAATTCAATCATTGAAGCAGCTGATGATATCTCCAAGAAGATGGCGGAAGCCATGTTGATAGTCGGTAAAGTTGATAAAATACTGAAGTCTAAGGCTACAGAGGAGCAGTCAGCAGTTTCTGCTGTATTGCACACTCCATGTGCACACGTTACTGGTGTCTCTTTTAGGGATGCTTTGCTAACAGAGAAAAAGAAGGTAGTCCTGCCTAAGAATAAACTGATTTTAAAGTCTGAAGATGCAGACAAGGGCCTTGTCCAGTTGAAGGTGAAGTCTCCCTTGCCAAAGAAAACATTAATGTGACTTTAAAAAAAAAAAATTAACGAGAAAACTTGTATTGTTAATACTTCAACCAAGGCAGACTCCAGTAAACTGGCTGCCATCATCAAGGAGAGGATACCAGAATGCGTGGTTAAGGAGGAGAAGCTGCTTAACCCTACCGTTTTGCTATTCCATGCCAAAAATATTATGGAAGATGACGTTAAAGAACATATTAAGGAGTTAACTGGTTCATTACCAATTAGTGTAACGAAGATTAGTAATTCTCGTGGATCGAGGATCTACTTACAATTGACTCCAAGTCAGTACAAGCTACTGCCGCAGGGAGGCAGAATCTGCATACAATGGGAATCGCTGCCTTTTGTTGAAGCTGTCAGCTCAAGACAGTGTAGAAGCTGCGGGAAATTTGACCATCCTGAAAAACATTGTTGAGCGTCCAATGTATACAAGTCATTCCATACAGTATGTAACGATAATGGTGCTTGTTCGTTATGCACCTTTAATAAGATTAAGGCATCCTGCTCTTGGCAGGAAGTAGATTCTAAGTTAGTCGATAAAGACAGCTTAGGTGTAGCTATCAAGAGCATTGATCACGCTACATTTAGCAGAAACTGCCCATGCTTATTTAAAGCACGTGAAGATATGAGGGCAAAGATCGATTATGGAGCAAATTAATTGCTCATATATTAACGTAGATAATTCTAGTGCCTATCAGGCACTATTTTTAAGAAACTTTTATAGAGATAATTTGGATGTGTGTGCTCTTGCAAAGCCTTATTTGAGCAATGGGGTAATCCCTTTAAAAAGCAATTATGTATCTTACGTCAATAACAGAGTTGCTGTTGTTGTGAAGTTAGATATTCCCCATTCCCTGGTGTGCAGTAGATTCAATCAGATTTCTGTTAAGATAGGTAGATATATTTTTACATGTGTTTATTTCTCACCTAATAAGTCTAAATCCCATTGTCTAACTGCACTTGACCAGGCTTTAGGGCAACTTCCAAATAATTTTCATATTGTTGTTGGGGATTTTAACATTTGACTGCCTGTGCTGGAGCCTTGCGTTGGGGAAAGCAGGGACTCTGTTGATTTCAGCGAGTTTCTTGCATCTAGTGATCTATGAATGGTAGTGAGTCTACTTTTGTTAATTATAATGGTTCAAGTATTATAGATTACTTGTTGGTTTTCTGCCAGTGCAATACATCTCTTAAATTATAAGCTAGTGGAGATGGATTTGGTATTCCATCGTAGCTTTATTTTTAATTTTAAAGGTATGATTAGGCGTCACCCTACTAGACAATTATACAAAATTGAAATGGATCAATTTGTGAGGTGTCTCAGCTGTTCATTTATTAATAATTTAATTACAAAAGTTGAAAATTGTCTGTCAGTTGGGCGGCTACATTGTTTAATTAGTCAACTCAATAAGTATCTGGCTGGGTTGATTAGTAAATGTTTTCCGTTCCTGTGGTTTCACCAAAGATTGACTGGTGGAATGACAAATTACAGTATTTTAAAACTTTCTAAATGTAAGGATTCCTTTCGTTTATTTCTGTATAAGAATGTGCTAAAGGAGCTGAATAGGCTATATAAAACCGACATATTAAAGGCCAAATTCCAACATTGGAAGGATTTCATTAGTGCACTGCTTGGGGTAGACCTTATAAAATGCTGTTTAAGCAGACCATGGTCTCTGAGCATGAAAAAGTGGATGCCTTATTAGATTATTTTTTCCCTTCTAAAGATGATTCTCCTTTGGTGGTGCTTCCTGTTGCCGGCTGCAGTTCTCCTGTAGTAGATTCTGATAATATCTTAAAAATTGTAAAAAATTTGCGTAATAGGAAAGCACCTGCTGATGACAGGGTTAGTAACATTTTGGTTAAAAAAATTCATTCGATTTTTCCTTCATTGTTGCCAACTTTATTTCAAAAATGTTTAGATTTTGGTCTTTTCCCAGATTGTTGGAAGTCAGCATGTTTGAAGCTGCTTGCTAATCCGGGTAAAGATCCTACAGAGCTGTCAGCCTATAGACCTATCTCCTTGCTTAATTGCATGGGGAAGGTCTATGAAAAAGTCATTAATGGGATTTTACTGCAGGAAATTGCTGTTAGAAGCACATTGCACCACCACCAGTTTGGTTTTCGTTCACGTTTATCAGCTGAACATACAATTTATACAGTAGTTTCAACGGTGGAGCAGTACATTTCTTATATCTGCTCTGCTGTTGTTATTTCTTATGATGTAAAAGGAGCTTTCGACAATTGTTGTTGGTCTGCAATTGTCGATATACTTAAAAATAATATGTAGTATTAATCCTTTTATTTTAAATGTTATTATAGATTATTTTAAGAATCGCTCTGCAACACTTAAGATTGGGTCATCAGCTGCTATAAGGACTCCTACATGTGGAGTTCCTCAGGGGTCGGTCCTCTATGGAACATTTTATACTCCACTGTATATCACAGTGTTGAAAAATTTTGTTGTAATGTTAATGCCTGCTGCCAGCTGGTTTCCTATGCTGATGATCTGTGTTTAGTGTTCAAAGCAGAGATGTCTTCATCTCTGCCACTTCTTACATGTATTTCTAAATACTTGGAGAGTGTGGTTGCAGAGTTAGGACTAGTGTTTTCCCCTACTAAGTGTCAATTTTCTGTGTTTGGTGATTACTCATTTGTTAGCCAAGTCAGAAGGCTGTAATTATTATCTGATTCCAGCATTCCATATACTGCAGAATTAAAGTATTTAGGAATAATTATTGACAAGAAGTTATCTTTCATCCCTCATTTTCAGTATGTTTCTAGTAAGTGTATTGATATCTATAATAAGTTACTGCGCTTACAGAAGAATGCTTGGGGTTTATCATTTAGGGATCGTTTAATACTATATAAAGGCCTCATTCAGGCCCAGTTTGGCTACGGAGCAGCCATTTATGTTAATAAAAGAATACTTGCTCTAGCTAACAAACAGCAAAGGAAGTTTCTAGTTCGAATAGCTTCCTTGTCCCGAACTGCACCTACCTCTGCAGCTTGTGTTCTCTGTGGAGTGCTGCTACTTGATTTATTTCTTGTTGGTAGAGCTCTCACTGGCGAGCACAGGCTCAGGGGAGGGTGTGGTACTGATTTCAAGCATTAGAACCTGCTAGATAATTTTTCAGTACAGTCTAAGTGTTATCGAGAATTTAAGAAGTATATTTTCTCTTTGTTAATTGCAAAGTGGCAGGGCAGATGGGATGAAGCTCAGACAGGTAGGAAGACTTATGCCTTCCCACCTGATATTTCATTACACTTAAAAATGTTGGCGTTTGATATTAACTTCTACAGTTCTCAGATGTTGACAGGTCATGGCAGGTTTGATTCCTACCTTCATAGGTTCCATCTTGTTAATGAACCTTGCTGTTGTAACTTGGATGAAGTAGATGATGTATATCACACTCTGTTTATTTGTCCTGCATTTGCTTCCATCCATCATAAATATAACATAAGACCTACTGATGTATTTCCTATTGGCAGGAAAGTTAGGAGTTTCCTTTTGCTTGCTGAGCAGGTCGTGCAGTTAAAATTTAAAGTTTCATAAATCCTCTGCAGTTTCTATTCAGATTCTAAAAGTTGTCTCTTGGCCTTAAAGTTCTCACTTTATAATCCTCATTCCTCTCCCATAATACTTAAAATTCGTAATTACATTACCCTTTTACGGGATGCCGGTATCTCTGTTAAGTTTGCATGAATTCCTGGTCATGCTGGTATTAAAGGGAATTTACTTGCTGATCATTATGCTAAATGTACAACGTACCTTGATTTATTTATTGCTTACACGCCGTGCATTGATCTCCTGTCTATCATTAAGACAGCTCATAAAGAATACTGGAAAGCTACTTGGAATAATCCTTATAATGTTACAAAATATAAACTGCTTCAGCCTGGTCTTCCTTGTCTACCATGGTTCTATAATATCTGTCGACTACGTTTAATCGTCTACCGGCTACACTTTTTCAAATGCATCTTGTTGCTTCTCCGTTCTGTTCACATCCTTCAGATATCCACTGTATCGCAGACGCAAATCACATTTTCCTGGAGTGCTCATATTACCGCTCCACTCGTGACTCCTTCTATAATCACCTCATATCTCTAAATGTTCCTTTTCCTGTCAATATTCCTTTCTTATTCTCCACACGTAACATGCACATATACATATGCTTATATAGGTTTATTGTTAACTGTAACATACCCATATAGTTAAAATTAGGATAATTCTTTTTTATTTTTTCTTGTCTATATAATATAGTTTAATGGGTAAACTGATATGGAAGCCCAATATAAAAAAAAAAAAAAAAAAAATTGTATCGTGGTCAATTGTCCTTTATTATATGTATATATGTATTCATAATTATTTAATTATAAGTAATAATTATTTTATTATTTAAATTTTTAATTTTTTTTCCTTTTCTCTTATATTTTATTTTTTATTATTATTAAGACACAAACTCTTTACACACATCATTGATGGTTTAAGGGACTATGTTTCTCATCCCTTACCATCTTATATATATTTGTTATTATTATTTTATATTTTGCAGGGAACTGTCACACACATCTAGTTAACTTTTGTAATATAATTGTTTGATTTTCTTTTGTTTCAGCTACACTACACTTTCACACAGTTATTTATTAAGTACCCTGCACCTTTATCACAAATTACTTAATACACTTGCCCTACCGCATAATTGCGGATTGGGGAACCACAAAAAAAAAAAGCATATGCCAGTTTAGAGTGGCCCAATCGGAGTCTGCTGACAACTACAGATGTTGTAAGTGTGTCTTTTTATTTTATGAGCTATATATTTACTACATATATATCCGTCGCAATTTCGGCCGGTGGTATACGATCGCACTTTACGTTATCTCTTTTTCCTATAATATAATTGGTAATATTTCATTTGCAGTCTATGCGAAACGAACACGTTGCGTCTAATTATGTATCCTGTTGATAACTCTTTTCAATAACAAAAGCTACTACTTGGAGAGGTTGACTCATCTTAAGAGCATTCGAAAAAAACAAAATCGAATAGTCATTTTGTCGAGCACGTTTCACCAATGACGATCATCTTAAATGAAATTAAATTAGAGTCGCTAAGTTTCAGTAAGAAATTATCGGTATAGCGAATTCGATAATAGTTCCGATAAAAAAATAAAACTCGAGAAAATACGCTAAATATAGTCACTAAGCTACGTGAGGGGACAAATGTTAAGATCCGAAAATTTAAAAAATTCAATAACTCGGTATCATTATTGATAATATTCCGGTTATGTATTAGTGAAATAGTCTGTAATGTGGCTATATGCCGGAGTTCATATTGATGAGAAATCGATGTATGTCATCGCTTACAAAAATTACCGAAATAGAAGTTTCCAAATATCGCGGCTTACAACTTATTAAAAAATATTAAATGAAAACGGTTGATTCACGATAGATTCGGATTGCCTGTATGGGGCTCAAATAATAATAGGGTTTTATAATAGACGAACGTATCAAATTGTTAGCAGCTGCGAAATGTCTTCGGAATAAAGGATTTCAATTTTTGTATCTTATCGTGTAATGGTTAATGAGTTCGCCATTAGGTCATATTGCCGATATTACTGAAATCAGTAGACGGAAGTGATTTGACAAGATCGGTGTATTTTGTGTAATTCCTTTTGGTACGTCGCGCCATCTTTTAGTTTTTTATGTGTATATCGTTATGTGTTTTGTATTTCGTTTATTATCTTTTATCTTATTAATTTCGGACGTCATAAAATACTACGTGTGATTATCGGACTTTTGAATGTTACAAGTTCTCGTATTAAGAAGATTTAGACATTATTTTTCGAATATTTTAGCGCTTACGGAGACTTGGTTATATAGTGATTAGGTGGTTCATTACGATATGGATATGTAAGCTATTCTCGATGTAGACAAGTGGTACAGTTATATTTTTGTAATCGTATAAAACTTAACAGTATTGACGTTAAACTAAACCTTTCCTGCATTCTCGTTTTAGAATCTTAGCTTTTACTAGTAAACCGACGTTCGTGTTTTTTATTTTTAGATTTATAATAATTGCAATAATTTCTTCAATTCGAACGGTTACACGAGAGAGAGAGAATTAGCGATTAATATAACCGGTATTCGTTAAATGTAGATAAAACTTAACTTTCCGACTAGTTACATCTGAATTCTAAAGTAGGCAGCTTTATTAGAGTAAATGTTGAATATATTGGAGAGTAGTGACTTTATTAATTAAAAAAAAAAAAAAAAAAAAGATGCAATAATTTTGGTGCGTGCTTGAAAATGACGTAACTGTCGAAAAGCTTCGCGATTAAAAAAGTTTTAATGATTGTGTTATATTTTGTTCGATTTGTTATTAATTTATTAGAGTAGATAAATTTTAAAGGAAACTGCTGAAAATGACGCAATAAGAAAAGTGAACGAGTTCTCGATACCATTAATATTCGGTAAGTGAAAGTTGGCACGAAAAAGTTGTAAGTTTGTCTTTTTAAAAAAAAAAAAAGTATAAAGTAAAAAAATAAAATGTCCGAGTAATCGCTAATATCGCGAAAAGGGTGTTCGATTGGTCAGCGTCGAAGTTCTTATCTAAGCAATAACGTTATTTAGTCCGAAATGCTGACTCAGCTCGAATTACGTTTCACCTACGCTATCCGTCTTGAACTTTACTGGTTTCTCGATATTACAAAAACATTGGCATCTATCCAATAACGGATGTAGCGATTTCCTAGTAGTTTTATTATTATTTTTTTATTATCGAAAAATAAAATAGTCGATATATATATTGAAAAAAATTCATAAATATGCATTTTTTGTTCTGATGCCCTTGACGCGTTGGATGATTTTCTATTTCCATCAACTCTCCAATTCACTTTACTCCCGTCCAATTGTTCATTATCCATTCGAACGTACACAATGGTTATTCTACCTTGCAATATATAATACGTAATTTTCTTTTCCGTCCGATATTCCGCAGATCTCCGCTAATTGATTTTCTTTTCGAGACGTCCGCATGTGTCACTTTTTCCTTTTAAGGTGTATATTGACGTCTCGGGAAACACATTGTCATTAGCCAGTTTGCAGATATCTTCTTTATCGACCGTCTCGCCGCAATGTATGGTAGTACCGTACATAGCAATTTTTAACCTTATAGGTTGAACTTTGGTTGCAGAAATACATTACCGAGTCTTATTGAATATATCTTCTTCTTCGTAATCTAATTTGTAATTTATTACTTAGCCTGACTATATTAATTCTTCTATTTTTTCAACTGTTCTTCCGTTTATATATCGTTTATTTTTAAAGGTTCGCTATCCGTATACTATACGAGTCAAATTTTCCTACGAGAAAAATACGTCATATCAGAGAATACTTTGTTTTTCCAGTAACTCAAAAATTAGTCGATCGAAATTTTTTTATGAAATTTTATTTAAAAATAGGAAAACGTGAGATTAACTTAAAATCATTTGTGGAACACAATATCTTTAAAATGACCAACAGTACATTCATTCAGTCTTTACGAAATTTTCGAACACTTTTTCGAGCATTTGAAATTTCTTCGGAAATCAGACTTTCAGGTCTTCCGGATCTTGTGGACGTGTTTATCGCGTAATGCTCTCTTTGCATTTACGTCCGAAAATAACGTACCACGTAAAACGCGCGCTCCTTCTCGTTATGTGATGCCATGATAACTGAAACTGGATAAAAACGAATATGTAGTGTGTATACGAAACGTGAAGCACGCGGTTTGCTTTAAAGCAGTTTTACCACTATTCGAAATAAAACCGTCCGTTTTTTCTAGGTCATCCTATATTTAAATTAGTCGGAATTTAAAAAAATATATATAAATTTTAAATTAGAGCGACCGAGTTAGCATATAATTATTTGGTTTTAGATCGTTAAAAAGCAGTGAGAAGGTAAATGAATTATTTAATGAATTAAGTCGTCAAAAATAAGGAAAACAGATTAAAAATGATAGTTACAGGAAATAATAACGAATATATAATCATATTAAAAGCTTCCGACGAAATGACGGTAGAAATATTTTATGCGAATAAATAAAATAGAAATAATTAATCTATAACTTTATCTATTAGTTTAGGTCGCTACAGCAAATTCCGAATATAAGGGGTGAAGGGAATTTTATCGGCAAAATGCGCGTATTTTGTACGTTTTTAAACCCTAGGACCACCTGGTCTAACGCCATTTGTAGTTTGTTTTGGACATAGGCTTCTGTTTCGCCTTGTGCTGTAAAGCCTATGTCGTCAGCGTACAAAAAAATGTTTTGTGTTCTTATTTATTGGTTGATCATTTATATATATATATATTACAATGTAGGTTCCAGCACACTGCCCTGTGGTAAACCGTTCCTTTGTTTTTTTTTCATCGACTTTTCTTTCCTTGGAATGATACATAAAACAGGCTCCTTTCCAGTAAGTTACAGACTACTTTTGTGAATTTGAAATCTTTACTTAGGTAGTATATTTTCTTTCTATTGTGATTTACTGTATCAGAGTGTGCACTGAGATCTACAAATACAGCAGCAGTAATCTGTTTTCTCTGATATCGTTACATATCAACGGCAGGTAACGACCGAGCGAGACATATGACGACCTCAGTCGGATAAAGCCAAGATTTCCGAATAAACATTGTTGGAGTTTTATCAGGCCATCCCTTTCACGCCTTCTTGACAACATAAAGTCATACACATCCTGCCGCTACTAGGATTGTTTTACATTGACAATTTTCACCTGTAGCCGCTTTTGGGTCCGCGACTCTTTATTTCTTCTACTCGCATTTTGCATTTATTCACAGTTAACCTCTATATCTAGAAGCCATTTTACCGTCCGTAATCTGCGGACGTGATTGTGGTATAAATAAGTTGGTGTATAAGGATGAGGATAGAGCTGAACTTCTAGCTTATTATTTTCGTGTACGTAGTCTCAGTAATGACATTTATGTAAATCAATTTATGAAAATCAAGCAACTTCATAGTACTTGGCAAATAAAACAAACTATTAAGCCTATTAAATCTATTAAATTTAAAAGTTCAACAAGTGTAGACAACATTCCTACGACAAGTAATAACAAAATTATTTTACTCGGTGTCGAACATAATAAATGCTATTCACAAGATATTATCATAGCAATAGAAAATAGTTAAAATTATAACAATTCCTATTGTCAGGCAAAGACTCGTCTCAGAATCTATTCAACTGCTGTATAATATGAATAAAATTAATGTAGTTCTGAAACTGTTAAAAGATCGTTACAACGATAATAAGCGTATGCCCGACGTTTACTTTAGTTTTCAATCGTATTTTACAACGGACGGAATTGATAGGATAGCGAAATTTATAACATACAATTTGAACTGTAATAATCACATCGGGTTGATACTTCGGTAAATGGCAAAAAACGTTTGATACCACTTTTATCCGTAGCGCATCATCAAGTAAAATGACCTGCTTAGAAGGGTATACTTATTTATACGCTTTTCCCACCTTGATTAATTTAAATATTCTGTCGAGATTATTTTACAGTTTATTTGCACCAAACGCCATTCGAAATGAATTATACTGCAAGTTAATTTTTGTGTCCGTACTGCAATTAATGCAGACTAAATTTCGGCACGTTTATCACAGAATTAATCCCAGAATATTAACGTTAATATCAATAGTTATAATATTACTACTACTACTAATAATATAATATAATTCATTCAGCAAGCATTGTCATCGTTCATATAAAGATTTTTGTTTAAATATTAAGTTATAATATTCTTAAATTTGAAGTACGTAGATAAATTTACGATACATTACATGGTAATGGTTGAGACTATGTTTTTCCTGACTGCTGCCTTTAAATGTACACTTTGCAAAGGACCGCCTACACGCAAGATTAAAATACTTATTTATTTGTGTTTATATATACATATATAAGCAATGATATATATATATATATGTAGATTAACTAATATATAATTTTCATAGTTATTACCGATCCTTTTCATCTTTATATACACATTTTTCCTGAAATATACGATTTTTATTTTTTTTTTTAAATTTAAGAACGTATAAAGAGTTTCATAGGAAAAAATTTAGAACTTTGGGGCCACTGGAGAGGTTCGCATTTCTCTCGGGGTAAACCTGAGATTATCGCTGGCGTAGATGCTCGCGTGTAATATGTTTGCGAATAATGACGAATACGGGGTGTCAAATCGTAACGACGATAACGGTTCTATCACGTGACAACGAATATAGTAATTAGTATTACTTCGTCGAATTTAATTAGGTGGCGTGATATAATTTTCATAATTTTTACAAGAACGTTTTTCGAGGACACCACTGATTTACATTAAACCCGTTTCATTTCTTTATTTTCCTTAACACTTTCTTTCGTTCTGTTTTACTTTGGGCATTAATTATTACATTTTGTATTATTCGTACTTTCATTTAAGTAAAACACGTTTCTACAGGTACAACCGTTATTTTAAGACCCATATAGAGAAGTTTATAACGACCGAACTGAAAATAATACCCATTCGAACGTGACTATAATAACCGGTTTTCTACATATTTCGCAATTTTTAATCGTCAGAAATTTGAAATTACAATACGAAACATTCTTTTTTTTTGGGGGGGAGATATCCGACTGAAGTATTGATTTTTTGAAATAATTTTTGTTTCTAAAAATTTATTTCTAAACATCTCCTTGGCGTAACTTTCTGTCGTCATTCCGTTTTCCCGATGCATTAGTACCACCTTGGATTTTTCCTTCGAGACGGATTTAATTTCCCTTTATATATTATCAAATTGTCTCTAATCATTTTTATTTTGTTTTCCACGTTCCTCGACGTTAATATTTTCATACGTTCGCATTTCTTACATTCCTGGGTTTGCATTTAACCACTACTAACCTACACAATATATTATATCCTTATTAAAAAACCCGATAGCGCATTAGCTAAAACCGCTAAAAATGAAATCGTGTTGTCTTCAAATCCCATCCACGAAGTTCAAACCCTGAAACTATAGGTTTTTTTTGCTTTTATATTATGCATATATATACATACATAAAATACACAACATATATAGTTATTATATATACATATATGGTAACTCAGAGAAGACGGATGGTTTTGGTTTTTTGTATAGCGCAGTTGGTAATTAATGCTAAAACGTAAACCGCGTGCTCCACGTTTATTGTACATACGAGAGACTTGTTTTTGCCCAATTTTAGTTATCACGACATCTTATAACGAGAACACGTTTTGGGTGGAACGTTATTTTCGGCGTGAATCACGACAGTGCAAAGAGAGTTTTGATAAGAATCCAAAGTTACGCGATTTTTTGTTTGTAGGGATATATAAAGAGACGCGTTTACGAAACACATCCACATCTGGATGACCTGAAAACTGGGATTTCTGAAGAAATTTCAAAAATTCAGCAACCTATGATCGAAAAAGTCTTCGAAAATGTTGTAAAAAGAATGAATGAATGTATTGTTGCAAATGGCGGTCATCTGAACGACATTATAAGTTTCTTTTTCAATACTGATAAATCGGAGAATATCGAGTCGGTTGACAAAGCGTCAATACAATTTAATTTATAAATATTAAACAGATTAAAACGGTAGCCAAAGGGATGTTTTATAGGGGGGGGGGGCTGTAGCGAATTTAAGGATATATTCTTTTACGTAATAATTAAAATTCTAGAGTATCTAGGTGAATACGATGAACCCATGTAAGATATATATTGCAAATAGCGTTCGATTAAATTTCGAGGTGGAAGATCAAACAGGAAGAGAATTAATGATCGATTTTTAAATAATTAATATCGCGTTGCCATTTTAAACCATGATTTTTATCCTTCAAAATTAACCTATCCAAAATAGTTTAAAATAAAATCTTAATGATTACTTTATTTTCGAACTAAGTTCCCGGTAAAGTGCTTACTGTACAAATTGAAATCTTCATTTCTAAATTACGTACGAATAAACGAAGTTTAAAAAGCTATTTATCTAAACGTTAAATTATATATATATATATATATATATATATATATATATATATATATATATATAATATAAGTGGGGAAGAACGCGTTATCAAACGAACTCCTTGCCGGGCAGACGTAAAGAAAGAAAAATTGATAAAATCATTTTTGACTTGAAGAGATGCCGTAACTGTCCAAAATTTTCGTTAGAAATAATTTACAATTATTGATTTATAACTTGAATTCTTTTTATAAGCATGTCACTACGTCCAATACTTATTCGTATATTATTTATTTATTTTATTTTATTTAATATAGCATTAAAAAATAACGATACAATAATACAGTAGCCTGCAAATTTTAGCTTATGGCTACCAGTAGCAATTATTTTTATATACGTTTAATGTTAAATATTAGTTAGATAAAATAGTTTTATTAATTTTAAGTGCGCAGTCAAATCTATACAACTGTCGTAGGTAATCATATTTGTTACATTTATATCTTATATATATATCGAACATTATCTATTTAATTACCTTTGCAGTTGTAACATTTATTATCTCCAATTATATTTAATTGATTTAAATAATACCCGATAGAACGTATCTGAATTATGTAGTAATTTACTGTAATGTTTTTATTTTTAAAACGATTTGCTACGTTAGGCAATAATTTATTTAATAATTTATTTTTTGTTAATTATATATATATAAGTATTTATGTTGAGCTTAGTTTATTCGATTTTCAGCAAAGTACAAATAAAAATTGTAACTATTTTTAATCGAGACTGATCAAACAGGTTTACTTTAAGCGTGTAGTGCAGTTCGTGCCAAATTACACTGATTATATCGGTCGTTCTATTTAAAAATTAAAAATCCATATAGGAGTACTTCGTCATATACTTAAATCGTGTGTATGTGTGTGTTTGTGTATATATACTCAAATTTCTCACTTTTATTTATAAACATTTCTACGAAAATTCGCTTTCAAAGAGAAAGTAGAAAATACATTTTTATTACACGTTCGTAAAAATACATTTTGCAGAACGGGGCCCCCTTTTCGATTCTCGTTAAATCTTTTAATTTCGTTACAACCGATTTTCTTACGACTATTCTCGGTAGTCAAACGAACGATAAGAAATAATTAATTGCGTTCGATTCTGTGGTGACTTCTCTGTCAAATAAATTATAATACTTATATAATATAATATATATATATCTGTGTGTGTGTGTGTGTGTAATATATTTATGTATATAATATAGGCTCAATACCCCTGTTATATAAATATACACTATTCTTATAAAGTCGTTAAGTTCAATCGACCGAATCTATTTCAGTTTCTTCGTTAATATTTCTTACAATCCGCAAAAATCACGTTTCTCGGAATGTAACAATTTAAAATTAGCGTTCGCTGGAAAATTAATATTTTACCAAAATATAAGTCGTACTTCGTGGAAACGATTTAAAATTTAATAAAATCGTCTAAAAATATTCAAACGAAAATAGAAACCAGGCATTAAAGCGAGTACACCGTTTTAATAACGACGATAGTGTATCTATATATATATATATATATATGTATATATATATAAATATGTATAATATATATATATGTGTGTGTGTGTGATAATATTGAATCGCGTACGACGCAGTCCCGGTGTCCCCAGCGGCTGCTGAAAATTTTAAATCAAGCTGAAGGTAACTAACACACACACACAAAAAATGAAAGAAATGATTTATCAATTTTTTCTAATCTCGCAAGACAACTGCAGAGTAATATACTTACCCGGCCATATCGTGATCCCTGGCAATGAGATGGTAGACGTGGCCCCACGAACAGCAATCTACTTCCCTATGGGCCCAGATGTCACCCGGCTACTGTCAAGGAAAGGATTATTCCAACAAGAGTCAAAACAAAAATAGAGGGTACACTGTAATTCTTGACAAACCTTTTAAAAACCAATAAAATTATCGATCTAACCATGGTAGGGTGTGTCTCGGCGCGACTTTACAATAATCAACCGTTTGAGAATTGGTTACATTTCTCGGACTGATGATTACGTCTTCCACAAGACTTCATCTCCCACAACTTGCCTTTTCTGTTTCCAACAATGTTATCCTTCAATCCGTCATATACTTTTGATTTGTACCAAATTTACGACATCCCGTTCATACCTCAACCTAAATATTCCTATACGAAAGATGCTCTCCAAATGATCCTGCAATTTTTTATAATTAGTTTATTTATGATATACTTCCTCTTACGTTAATACATCTAACAATGTAAGGAGAACAATTTCGTAAACCGGTGGAAACAATATTTTGGAAAAAGTTAATACTCATTACAGAAACTTACACGGACAACAGCGTCGCGTATTCGTAAAATACGAAGCAAATAGAAAAGCTTAGAATTCATTTATTGAATACTTTTCGGACGTGAAAATTTCGGAAAATATGTTCGTAGATACGATTTTACGTGATAGTAATTAAATAGACAACATTGGACGCCTTCTATATCCAGTGTTCTTTCTTTGACGACCCCTTATAAGACTGGTACGTAAAATTGAACCTGACACGTCAGTATGCAATGACATTTTCTAAATTACAAGTTCCTACGCGGAATTTACTTCCAAGCAGCTATCATCCTTTTATTGTGTAGTTTTTTCTTTCTTCAGTCCATACTAGAGTGTTTCCTTCGAATTTCTCTGCGGATTGTTTACAAACATACAGTTTCTTTCTGAATAGTATTCTCTGATCTATATGGCATAATATTAAATTCCTCCATATCGTTTTCAACCTCAGTTTTTCATGTGTCACTCGTTTTGAGTTTTCTCATATAATCAAACGATCTTTTTGTGAATCTTTCTAGCTCCATTCTCATCCATATGGCCGAACAAAGTAATTCTCCTTTTTCTGACCGCAGTGGTAATCTTTTCTACATTCCCGGTTGCTCTATTTTCAATATATTTCTACTTGTTTCACCGGCCCTAAAATATTCTTTTTAATATTTTCATTTCTACGATTTCAAGTTATTCATTCTGTCATTTCCTATTCATTACTATGCCCTCCGAGACATTTAGTACCTCGGGTCTGATCACTGTCACGTAGTGTCTTAATTATATTTTTTATTTTATACATTTCTTTCGTTTAGTAATAAAAAACTACTTTCATTCGATTCCTTTTCTGATGCATTCTGCACTCTATTAATTCCACCAAATATTTAAATTTACCGACTCTTTGAATGTTGGCAAAACCAGTTTTGACTTTATTAGCTGCCCTTTTAATATTTGTTATAAATTTAATTTTTTCAAAGGAAATTTGTAAACCCCGCTATACTCTATTTGCCTTTTTGATGTCTCCACGAATTCTGATATTATTGCCAGTTCGTCTGCAAAAGGTAAACAGTCTACTGATATATTATCTCTCTTGTGTTTTTTAGTAATTTTTCCGCTAATATTTTAGTAATTCATTGTTTTTCTTCATTCTCTTATATAACTTTTTCCCATATGCCGTTGAAAAGTGTCCATCATTGCCTGACTTTTGTTTTAATTTCGAAATACCTAAATACTTCACCTCCAAATTTCAATTACGCATATATATATATATATATATATATATATATATATCACACCTACTTATAAATATATACAGTGGCGCACCCAGGATTTGTATTTGGGGTGGGTTCAAACATCCCCACCCAAAACAAAATTAAAAAATTGTAATAAAAATGAATGAAATATACACAGCCGAATGTGTAACAAAATTTGACAATCACGAACAAGAATGAAACAAGTAATAACAACAACAAACGAACTGGTCACGACCTGGGCCTGATTCGAAGTTCGAACGGCCCAACTAACGCTCATTTTTTTTCCTTTATGTTGCACAGTCAGCTGGATTTTCAATGTCATTAGCAGACAGAATGTAAGGAACATTTTCTAATAGTACTTTTTTGCAACCTAGGCTGTTTTGCATGCTCCTCAAGATGAGGTTTTATTAGTGAATTAGTGATAACGAGGTCTTTCAAATATTCACTTCTGTTTCAACTATAATTTTAGCTTTGTAGCTTACAAGTTACGCCCCTTCTTGATATGTACTTTATAATTTTCTAAGCCCTCTGGGGGCTTAAGCCGGATAAACCCCCGTGGGTGCGCCATTGTATATATATATATATTCTTATATATATCTCCATAATAATAATAGTAACACGCCTTTTTTTTGTGATCAAAAACCTATTCGAACCACTAGGATAATTATAGGTCGTATCAATGGTGTAACCATTTATTGCCTCACTTAGATTACAAGTAATACCGTTTACATAAATCGATGGAGTACCGGAAGAGTTCATTGTATAGGAAAAAGTGAAAGGACAAAATTTTTGATTATATAGTAAAATAATATTTCAACACATACGTAATGTGTATATATATGTACATATTATATATATATATATATATATATATATAACCTTGCTTAATGAGTACAAAACGCCAAAAAAAAAATATTATCAACTTGTGTTTTTTTTTTATACAAACGACTCGCGAGTAAATGACAAAAGCTTTTGACTTTTTGCAAAAACGGACAAAATAATTCCTGTCGCACTGTTAAGTGAAACAGTTAACACAGTTGGTTATAACGAGTAATGAAAGTTGAAAAATGTTTTTAAAGTTCGCCTGCGAAATATTATCGCCAGAGTGCAAGCGTTTCATTTTGAAAGATAACGTAAGTGATCACCGGACACCTTATTTCATTTAAAATGGGTACACACAAAAAATGGGATTAATATAACAATAAGGGAGAATTGATAGCGATGTAGGTAAAACTAATTGCTACAGTGACGAAATTGTCTATTCCCCTATGACTCTAAATTAGATCGGTCGAAAATTATTACCGACGACGACAATGATGATGATCATCATCATTATGCGATAAGTCGAAATTATAAAGCGATAACAATTAAATTAAATTTGTGCTAGACTGTTTTCTAGTAAAAGTAGACAATCGCTCGAGAACTTGACCTGTTTCGAACGAATTAAATTAATGTCTAACCAGTTCAGCTAGCCATAGGGAGGTACCTCTATTTAATTGTGAAACAACTTATATATATATATATATATATATATATATATATATATATATATATATATATATATATGTATATATATATTATAAATAAATATTGGCATATTACATTACTTAGTTCAGTCAAACTATTTAATAATTTGTTCAGTTTGAGTTATTTCGAATAAATCGTTTACTTCCGAGAAAGAAGAAGCCGGTTGCTATCGTACGTAACATACACCTAGGTATATACGTATGCAACGCTTAAAGAAAAATCAAACAGAAGCCGCGCCTGTAATAATATAGGGTAGCTTACAAAACGCGTTAGTACCGGGGGCAATCTGAGCTTTACAAGGTTAAGAGAATTGAAAATAAAATAAATTAATAAATAAAAAAACAAAAAAAAATTTAAAAAAAATTCGCAAGATCGCATGTAATAAATAATTTTTAAAAAATCTTGTAAAAACCGTATGTAATAATTATAATAATTAGGTGATACATTAATATTGATTATAGTATACTTAAATGGTAAGGTGCAAATCTTAGTGGTTGAAATTATTTAAAAGAAGGTGATTTATATCTTCCATCAAATTTATGGAAATATGAACCTCTCAATTTGAAAAATCCAACACTATACAGGAATGACCCATGCGTAACCTACGAATTATGGTAACAAATTTGCGGAGTTGATGAGGGGGGGATAGATATTTGGATACGAGCATAACGTGAAAATACCGGAAGATGCGACTGAACAATTTTCTAAAATATTTACCTCTTTTTGAGGATCTCCTACGAACAATTGTGATTGACTGAATTTTAGAGTGTAAATCTGATGATGGAATAAATCGGAGTGGAATACCTGATAAAGGAATCGTGTTTGGCAGCGACATCGACCGCTTCATGAAGTTTAAATCCGGAGTGACAAGGAATCCAACAAAATTCTAAAACAACGTCTATTCTTATAATTTTTATACATTTGCCTCGATTAAAAGGTAGGAATCAAACCTGAATGGACAGTTCTGTATAGCTTGGACAGAACTAAGACTATCACTACACGCAACATACTTGCCTATACCACCAAGCTATATTAAGGATAGTGGGAAATTCTTGTCTAACAGCAACATTTTAGAAGAAACGAATCTTCAGTTATTACTGATGTAAAAAATGACGGTTAAGAGTTCATTGAAATTACAGTATTTTAATAGAAATCTGTCTGCAAGCATGTTTCTTCTGAGATGTAAAGGAGCTATTTTAGTTTCTGCTTGAAGACTGACTACCTACGAGGTCAAAATAAGTCATAGGACGACATTTTGCACAGTATCTAGGATTCTGAGCTTCGAAGTGCAGGCCGAACTATAATAGAGCTATAATCAAGACGAGAGAGAGTATTAATGATTTATCTAATAAGGTAATAGAAGGGTTGGAGCCCCAATATATAAATTAATATAAATTATATATGTATTGTTCTTTTCTCTGTTGGCTAAGCGAATCTCGTCCATTTCCACATTTTCACTCACACTTGTTATTTTTAATTTTCTTATTATGTAATTATTGAATTTTGTTTTTATAATGTCTTTTTATCAGTTTTTCATTATGTTGAGTTATTGTTTATTATTTTCTTTGCAACCGTTTCATCCACCAACCAACTTTTTATTTTCTGTTTTTTTTTTTTTTTTTATATCTGTCTCTTTTAATATGTCATCCGGGATTTCATTTAACATTTTTGTCATAATATATTTGTCAATCTGTGCGCCATATTTTGGTATCGGTACTCTGTATTTTAATTTTTTCCTAAGTATTTTGTCCGTATGCTTTTCTCATATTTTACATCACATTTTGATTTATGATATAATTCCATCAAATATAGACCATTTACATCTAATACATTTAATTTTTTTTCCTCTTTTTAAATTCACTCATTGATTTGTCTTCGCCTCGAAACCTCGAGCATTGTTCATGAAATCTTTAAACATTTTTCGATGTATATTTTCTTGGTTAATCCCCGCGCTTGGATGCTATACCTTAATTCTTGATTCTACTAAAGCGTACATATTCAACGGTGTATCATTTCCTACATAGTTGCTTAATGCATATATATCGCTGGTATCGATGTTTTTATTTCGTTTTCTATATAATCCATACGCGTGTTCCATCTTAAATGCTTGTCTACTATTATTCTTAAATATTTGTGCGAATACACAAATTTTATTTTTTCACATTTTTTATATCTACATTTATTATCTTCGTTCAAATCGTGGACACATTCCCTCGTATGAATTATTACAACTACACTACTACTTATAACAACAGCAACAATAATAATAATAATAATAATAAAACTTAATGCATAAAAGCCAGTGTAGTCTCCAACTTATAATCGAATCGTGAATGTATTAGTCACATTAAATATATCGCGTAAAATTCAAACCAAATAATTGATAGTTACATTGAAAACAAAAGTATTTCCTATTATTACGATAAAAAGTTAGCTAAAAACAGTCGAAATTTTCACGACGATAATAAATGTATTAAATTAGATAATTTACGATAATAAGCGGAGTGAACGAGATATAAAATGAATGAGAGTTGAATAATGAGTAAAATTTTGTCCGCCGATTAAATCCCACCGAGTGGATATTAATAAACAATAACGACTGAGTTATGATTTCGATAGAGATGAAATATATTATTATCATCGCCTATCTTGATGAGATTGGGTAGTGAATTAAAGATAATGATCAAATCAAATCGAATCAAATCAAATATATATATTTTTCAAATTGTAACAATGTAAACTTAATAAATTAAAACAAAGCCGCCGATGCGCAACACTCTATTGCTCAAGTATAGGTACATTCGTACATTCAAATATTCTACAGGAGTTATATAGCATCTACACATTCATCATACATGTACATACATCAGATTATGACACTTGGAATCGTATATACACAATATATATATATATATATATATATATATATATATATAAAATGTAATGTACAATTTAATGTAATCTTACGCGAGTAATAAACATACAATTGTGAAATACATTTCCGTGGAAGTGCCAATAATATGTACAACGAATACACAACATACACTGAAACCAATTTATTCAATCTACACTCAACATAGTTACAAATATATTTCTACGTCATAGAGTTACGGCATTAAAATACATGTTACTTATATTTGAGAAATTAGTAGACTTTCCATGCAGTTTGAATAAATTCTGACGAATGTTTTGGAGAAGAACACGAGTGCAGAATTATGTTACGTGTCAAATTTATGTAACGTTTACTAATAATGCGTTTAATTTCGCGAATCTACGTTTATAATGTAATAATAATAATAATTAAACTAAATAAAACGATTTACTATAATCTATAATTTACCGAATTGATCTAGTTTTAAATCGAATATTAAAGAATCGCATTTTTTAATATCCGACAGTTACAGAGGATAAAGTACAATTTTATTACAACGTTCTTATGTTCACATTCGATTGCAGCGCTCGTACACGTGTTTATCTGTTCAGTTTTATCGTTTAGTAGGAAAATGTTTATACTGTTTCGCTTACAGTCTGGAATATCCGGTCTGTCCTCATTTATAAGCGGAGCGGATTTAACGGGAAAGGCTACATTAACAGACAACGAGAAAGATGAATTATCGAGTTAACGTTAATCGCTATGAAAACACAGACGAAATGATTTTGATTATCGATTTTTTGATTTTGATTTGAATCTATTCATCAGATAATTACTATCCTAATGCAGTCTTTGATAACGAAAATAAAGGAAATCCGGAATAAATCAGCCGGAAAACAGCTGCCATCTTACTAGAATTGAACCGATATAATTTCGCATTAAAGGTAACACACGCACAGATACTTTATATATATATATATATAAATACATATGATAGTTTATATAATAAAAACCAAAGTTAATCACTATAAAATTTTTTTTGTTAAACGCAAAGCTCATCGCAATAAACGTTGCGTATAAATTAACAGCAATATTTATATAACAACAACTTATATACTTGATATACATTTAACTCGTCATCATCATGATTATATGTATATATATATGTGTGTGTGTATCTATATTACCTATGTCTAGACCTATACTAATACATGAAATAGTAGTGTCTGTCAGTGATATGCGAATGTTTTCATTATAATCACTGCATTGGGCTATTTTTATCACACATAAACAGAAAATCAATTTTTTGCGATTTGGCAGAGATTTACTATTTTTTTAAATTATTCTAATTTCTGTCCTACTTGTGATATCAATGCGAAACAAAGCTTAGAAAAAATAATTAGGCAAAGCCGTGGATAACTTATAGTGTATATATATATATATATATATATATATATATATATATATATATATATATATATATATATAACGAGAATCCTCGTACTTTATATATTATTAATATTATTGCATTATTCTATTTCAAAAATAAAGAACAATACGGTGTTTATAAAGAAATAGTTTATTTTATATTAATTAAATGAAATAATAAAAACTATTATATATTTATTAATTATTAAAGAGTCGGTTATATAAAAATAATAATTTACTAGAATATAAAAACTAACCAGATTTGTAGTGTAACTCACCAACCATGTTTTCTTCTTTTTTTTTTTATTCTGATAACCGACTTGACTGAAAGCTAATTCACAACTGAACTACTGAACTGAAATAACTAAACTGAACTAAGAATGACCAACCAACCATTTTTAACCTTTTTCTTGAGCCTTGTTAAACAAAAATTCTTCGACTGGCATTATTAACTAAAATTTACTGGTTCTCCTCGATTCTCTGGCTAAATTAATTTTACTGGCTGTATTTTTATTAACTAAAATTAACTGGTCAAACTAATTTACTAGGTTTATCTTGATTAACTAAAATTAATTTTACTGGTTGTATTTTTATTAACTAAAATTAACTATTATTATTAACTATTATTATTGTATAATAATAGTTTGTCCACTACAAATCCAGCCTGGTTATAATAATATATTTTACTTTAATTAAACAAATAATTATATATATTTTTTTATTATATTGATTTAACTAAATATTATTTTTCATTTCCCAATTTAATTAATTTAAATTAACATGACGTGAACATTATATATATATATGTGTGTGTGTATGTTTTGGTTTTCAAATAAACGAATACTTATTTACAATTTTTTAATATGATAAAGTCAGATAATTTAAAGGTGCACACCGGATGAAGAGTATAATCCGTAACGCTAAATCTATTTTTTGAAACTAAGAACGCATTTTCTTATAGAATAATATTATAATAAACGTTGTGGTAAGAAAAGTTGAACTAAGAAATCTCAATCGACGTCATATGCGCGAGGACAATAATTTTGACTACTGAAAAATTGAAAGAATTTTCAGAACTACTTTAAGTAGAAAGAAATTCACAACTCGATTTAGATGCTCGAAGTCTGCTAACGTCTCGTAGTGAAAATAAACCGCGCAATTATAAATACAGTTTGGTATCGAAGAAACGAGGATCTGTATGCTGATTTGAATCTGAAGCGAGTAGACGAGGTCATTTGCGACTTCACCATCACCAAAAGCTAAAATAAAATCTGTAAACATTCCTATATCGAGGCAATCTGATCGGTACACTAGAAGACGTTAGAAAGTGATTAAAGCCAAAATATTTAGTCCTGTAATGTATACAATTCTTCTTCTTCTAGCGGTATCTACTTGACAGGAGTTAGCATAAATTATGACGGACATTCTCTAGTTTTAGCGTGATTTATTATGTCTGCCACTTTCTTCTTTTCTCCAAAGCCGGTTTTCCCTATAACGTAATCCTAAAGACTCCACCTTCTCTGATTTTGTGTTCAATATATTTACATTTCCAATGTACTATGTTCTGTACCAGCATCGGTTTTTCCGGTCCACTTTTCTACATATCTGTTCCTCTTCCTTTCTGTTCGTGGATTTCGTCATATTCTTCTGAGTATATATATTTCAAACACTTCTAATCGTTATTCAGCGTCCACATCATGTAAATAATAGAAATTAGTTATTTTTCATCATTCCTCGATATTGGAGGACAATTTAAAAATACGGTAAACTTTGTTCATAAATGTAAGAGGAAAACGCGGTATTGAGCTGGACACGTTGATAATAGATGAACATACAGGATTAAAAGTTGGTATATTGCAAATAAAAGAAGAAGAGGTAGGCAATTTTTGAGATGAGATGATGGGATAAATTAATTTGATATATAATAAGCAATACGAGAGAATTGCCCAGGACACCGAAGGGAATGGGCAAGGTTGAGGAGGGCCTTTGCTCACAATGTGGTCATTTAGTATTAGTTGTAAATTTATATTTCTTAAGTATCTAATAAAGGCGTTTATTATTATTATTATTGATACGAATAAATCTGTTTTTAAAACGCACTAGTGCAGAAATCTATATCGTCGAATAAAGATTTTAAGTAAGTAATAGGTAGTAAATGAACGAAATGCCAAGCCTTAATTCGGACAGTCCTAATACTTTGTAGCAAGTTAGACGGGCTCCGAATGAACTACAGAATTATAGAATTTTCGGGCATGCGAATATATATCCCAGCTGAAACGATACCGGGCGTAGTGGAAATTTACATAGCGGAATAATTGTCGATATTGTTCCATTCCGATACGATATAATACAAAAATTAATTATTATTTTTTTTTTAATTTTTAAAACGAAAATAATATTTCAATCATTTCTCGAGAAAAACGAAATTTGAATTTATTCGAATTCCAGAGAACGTAATAAGTCGGAGATAATATGGGTCATCATCAGCGTTTAAGTAGGTAGGCGATTTATAACGTGACGTGTTGAAGAATTTCTAATAAATAAATGCTTCGAGTTTTACTCCGGTTAATACCTCCGAGAAGCAGTAGACAGATAACCGGAGTAAACGATTAAATAGAAACGACATTCCATGTGTCACTACTTCCCTATTAAAGACATACGATTCAGATAGCCATCTATATATCTATCTATCTATGTATCTATATATATATATATATATATATATATATCCATTGAGGACACCTTTGCGTATAAAATAGGTTAGCATTCAGTGCGCTAATTGTACGCATCGTAAATATATGCGCGGAATATGATGTTATACAGAGTGAGGTACTATAGTCTTTTCTGTAATAAATAAAAGTTACACGATGATGAAAAACTTTACGTCACGAGCTCGGATCGAACCATTGACCATCGGGTCGATAACGAAGCGCTCTACCAATTATGTCATCGTATATATATATATATATACATATATTAACAAAATATGTTTATCATAATTTCTGGCGATACGTATTTAAGAAAAAATATAAATAAAATTACTATTTATAAATTACCATCAAATTTTTAAATACAGTTAGTTTTGCTGATTACAACTTCATTGGTACTTCAACTGTGTCATTTTAAGTGAAATTAACGCCTTTTTGTCTAAAAAGTGTCCGTGCGTGCGTAATAAACAAGTCAGTATTAATTATTCATTATATCGTATCCAGTCGAACTTTCTTGACTTATATACTCTTCTTTAATAGATTATAAACCTTAAAGTACCCTTGTCGGTATCACAAAATAATTTATTTCACACTTAAATATGTGTTCGTCATTTTAGTCAGTATTCGCATTTATCGTTTTCCGCTAAACCACATTTCTTCGAGTTATATTTATTTCGTGTTGTACCGCTTCTTATTCTGTTTAGGGTTCGCCACAAGATGCAATCTAAATGAAAGCCGATTCCAATCTAGCAGACTTGAGTCTTTCTGTTCGTCAACTATTCGGAATAAGCTATGTACAGATTTTAATCACCTCTCGAGTAGTCCTTCGTAGTTTTGGAGTGGATGGCGTCGTCAGCTATTTTCAATCTTTCTTAGCTGTCACGCTGCGTCTAATATCCGGCGGTGCAGTTCCACTGAGTACAACTCACTTAGAGGCGTAGCATTGAGATAACTAGTATCTGCACGTTTAATTTAGTACAACGTCTATCATTGCGTGTGCAGAACGGCTCCAAACTGGGCACGCGTACTCCCATGTTAAATAGAAGATTGTCAGAGATGATGTGCGCAAAATATGTGCTTTAGCTCCTCATTTAGTGGTAGTTAATCTTCGGATAAGACTATTTCTCGTCGCTATCTTCATTTTCGTTATTTCGCAGTGTCCCTTCAATGTTAACGATCTGTCTAATACGACTCCCCGGTATTCGGGATGATCAGCGTCTTTAATCTATTCCACGTGATCTGTACGGCGTCCAGCTTCCCGATTTTGGAGGTGGAAACAGCACGTTTGAGTTTTCATTTGGTTTAACTTGAGTCTATAATATACGTCGTGTTCTTTAATCATGTTATTGAGATTTACCTCTAGTGCTTCGAAAGTATTATTTTCAACTATAAAAACATCGCTTATATGAAATTATATTTTTTATATGTCTTCTATAATTTTTTTATTGCGAGCAAATACTTCTCGCGATAGAAAAAATATGTTTTTATATTCTAATGTATATATTTTTACAGTTTACCCAGTGATATTCGTAGGTACAGATTTAAAAAAAACACAAAAAAACAATTACAGAATGTCGGTCGACACATTTTGCGTAAAAAACTTAGGAGGGATGTCACTAATGCGTGGTAAGCACGACAACTTATATAGTAAAGCTCAAAATGAATCGGCGTCGATGAAGGAGACACTCGAAGAAAATATGGTCTAGTTGGCAATTGAACGTTTATGTAACGGACGGGGTATTCCATGCGGAAAAGGCAATCAGGCGACAAATGGGTCTAAAACGGGGATAAAGTAAAACCGCACCACTTAGAGAGATAGTTGTGATCGATTTGTTCGTCTTTCGAAGCGAACGATATCATTGGCTGAGACTAATATGACTTCCAAATTATTGGAGACCATGGGTTTTTAGCTTGCAAATCTACAATCTCATTGTTTGCATCCTTCTCTGAAGGAATAAGTTGATCTTTTCTTTGTAAAATTATAGACGTATGGTAATACAAAATTAAAAGGGGACCTAAAATCAATCTGAAATTTTTAAATTCGGGGGTAATTGAAGATACGATCGTCTACATCGAATAAATAGCCGAGAGTGATTTATAAATCGCCAGCATTTTAAACCTTTTTCTTTTACGCTCTCACTTTTTATGTTATACAATGATATCATACACGTATATATAATGATGGACGGTGGAGTTCGTAGTGCCAAAGTGCACCGGTTTGAAACTTTACTTGTGTTTTTATTATCAGCTACCTCAGCACTTATCGATGATTTTCCCGATTTCCGAATGGTATAGGGAATGTATAAATGAGATAACGACGATATGTATATATCAAACGTGTTATATTTTTATTTCTTCGTAATAATGCTAAACCTTGAAAGTATCGAAATCTTATTTCTCAGGTCACTCCACTTCCTTTTCCGAGGCGAATGCTTCCTGCGGTGAAATTGAACTAAAGTTCTGTTAATTATAAAATTAATTATATATTTGCGATTTAGTTTATATCAGTCCAAAGCTGGATGCAGACATTCCCCAGCTTCTTTCATTTGTTTCGATCTTGTGCCCTTACCAATTCAATTCTTTCAACTGGAAATTCTTTATATATATATATATATATATATATATATATATATATATATATATATATATAAAGGAACTCATTACGGACCCTAGAAAGCGGTGTATATGAATAGAAATGATGTACCCAATCTCACATAAGATCATGATGACGGTATATTTTTGAACGGAATAAATTTTTTATTAAAATAATTTGCAATTTATTATAAAGATAATACATAAGATTATTAGTTAACACTGCTAAAACATTTATATATATATATATATATATATACAAATTTTGCAGTTTAGTCTATTATTATAAAATTACAACGAATTACATTTAAAAATATACGAAAATTTCATACAAAATGAAAGTCTTTAAATTATCATTTACCTATAACGATTCTTTATAGTATTATATATACATATATATATATAATATGTATATGTTTGAATGTATGTACGAGTTTACGCATGTACGTGTGTATGTATATGATCGGGAGACCAACGTAATCCTTTCCGTTATCAGTCGATAGTTAGGTTAATCACCGTAAGATGGCGCTACATCAAGAATAAACGTCAAAAGAGTTTCAGAAAAAAGAACGAACACATTCGTATAATTGCGATACCGGTGTATCGGTCTCCAGTCACTTTAACTGGTCTCGTCGTATCGTAGTCGTAACAGTTGGGTCGATCGTTCGTTCTCGTCGTTTTACCTAAAATATATCGAACCGGTTTCGAAATAATTTCGAATTTTTTCATTTAAAAACTTATTGATAATTAATTAATTTATTTATTTATTTATCTATATTCTGCTTTTTTTCCGATGGATTTTTGAATTAATTCTCACATTCGGATTATAGTTAATTTCGTTTTATTATTATTATTATGATAATATTGTAAAAAACGATAATTAAAGTACATATTCGAAATTTTTATTATTTATAGTTTTAAATTTTAAAATTAAAAAAAATAATAATAATTAAAAATTACTCGAAATATAGACGAAAACCATGAGTTCGGATTATAATTGGACAAAAACCAAACGTCGTTAATCGAATGATGCTTGGAGCGCGTGTTAAAACTTTCGTTTTTTCAATCGGACTATTTCTAACGAGTATGTTATATAAATGTAAATTCGGATTGTCTATGTACGCCGATATTAATAGTCTAAGGAATTTTACGGCCACTATACAATTAACCAACGGTACCACAGAAAACTATCTACATTACGGATCGTTATTAGCTAAAGAATCGTATTTAAATTTGGCCACAGATCTGTAAGTAAGACTATATATCGGATTTATTTTATAAATATAATTAAAATATGTTATAGTTTTAATTTGATTATTGGTCGAATGATATTCGTACATATATATAAATAAGTATTTTAATCTTGTGCGTACTAAGTGTACTTATATTTAAGGGCATCAGTCAGGATGACACGAGTCCGAACCATTACCGTGAAATATATATCGTATGTACAAACTTAAAGCTCAGAATATTATAAATTACTTTATATTTAAAAAAAAAAAGAAAAAAAATGTCTCTATATTAATGATGACAATATATTAGTGCACGCATTATTACTTACACTACTATTTCTATCATTACTATTATTCACAAGATGTATACATATACACACACACACATATATATATATATATATATATACATACACACATATATATACATATATATATATATAAAAAAGTTTAATATCAATAATTATGCTATATCTTCATACAATTTGAAATATGTTGTAATGTAGCAGAAGTTGACCATCAGCTGGGCAAAATAATGTTACGTTTGAAATTAGTTTTTTTTTTTTTATGTCGCTGAGAATTTAAGGACGGCATTTATATTGTTCAGGCGGAGGGAGTTCATCTAATCGACCTTAAATTTAGCACGCTGAGAAACAAAGAACATTCAAATAAAAAGTGTTTCAGGTGATCTATTCCGTTACTAGAACAACAGGTGCAGTTTGGCGTCAGGCATGATGAAAACGTTGGCTTATTTCTTGAATAACTCGTAGAACTTTCATTATTATTTAATTCCTTTTCGACGATTTCCCACGCTTATTTTTGCCCAATTTCCTTATTTTACCTCAATTTTAGTCGTATCTGGAGTTCGTAATTTTATTTCTATTTAACCTTCAAAAATGGTTTCCGTGGATTTTTAAAACTTGAAACTCGTTAAAATTAGCCATTTTTGACATTTCTTTCAAAAAATTGCGAACATCGACTAATACGTATTCTAGGAATGTAAGAGCTACATTTTTCGTTAAAAACATTTGGGCACCCGATTAGGTATCTGTCGCCTTAAATGTAATAGAACTCGTAAATATATTCGTTACATCCGCATTGATCTAAAAATAAATCATTTAATTATGATTCTTATTATTACTATTATTATTGTCATTAAAGAAAGTTGAATTATCTCGGAAGACGAGCAGTCGATACGACCTTGTTTGAAATTAGCGATTTTTGTTTTTCAAAAATCACATTTTGATAAAAATGACTAGCGTTGAACATCGCGGAAACTGCAATTTTAAGAAAAAATCAAAATTTTGAAACACTAAATCTTACTGTAAATTTTGATTTATCAGTCAACAATATCCTCGTTTTTTACTTTAATTTTAAACTAGCCGAGAAATAAACCTGACCGATTCTAACCTAATCGAAGCTAACCTAGGCTAGCCGGGTATTTTGCTATTCTGGTTTTTTCCTTTAATCGTAACTAGTCGAATCAAACCTAACCGAATGTGACCTCTGCTAATCAACCGATAAAGTCGGAAGTTGACCGCTACACTACCGCTTTCACGTTTGTAAACATAATTACGAGTGACATTTCGAAAGCTATCATTTATTTCAAAACCCCAATTTATCCGCTCATCGCTAAGTATCCTATTCGAAATTAACGTTCTAATAGTTTTCGATAAAATGAAACACACGCATCTTGTGGTCTTATAAACTGCGATGCAGCCCATTTGATTATTTAAAGCGACACTCTTTCCACTTAAACGTTTAAGACGTATTTTCCCGGTCTTAGCGCCAGGAATATCGCATCGCGGTAGGATGTCCAGATTAAACCGATTGTAATTTCACGAAAAAATACGCGTTAAGTAGAAACAATAACGAACGAGAATTTATAAACTTCTATTCGTATCAGATTTATACGCGTTAATTTTGCCGTAATGTGCGATTAAAAATGACAGTAAGTTTGGCATATTAACGAATCATTGAAAGACTTCAGGAGGTGCGACCAAGGTGGGAGAGTCCTTAATATAATGAGACTAAAATAAGGTTGCAAGCAATTTACGCCGAAGCAAGCACGATTGCCTAGAGTGCTAAAAATTGATCTAATTAATTACGAAAGAAGACGAAGTATTAAATATATATATATATATATATATATATATATATATATATATATATATATTGCGTAGACGAGAAAAGTAGTTTAAATTAATTAATTATCGAACTTGTAAGAAAAATTAAAATTAAACTTTACATTTCGTAGTAGGGCACATTCGTATCGTTCAGTTCTATGCAGGTGCTGTGATTAATTGTTCGTCTAGGAGGGACATGTACGCGTTTGTTTATATAAAGGCTATGTGGATTTCTAATAATTGACTTCAGTCAGTTTTTGGATTGTTACGAGTTAAAATTATGATAATAATCCAGCCGCCTCTTGGATAGTTTTCCATCATGCAGATATGACAAAAAAAATATGATTAAGAATTGGCATATGTAAATTCAAGATTAAATCCGAGTAAGTCTCAGAGTTCAAATTCAACCGCTCTTAACATGGAGAATAGACGTTGACCAGAGAAATGTAAGTAAATAATTGGAACAAATTAAAATAAAGGAAAGGAAAACAGTACGCGAAATTCAAGGACCGAAATGTGATCAGGAAATGTGGAAAAGAGGAGTGATGAGGAAATATACGGTTATATCGAAGATATTATAATCACGACGAAAAAAAGAAGATTAAACTATTACTGTAGCTTAAAAATAATGTAGATGGAACGCTTAACAAGAAGAATTTTCGAATACTCTGATAAAAACCTTAGGATTCAATTGCCTGATTCCGGGAAGTCAAGTGAGAAAATTAACGTCGTTACGGAAGAAGACACTATGAATAGGAGAGCAGGCTCTCGGGAGCAAAGTTAATACGTTCCAGAGCTTTGAAGAAAAAGTAAAGAAGAAAACGGTTATTTAACGGGGGATAGATGAAAGCAAGAAAAAACACAAGCAATGAAGAAATACTGAAGTGTAAATAAGAGGAACAAATAGCCATCATTAAAATATTTTACCACGTGGTCCGTAGTTGGCCAATAAGATTTTATATTAATTTCGTATACGTAATTAAAGCAGAAACGCGTTCGATATAATTTGACCGTTATGTCATTGATTGATTTTTTTTCTATTTATTCATTTTTAGATTTGTAATAATTTCTATTTTATATTTCATTTCATCGTAAATTTTTGAAATGAACCTATAATGAAATTGACATATAAATCGATTATTATCGCTTATATCGTTTGTTACAATTAATTTATCTATTTAAAATTTAATATTTAAATCTTATATTTAGAATAATATTATTCTATAATTAGTTTGTGGTAACACTGACAATTGTCATCGCGTTGAAGTTAATTCATTGTTAACTTTAAAAGATAAGATAAGAAAAAGTTGTTGTAAATTGTGTCGCTGGTTTTTGTTTTTATGTCGTGCTAGATTTTTTTTTTCTTGTTATTAATTTGTTTTAAATTTAATTAAATGTTTATTAAATGGGTTTGTCGTAAATTAATATATTTTGGTCGTAAAACATATTCCACGAACATTTCTTGGTCCTCCGGGTGGTCGGATTGTTAATTTTGTTATTGTTAAATATGGATAAACTTAAGCGTATTAAACGCATCGTTAAAATAAATTTACTTAAAGTTAAGGATAAAATTAGTAACATTTTAGATAATCCTGTTAACACAGAAAACTTATTTAAAGCTGATGAACTTATGTCTAATTTTCGTAAATATAATATGAATTGTGAAGAATTATCAATGCAAATTTGTCAATTACTTGATGAAGAAAATAAAGAACACCGTCAATTGCAAGAACAACTGCTGGATGACGATGCACAGATGCAAGAAGTTTATGCCAGTTACTGCGCAAAAATTAAAACATTGCAAAATTCGATTTCGTCCGAGAAATTGTGCGGTTCATTACTAGAAACAACGTCGGTAAATATGAAACCTAAATTAAAGGATATCGATGTTCCCAAGTACAACGGTAAGAAAGAAAACTTTTATGATTTTAAAAATTTGTTCGAAAATTTAATACACAATAATAATGATTTATCAAATGTTCAAAAATTATATTACTTAAAACAATCTTTGATCGGTGATGCACACAATATAGTAAAAGATTTTGAATTAAATGAAACAGCTTATTTAGAAGCTTGGTCGAGATTTTTAGAAAGGTATGAAAATCGTCGGTCGATTATACGCACTCATTTTCGTAATTTAATTAATTTACAATCAATAAAAAGTGAATTTGGCGTTCAAAAACTTGTTGACCAAACTAATTCTATCCTTTCGGGTTTAAAAATATGCGGTGAAAATATCGAAAATACCTTTTCACGGTTTATTACATACTTAGTACGAAATTAGATTATAACACAAAAAGATTGGGAAAATTCGGTTTTAACTAATAAAACATTTCCGAAATATGAAGAATTAAGCAAATTCTTGCAATCTCGTTCATTCGTTATTGAAGAAAGGCATAAACACAATTCGTTTTCGGTAAATTTGAAAGATTCTAAAAAACACCAACTTGAAAAGAAATCGTTTATTACCATAAATGTAAAATTCTCGTTATGTTTAAAAAATCACTATTTAAATCAATGCACACAGTTTAAAGATAAATCACCTCATGAAAGATTCGAATATGTAAAAGGTAATCGTCTTTGTTTAGTATGTTTCGCTTCTAATCATATCGCGAAACAATGTACATCGAATTATCGTTGTAAATGTGGAAAAAATCATCATTCGTTGTTGCATTTTCCACCTAAATTAGATAATTAGAAACCGCATCCAAACATTTAACAAATTCCGTAATAAGTAATAATAATTCGTCGGTAATTGATCAGACAACCGTAAATTCGAGCGAATTATCGTCGTTATCTTGCTTACGAAGTATTAAAAATAAGTTTATACTTTTACCGTCGGCTCTCGTTAAATTTGAATGTAATGGTACGGTCGGAAACGCTTGTATTTTATTAGATAGTTGTTCGCAAGCAACTTTAGTATCGGACACATTTGTTAAAAAATATGGTTTATCTATTTCGCCGTTTAAACCTAATTTTTCGGTTCGTGGAATCGGTAGTTCGGTAAATGTTAACGCGTCGGTAAATATTACAGTAAAATCGCGTGTTCAGACTTTTTCGTTAGAAATAGAAGCAGATATCGTTCCATCTTCAGCAATAGCATATACCGCGTTCGTTGAAAATTAGATGAAATTAAGTAAAAATGTTATTAAAGGATTAAAATTAGCGGATCCAGCTCTTGCACAAAAAAATATCGCTATTGGAAATGTTGACATTTTACTTGGTGCCGAATATTATGAAAAATGTCTTTGTAATGAAACTAAAAGTATCGAAGGTCTAACTCTTAGACTAACCAAATTCGGATGGATCGTCTCTGGTTCTTTGTCGTACGTAAAAAAAATGACATTAATTTTTCTGGTTGTTGTACCATACAAGACATTTACAATAATCTAAGTAAATTTTGGGAAATGGAATGCGTTAATGAGAATTCACAGGAGAACATTTCGATAAGAGATAAATGTGTTGAGCATTTTGAAAATAATTATTCAATAGCCCCAGATGGAAAATTCGTTCTAAAATTGCCGTTTAACACAGATCGAACTTTGGTCGCTAATAATCGTAGTAAAGCGTTATCGAGTTTATTTAGAATTGAACTGGAATAGACGTGAAATCTATTTATAATAATTTTTTGCGGGAATATTTATCAAGCGGACACATGTCACGAGTTAACCAAGTCAGTTCGCCTGTTTACTATATTCCTCATCGTGAAGTTATTCGGAAGGATAGTTTAACTACTCCGGTTCGTGTAGTTTTTAATGCATCGTCAAAAAGTAAAGATAAGAAATCATTGAATGATGTATTAATGGTCGGTCCAGTGCTACAGCGTGATTTATTTGATGTATTGATTTCGTGGCGTTCGTATAATTACTGTTTTTGTGCAGATATAGAAAAAATGTATCGAATGATATGGTTGCAGAAGATGACAGGGATATGCAGAGGATATTATGGAGAGAAAATACTTCCGATGCTGTCCAGGAGTATCGATTAAACACGCTCACATATGGTACTGTTCCTGCTTCGTTCCTAGCCACGAAATGCCTAAATGTTATTGCTGAGGAAATAAAAGATAAACATCCTGTGGCTTCGAAAATAATAACGGACAGTTTTTATATGGATGATTTATTATGTGGTGGTGAAACAGTAGACGAGATGATAGGTTTAAAAAATATGATCCATAGTATGCTAGAAAACCATGGATTTCATTTAAGGAAATATGCATCGAATTCGATAGATTTTTTGAAGAAGTTAAATTCAAATTTGTTGTTAAATACTGATGCTCGTAATTTTGAACAAAAAATTCAGGTTTTAGGTATATCGTGGTTGCCTGATCAGGATAATTTTAAAATCAAATTAAATGTAAATTCTTGTCCAATTGGTTCAAAGCTGACAAAGAGGATAATGCTGTCCTGTATATCGCGCACATTCGATCCTCTAGGATTAATATCTCCGATAACAGTTAATGGCAAATTATTTCTACAAGAATTGTGGAAAGAAGGTGTATCCTGGGATGATTCAGTTTCAGAAAAATTATCAGAGCTTTTTACAGATTACATCGCCGATTTAAGTAAATTGGAATCTTTCGTCGTTCCTCGACTTCTTTCAATGACGCCATCGTCAGAGATGGTAGGATTTTGCGATGCTAGTAGTAAAGCAGTTTGTTGCGTCGTTTACCTTCGCACAGTTGGGCACCATGATAATGTAACGTGCCAACTTGTTTGTTTGAAAACTCGTGCTGCTCCATTACGACCACTTACTATACCCAAAATGGAGTTGTTGGCTGCAACATTGTTAGCTTCAGTGGTTGATAAAGTTCGGAAAATTTTGAACATTGATATTTCAAAAGTTTATTTATTTTCAGATTCAACTGTTGTCCTTTGTTGGCTGTCGGCACCTTTGACAAATTGGAAGACGTTTGTTGCTAATCGTGTTACCAAAATCTCAGGATTATTACCCTTCCATTGCTGTCATTACGTGCCTACAACTGAAAATATTGCTGACATTGGTACTGGAGGATTGAAATGTAATGACTTTCTGTTGTATAAGGCTTAGGTACATGGTCCCAAATTTTTGATGATGTCAAATGCATTTTCGTTACATCGAATTCCGAATCTTGATGTTCATAGCACTTTGGAGAGGTGGAGGATAAAGATTACGTGAAATACTGCTGTGACATATAATTTCATTGATAAATTTTCATTGTACTCTCAGTTGGTTCGAGTCGTTGCATATATGTTACGGTTCAGCAATCGTTCGAAAACTTCAATAAAATTTGAATCGTTGGTCATAGACAATGACGAATTTAAGTGCGCATTAACGGTTCTTATTCGTCTAGAACAACAATCGTCGTTTCCAGAAGATGCTGATCAGTTAAAAAATGAATTGCCATTGAAAAAGAAAAGTAGATTACTATCATTGACACCGTTTCTGGATGGATTCTTCGTGTTGGCGGTCGGATTCATAATTCGTCCTTTTCAATGGAGAAGAAACATCCAATTATTTTGCATGCTCGATCACATCTTTGTCGGGTCTACATAAGACATTTGCATGAAAAATACTTTCACGCCGCTTGTTTCTTTTTGTTGTCACACATTCAAGGAAAACATTGGATTGTCGGTGGTCTGACAAATGTGATCAAACTTATTATTAAAAACTGCGTTCATTGTATCAGATTAAACGAGTCAACAAATAATGGGTCAGTTACCTGCCGCGAGAATCAGAATCGATCGTCCATTTGCCAACACAGGTGTAGATTTTGCTGGACTATTTGCATGTAAATGTGTCGGACATTGAACTACTCGTCAGCACAAAATATATATCACAATTTTTGTGTGTTTCGTTGTAAAGGCTGTTCATATTGAAATCGTTTCGGATTAAATTCTTGGAAGCATTACAGCGGTTTATTTCGCGAAGAGGAAAACCATCAAAGATTTATTCGGACAATGGTACCAATTTTGTTGGAGCTTGCAATTTTTTACAAATTGAATGAAGATGAAGTAAAAAAGTTCGTCTCTTCCAAAGAGTTTTGCTGGGAATTTATTCTGCCGTCAGCTCCACATTTTGGTGGTATTTGGGAGGCAACGGTAAAGTCTGCTAAAAAATATATGATTCATGTTACAAAAGGAAATGCTCTAATGTTTGAAGAGTATAACACATTGTTCGTTCGGATCGAGGTTGTCACGAATTTGCGTCCACTTAGTTACATCATGTGAATCAACATGATATGGAAGTTATAACACCAGCTCATTTCCTGATTGGTGATTCGTTGATGTTTGTGCCTTTGTTTGATTCTTTGGATGTATGCTTACCAAAGCGGTTGCAGATGTTGAAAACACGACTCTCATCGTTTTGGAATTTGTGGAGCAAGGATTATTTTAATCAATTACAACAAAAAGGAAAATTGAAGGTTACTGTCAAAAATTTACATGTTGGCCAAATTGTCTTAGTAAAAATACCGAATTGCAAAGTATATCGATGCTGTTGGCAATAGTTGTTGCTGCACGACCAGGCAAGGATGGCATTGTTCTTGTCGTAGATGTAAAATTAAAAGGGTCCATTCATAGAAGACCGATTTCATCATTAATAATTCTACTTACCTCTGAACAATAGTTCAGCTGGGGGAGTATGTTACAATTAATTTATCTATTTAAAATTTAATATTTAAATCTTATATTTAGAATAATATTATTCTATAATTAGTTTGTGGTAACACTGACAATTGTCATCGCATTAAATTTAATTCATTGTTAACCTTAGAAGATAAGATAAGAAAAAGTTGTTGTAAATTGTGTTGCTGGTTTTTGTTTTTATGTCGTTCTTCATTGTTTCACTGTGTTTTTCCAGCTTCTATTCTTTTTAGTGTCCTCCATGCTATCCATTCTTGATAGAAACCTGGTGCAGGGATTACTTGCACATCTTATGTTTGAATAGCCTCCTTTCTCAATCTGATAATGCGTTCGCGCTCTATCGATATGTGTTTGGGTATTTCTTTTGTGGTCTTAAGGAAGGTATTTCATGACTTAAAACGCATCTTTGGTGCATCTTGCCCATGCATTGGATAACAAGAATTGTGGATTTTTTTGTTTCTTTCCACATCAGCTGCTACTTTCCTTCATATATCAGGTGGCACTATTTCACTTAGAAGATATAAGTTGTCAACTCTTGTAGGTCTGAGACAACCAGTAACCGTTTATATATGTACACACACACATATATATATGTTCGTGTGTATTGAGTTTGTTATTCAAATATACAAGAAATTATCAAAAGATGACTTGAATATTGCAATGAATTAACAGATACAAATAAAACGTCAAAAAATATAAAGCACCCTCAAATATACCACAGCAAGAACCAGATATCCTTAGGGAGGAAATAGAACAGGTAATAAACAAATTAGAAATAATAAAACGGCAGGACAAGACGGCATAAGATGATTAAACCAATCAAACGAAAATCTGTTGATATAATACATAAAATCTGCAACAAGATATGGATCAATGGTGAATTGCCAAATGACTGGATTAAATCAGTATAAGTACCAATTTACAAGAAGGGAGATTTACTACTGTTATCAGTGATATCAGTAAAATAACACTGTACATAATACAAGAACGATTAAAACCTCAATATACTGTCACAAATTGCAATATACAGGCTTTATGCCTGGAAAAGGCACGCGAGAACAGCTTATGGCAAATAATTGAAAACTGTTATGTATTCAACACGCCAGCAATACTATATGCTTCCTGGACTATACAAAAGCATTTAACATGGTCGAGTGGAGCATATTGTGGAAAATTTTAGGGGAATTCGGAGTATCCGAACACCTCATAATGATAAAAAAATTATATACGAAGATAATACTGCGCGTATAAAAGTAGATAGACAACTATCTGAAAGTTTTCAAGGGCGAAACAGGGTTACGCCATCGATCATTTTTAATATATACAATGAATGTATTATGCGCCAACCGGCTGAAAATTAGAACGGTGGAATAACGATTGGTACAAGAAAAATCTGTAAAGATATGTAGATGATACAGTACTATTAGGAGCGAATGAACTGGAACTAGTAACACTTTTAAACCGAGTAGAACCTTTCAGTCGAAAAGCTAATCTAATATTAATTCGTTCGACACGCGTCATAATCACCATTGATAGGAAACTGCCTGAAACATTTACGTCTATATCTGATATTAGATTTAGACCACATATCTCGAAGCGTATATCACGAATAATGGAAATGATATAAGTGATAGGCGAATCGGAATAGCTAAAAGTGCCCTGGGGAAATTAACTAAAATATGGAAAGACCATTCTATACAGATGATAAATAAGAAGTGACTAAGTGAAACGCTAATATTTTTCGATAGGAAGCTACGAATCTGAATCATCGCCAAACAAAATTTATGTCGTAAGTTAGAAGCGTTTGAAACTGAGTTATAGAAGAATGCTCGGAACACCGTGAACGGCACATCGATCTAACACATCAATTCGGGCAGATCTGGGGAATAGATCAAAAGGATAGACTGGTACATAAAAAGAAGGGCTGTCAGATGTTTTGGCTATACGTCGAAATGGATTACGGTCATCCGCGGATTAGTAGAAGGAAAAAGACATAAAGGACGGCCACCGGACTCGATGACAACATTTTACATATAGCGAGGATAGACATCAAGTGAGAATCGGAACGAATAGCGAAAAATAGTTTTAAAAAATGTTTATAATGTTTACGACATTTGAAAATGAAGAAGAAGAATCGGCTAGTTTCGCTCATTTTCGTCGAGACTACAGGATAAACGATAAAATTAATTAGCGAAAACTCAGACGAATTTCTTATTCCGTCGTGAGAAAGAACCAACCGCTGAGTAAAACTTTTCTTCAACTTGTAATTAGGTAGATGCACCTTCAGCTCTGTCGGTAATAAGTTTTATCCGATAGAACCCGCACGAGCGGTTTCATGTAAAGAATTTTTAATGTATAATTAAACCTAAATAAAGTTAATTGATTGTTATTATTATTATTTACAAAAATTAATTTAATTGTATATTTGAAAACATTCCTCGAGATTGTAAGCTAGTGCCAAAAGTGAAACAGATTTATGAAATACTAGCTGACCTGGCAAACTTCGTATCGCCCCGCAATCAATAAATGTATTAATTAGTTAAGAGAACCAGAGGAAGAACACCGACAAAAGGATAATTACAGTTGACGGAGATTATTTGAGTAAGACTGCGTTACTATTTATTATTAATTTCGTTTTATCGTAATATTATATCGCTTAATAACTTATACACGCGTACTTCACCGTCATTACTATTACGAATAATAAGCAAATATCTTGTCAGTTGCTAACAAATAGTTTGTTGTGCACCGGATACAGATTTACAAGCAAAATTATCTTGCTGTAACCAAAAATTAATGACGAAACATATAATACATATTCAAAATCTTATTCAACAAAAATCGTATCCGATGTGTAGTGACTACGAATTGGTCAATCTGTTAGATTTTCCACACATCTGTAAACCGCTGCACGTCGCCGCATCCGATTATAACCAGCCTGATTGTCTGTTCTAAATTCAGTGCAGTAATTTCCATATGTATATATATCTATATATCTTTATCTCCATGGGCGCAGCAATTTCCAGTTAGCGCGAAGTCTGCCATACAAATAGATGGTTTCCATCCAATTGGGTTGTCGGCTAGACATTAAGTAATATCGGTATCTCTAATCCGATCATGCCATCTTTGTTTTGACCTTCCTATTTGTCTTTTAACTTGAACTTGAATATATATAATATATATACTAGTTGACCCGGCGAACTTCGTATCGCCCCACAATCAATAAATGTATTAATTTATTAGCTGAATTAAATAAAGCACAAATACCGATGGAGAATTAGGAACTATACAAAAAATTAAAAAACAAATTTATAACGAAATTTAAATGATATGTCGGTACTTTTTAATTTTTGTAGATTTATTGAACTTAAATGCATTGTAGAATCGGCCGACCATCAGAATTTTTAAAAATCGAAAATGAAATTTTTAACTCGCGATTTCTCGTTACCGATTAATTTTTAAAACATTTACCTCATAACATAAATTATAGATCTCGACGTCTACTTTCTTTTAAGCTCAACCCGAACCCCCGATCTATCATAGGGGCCTCAAAAAGGGTGCAAACCCCGAAAACCCTTCAAGCCAAATTTTCTCGGCGAGTATTCGATATAAAAATACTGCAATACAGTGGTTCGACGCGTATTTTAATGACAAATAACTTTCATGTAAACAATTTTTTAAAATTTCGAATCGTTCGCGAATTATTGCTAAAAAATCAAAATTTTGAAAAAATCGAAAGGTTTTTGAAATTTTTGGGTTTGGCTTGAAATTTTTTTTCGCGGTTTTTTCGCTTTATCCTACAGATCTTATATAGTAACGACTATTTCGAGAAACGGAATCGTTTAAAAATATCTACATCGCTCGCTATGCCTTGCCAAAAGTGGCAGATCATCGATTTTCGAAAATTCATAGCTCGAGACCTATCGATCGTAACGAAAAACGGTTTTCTGTTTTGAATTCGTCATTTTAATATCTATTATATCCATATCGATTCAATCGAAATTTTAATGAGTCACCCCCCATAACCCCTCTGGGCTGTTTTTAGGCCTTTTCCGGCAACTATTCGAATTTTTCTCGCCGTCAAAACCATCCTTGAATTTCAACGAACATTTCAAAAAAAGAATTTGCCAAATTGGTCCAGGCGTTGTTGAGTTATGCGCTTACTAGCACATTTAGCGATTCATTATCTATTAATATATCAGTGGAAAACCGCGATTAAAAGTTTCTGCATAGATCCATTTTTTTCATATAGCTCTCTGCTTTTATATCATCTTGTATTTGTTTTATATATTTCTGCCTCGGTCTTCTACTTGGTCTATTCTCTTTCATGGTGCCTTCTATTATTTGTACTATTCGTTGTTTGTGTATATATGTTCAATCCATTCTACTTGATTAGACTTCTTTTTTTATTGGCTCTTTCATTTCTTATTGTTGCCGTCTATGACACCGTTTCCATTCTTCTCCAGCACTAGATTTTGAATGCTTCCAATGGGTTGGTCATTTTTTTTTGGTTCAAATTCCACGTTTCTGACCCGTATATACCATTAATATACTCCGTATGAATACTTTAATAAATATTTTTCTCGTTTCCATTTGGATATATAAGGTCTTGATTTATTATTAATTTGTTTATGTATAAATTTCACATTGTTGGATATTTTTGTTTAAGTTTATTTTAATGTTACTATGTTATTGTTATGAATAAATTGTATATTACCGATTGCGTTGTTTACCTCATTCGCTATCAAAAATTATTTAAAAATACATTGATATAATTTTTGTAAATTGTGTATCTAAGTAATATTTTTTTACATTTATAGGTATTTTTTATAATTTGTTTTTTATATTCACCCGATAATGGCTTAACAGCCGAAAAGCTTTGTGATTTTTCATAAAGAAAGAAAAAATAAATTTTTAGCGATTTTAACTCCTTCTGTTCGTTTATTTTTTATACGTATATATACATATATATATGTATATATATATATATATATATATATATATATATATATATAAATGTAGTTATGAATGGGGAATTTATAATAGCTCGGAGGAGCTCTACTTGAAAAGTGATATTAAAATGAGTTCTGTTCAGGAACATTTAGCATTGCTCTGGTATTTTGCTTGTAATACGGATTTTCCCAACAGAAGTTAATTTTCGTTCCTAGGCTAATTCATTCGGTTTTCAAATATCGACTCTTCATTATTCTCGTTTAGTATTAATAATAACAAAAAATTATTTTCGATGGCGTTTATCAAATGTTATTCTTTGTTCGATACAGACGGAGAGTTTAAGTTATCGTTTTTTTTCCAATGCATGTATATATATGTATACGTGTGCACTTGTATGTATAAATCTGCGTATACATATATGTGTGCAGGTGTGTGTGTGTGTTTATAAATATGTGATTTTCTGCGTAGACGTGCGTTTGTAATAGGTTATTTTTATCGCGAAATGAATGTAGAAGAGATTTCTTCGAATATGTATTACCGTATTATTATCGGTGTTAGCCTTTGTTTTATTTGCATTTAATTTTCATAAATCACGTGTACGTTTTGTAATAATTCTAATAATAAATAAATGATTTAATTATTTTTATTATCGATACTATTATCATTATTATTGTTGGTGTATCGGAAAGTAGTGATTTTACGAATTAACAAAATAAAAACAATTATATTATTTTCGCTATCGATTATTACATCATTTTCAAGCGATACAAAAACTTTACAAATTAAATTGCGTGTCGCTTGAAAATGACGTGAGAGTCGAAAAGCTTCGCACGAATAAAATAAATTTTATAGCGATTAACATTGTTTTCATTTTGTTTTGTTAATTACTATTATTATACTTGGTTATTATCATCATCATTATCAGTATTAATTTTATTATTCGTGTTCGTTTTGTAATAATTCTGATAACATACGCATAAACGAATTATATAATTATTTTTATTAACGATACTATTGTCATTATTCCTAATTATTATTAACGTTAATTTTGCTGCAGTTCTCACAAATGGTAATAAGTTTGAAATATTAATGGATAGTGGAAAGACACAGTCAGGAGGTAAGGCGATAATTCCTCATTATAATAAGACAAGAATGAGGTTGCAGGCAATTTATGCCGGAGCAGTGGAGTACAATTGCCTAGAGAAGTAAAAATTAGTCTGATTAATTACGAAAGAAGGCGAAGGAAACTATTAACTAAATGCATCTGCCGCAAAGACGAGAAAAGTGTTAAACGATGACAGTTTTGACTAATTAATTATCGAAAATTTAAAAGAAAAATTAAACATTAATAAAAACCTACTGTATTTTGTAGCATGGATAAATTCACACGGTTCAGTCCTCTGCAGGTGTTGTAATTAACTGTTCATTTAGGAGAGTTGTGTATCTGATTCTTTATATAAAGACTATGGGGGATTACTAATAATTAAGTTCGGATAAATATTTCGATTGTTATAATATCATAATAATAATCCAGCAATCGCATAGTGTTGCGCATAGGCGGTTTTATTCCCTTTATTTTAATTTCATATACACAATCAAATGAATTGTGTACGATATCATTTAAATGTTACGCCATTACTATCATTAGTGGTTAGTATTTCAATTATTTCCTCAATGTTTATTTATCCGTTTTTTATTTAATTTTTTTTTGTTTATTCGTATTCGATTTGTAATTAATATTCATTTTATATTTCTTCTATTTCGAAATGTACTGGTGTATTGTATTAAAATAAAAATTGATTTGATTTAATTTGATTTAATGTTTTATTAATTTTTGTTTTTGGTTCTATTAAATCGCGTGTGGGTGATTTTTTTGTTTTATTGTTTTAGGAATGTAAATTCATTTTTTTTCCTTTTTATAATCTAATTCTAAATTGTTTATTTTCAATTGTTATTTCTAACTTTTAATTCTAATCGTTTGTATTTTTACTTAATTCGAGTTACTCGTTAGTTTGTATATTACAATAAGATGTTACTTGTTAAGTTACTATATGGCAGTTGCGTGCGTGTGATCACAATTTATGCCCATAACCGCGATCTCTTGTATTTATTTATCTATTATCTTTAGCTCTGTTTTGTTATTACAATATTATTATATTTTCCAATATTATTATTATTATATGTTTTATAATTAAATTGCTAATATTGTAAACACTTTTGAAATCAATTGGATCTGATTTGATTATTATTATTATTATTGCATATAACTGATATATTTGTGACCAACTGGCAATTATGGTTCTTAGAAACTTTTGGGATGCATCAAGAAAGACCTGACAGTATGGCCAAGACACATTGGCAAAATCTGTATACGTAAATTGGAAACAGCGGTAAAAACAGTGTATCTCGGACATACAGTAGTCACCCACTCGTACGTGCTTGGTAATCAGCCACCACCTGTATATGCCAAGCACCATTAACCGTCCATCATATATTCAAGGCTTACCAGAAATACGCTCAATACCGGACTAGGGAGATAAGCTCAGAGCTATCCCGGGCGTCCGCATTCTGGAAATTCTCACATACTTTCTCATCAAGATCAACATTATTAATAGCATCTAGTTATAAGTATAATTAATTATTATGTATACATCGGGCAATAGCCGCGAGGCATTAATTACTATTTAAAAAAAAAAAAGATTTTTTTGTTTGTTTTTATTTTATTTTTATATTTTATTCTCGCATGGCGCAGTATCGAAAATTATTATTTTTCATAAGTATCGATTTTTATTAGCTGCTCGCGCAGCTTTGGGCATTAGCTGTATTTTTTGATTATGTAGTTTATAAAATTGTATTTTGTTCAAAATAAACCAGATTTGGATTATTATTACTATTATTATTATTATTGGATTACGGAATGTATTATTTTGTTTAATTTATTCATTATAGCATTTACATTGTAAAAATATTTGTAATAGCTGAAATATATTTAATTTGATTATTTTTATTATTAATATTGTGTTCTTATATTATTGTCAGTCTAACGACCCAACTTCTGTTACGTTATTTAATTTACATTAAGTATATTCTTAGTTTAAAAAAATATTATATCATCTGATCACTACGCCATATCGAAATTATTATTTTTACTTCGTAATGTTGCATCGATATAAAATATCGTTTTATTCTCGTCGATATTTCGAGTTTCGATATGTCGATTATCGACTTTAGACTTAAATCGCGTTATACCGGTTAAAAATAGAATCGTGCGATCGACTTTTTCAAATTAAGAATAAAAAATAAATCTTTCGTTTCCGTGTATAAATTTCAATGGCAACGATTTATCATTCGTATTTATTATAAGTGTTTTTAATTTTATTTTATAAATTACAACCCTGTGAACGTGGGTGTATATTTACATGTATATATATATATATAAATATATTGCAAACAGGGGTGAAATTAGTGCTAAAATAATTGAATCTTCGGTAATACTATAGGGATAATTCTTAGAACGTGAATGTTTAGCGATAAGAATAACGTTCAATTATCGGGCGGTTCTGACACTTCATTCGTAAATAAAATTTCGTTACACATTTTCTTTTATTAGTTAACAAATAATCAGGCGTATATCTATATATTGGCTATAATTATATCTTACATATATATAATATTTATATATATATATATATATATATTTATATGCACTTGTAAAACTCTATTAATTTGATAAGTACAGCGTAAAGTGTAATAAATAGGAATTGACCCTTAATTAAAGATGTATAGAGATAATGAGTTCTTCAAATTTATCAATATTAATTAACGGATTAACTAGGCACGCATAATTAATACAAGTGTACAAAATTTCAAAGTGTTTTTATAGATAATCTTGCATAACACATACATATGTATTATATATATGCATGAACATTGAATATATATATATATATATATATATATATATATATATATATATATATACATACATATATATACATATATATATATATATATATATATATATACATATATATATACATATATATATATATATATATATATATATATATATATATATATATATATATATATATATAAATTTGCAACGCGGTAGTTGCTTTGCTTCTTTTTCGTTTATGTTTAGTTGGTATATATAAGAAGGTTATTACGTACGCGAATGATTACAAATATTTATCAAATGCTGTATATAATCAATATGATTTTTGTACTTTTTTTCTTATTCATAATTTGGTTTTTCCATTCTGATATTTACAAATATATATATATATATATATATATATATATATATATATATATATATAGAGAGAGAGAGAGAGAGAGAGAGAGAGAGAGAGTTACGTTTGGAGTGTGACATTATACGGAGTCTAAACTGAATATTTTTGAATTGTGGTAGTATAGAAATGTGCCGAAGATATCTTGGACGGTGAAAAAAAAACTTGATGACGTACTTCTGCCGGATAGCAAATTTAATTGAAGGCAAGATAAACAGAAAACGGCCGAAATGGTGACGGAGAACAAAATTTATGGAAAGCCTGCTAAAGAAAATAAGCTGAAATCGAAAAATTGCCTACAGAAAGTTACTAGATGAGAGTCATGTTGCCCACAACTATGGTTGAGGTGATAAAGAAGAAAGATTAGATAACTAATTTCGACGTATAAATGTGGAGCTCTTGTTAAAAATATAGGAGTATAAGTGAGTGTTTGTGTAGTTTTCAATGAAAAGTTTGTTTTTTGATATAACGGATATAAAACGCGTCCTATAAATTTTCCTAGAAGTACTTCTCTTTAAAGGTGTTCCACACCATTTTCTACACTCTTCTAGCTAGTCTTGTATAATTTGCTTTTCGTCTTTAATATATGTCCTACATAATTAGCAATCATTTTTTTTTTTTGTACCATATTCTTCAGTCGTATTTCTATTCCAAGCTACTACGTGGCCGTCCGTTGTACCCTCAGCATTCGCCTCCAGCAGAGCATTTCAAACGAATTTATACATTCTGAAGCGTAGAGGATGATTGACATTACTAACGTATTAGACGTATTTTCGTAGGTATAGTTACGGTTGTCGCTCTTCAATCTTTGCAACCACTTGTAAATCTCTCATCCGTTCTATACGGTGTGATTTTAATTTTGTCTGTCCGTAAAATTTTACATTTGTTTTCGTTTATATTTCAAATCCGACTTATCGACTTATGGTTTCGATTTAATCGAGAAATTTTAACATCTCCTCTTGCGACGCAACAATTAAGGCGGTATCATCTGCGTATATTAAATTAATATATACGTTCAAAATTAAAAGACAAATATGAAGGACGCTAAAATTATTGATTTACTTTTAGTAGGGACCCTAAGAGCACGAAGCAGAAGCAACGATCTATATATTCATTCATTCATTAGCCCACTCGAGATCGAGTATGGGGGGAATCTATATATACAAACTTAAAACTAGACTCTTTAAACGGTGAGTTTGAGATCAGCAAATCTCATAAACATCGTTATATCTGGTCGCGATCAAATTCTGGTTCAAATATAATATTCTTATTAAAGTGCCTAACTGTTAGAAGGAAAATTGAAATAGAAATACACAACCGCCATTGTTATTAATTGTTAATTACCAAACGCTAATTCTCGATGAATAAATATTAACTTTCGTTCATCACGATTGCGATATCGATGACGATGAAAACTATTACGAATATCACCGTCATCATCTCGTAATTACTATTATTAAAATTATTGTCATTACAAATATTGTTATTATTTGTTTCTATCGTCGTTATCATTATCATTATCATTATCGTTATTATTATTATTATTATTATTATTATTATTATTATTATTATTATTATTACTACTATTAGTTATCATTACGGTCTATACAGCCATGTCGGAAGCTGCCTTTCAATTAACAAACAAATGAATGACGTAATTTGTCAACTTCGGCACGCATCGAAATCGAAATAAGGCCACAAAGAATCACAACGTGTTTTTTGTCATGCATGTTTATACATTAATATATAAACACATGTTTCTTTACGTATCACGGTATACACCGGTATGGATATATAAAATAAAATTATATTATACAGCGTATAAAAACATAAATATATAAATACACAAACTCTCTCTCTCTCTCACACACACACACACACACACACATATATATATATATATATATATATATATATATATATATACGTATATAATATATATATACAATATAAAAGTAGGAAAAATTTTTATTGAATTATTTTACGTTTATAGCTGAAATACCAGTTGCATTGAAATTTAAAAACCAATCATAAGACCCTCATCGTATATTCTCGGAAACGAAAATGAAACCAAAATGGTAGAACCAATTTTAACTAAAGTACAGAAAATCATAAACGGCTGACCATCAAAGCAGATGAAAATGGCCCACACAAGCAAATAGACAGACCAATTGCACAGTTGCAATTAATGCAACAATGAAATGAACAACTTAAAAAATAAATAAAAGTGTTGAAAAAGCAACTTTGGCTACAGCAAAGACATGCAGCTTGCACACAGACAACTAAATCAATACTAGAAAGCAGAGAAACTCCTGTAAAAAGACCTAATCAAAAAGAACGCAGTAACATTATTGACAGTCAGTCAATTAGCCAAACTGCTACCCCATCCAGTGATGCTACATCACAACGGCCTGCTTATGACATTGACATGGAGAGTGAATCGATGTTTGATCGATCATCTACAGTACGTAAGAGTGACGTTAAATGTTTACTAAATTACAAATATTTTGCAGCCAATCTGTTCTCCTTCTTCCAGGATTTCTCCTCCCTTTCATCATTCCTTGTATCATTATCTGGAGTATTTCAGTATAATGTGATTTTTTTTAAATATTCTGCTTGTATTAGCCTTCTTTAAAACATCTTTATTCGATATCTTGGCCGTCCATGGGATTCTCAGCATCCTTCGATGGAGCCACATTTCTACAGATTCGTATCGATTTATTTTTTATTTAAAGGCGTCTATTCCATATAACAAAATTGAGTGGATGTAGCAGCGAACAATTTTCCTTGTCTTATGCTAAGAATAAGTGATCTATTAGATAATAAATGTCTCGAGTTATTGAAATCTGTTCGCGCCCGTAACTGCATCTCGTTTTAACTTCGACATCCGTATCTAAATTTTCATTTATATAGCAACCGAGATATTTGAATTTTCCATATTTTCATTGATATAACGAGACTATGAACTTGTTGTTTGCCTATCACACTTAGTTTTCTTTACGTTTATATGCAGGTCATATATATAGATAGATATAGATAGATATAGATTACAAAAGATAATTATAGAAGGAATAATGGATGGAAAATGATGAAAGTGAAGGCCTAGACAATACATGCAACAGCTAATAGAAGATACTATCGGATATGCGGATATGAAGAGGAAAACAGCAAATCATCAGTTGTGGTGAAAATCATTAAACCAGTCTTAGGACTGATGACTACATGATGACATATATATACGATATTCGTTTACCGCTGGACACGGGTTTCCCTTAATTTCTTCTATTCCTTTCAATCTTGGGCTCTCTTGTTTTCTCCCGTTCGAAAATTATTTGTTCATACCGAAGAGACAGTGGTCTGCCAATATTTCTTCTCTTACGAAGATTCCGACATCCGTTTTGTCTGTTATCCTTTCCTCCGTCTATGCGTTTCCCCGGGTGCACTAAAGTTTAACTCTCTGCTTCACCGCGTCAGGGAACCAATCGCTATGATATCGAATCGAGGAAAAAGAATGAGAATGTTGCATTTTTATTTCGAATAACTTCTTAACGACGTGCGAATTAGGACGTTTTCTCGCGTATATTATTTGGCAATTTTGACCTTCTGGTATTTTCTACTTGGCTCACCTTTCTTACGTTTTATAGACCGGATTTCGTTCTGTTTTTTACGGAATGTGTGAAAGAATTACGGATGTTACATGTTTCGATTTACCGTCGGCGATTTAATGGACGAATCAACGAGTCTCACTAACATTAAACGGAGAACGTTTGTCGACAATTCGGTTTTACGCACAGCGAATAAAATCGCGATTTATACCCCACCACCGTCAACGAACGAGACTTATCTTTCGCCAAGTATCGTCACGATCGTTTGTTATTACGATCTCGCCGTCTCTAAAGAAGAACTAGTTAGTCGATAACATTAACGGAAGAGCATACCTTAAAGAAAGAAATGAAAACTATAAAAGATGTTACAGGATCGCGTTAATGGTTTCGACCAGAACGAATGCAATTCACTGTTAAAAAAGTTCGGAGAGCGAACAAAGAAAGATAATAATAGTAACGAAGAAGAGTTCGCTGTCAATGTAGTGTTACCTTATATAAAACGCACCACAGGAGTAGGCGGAATTGTTAGAGACCAGTGTTTGGTACGTGTAAACAAATAAAACAATATTTACAAAGCGTCGCGGATTGCTGGTGTATATAAAATTTCTTGATTAATTAGCTACATTGGACAGACTGGTAGAAGCATTCATCTAATATATTGGAAGAACACAAAGCAGAAAGCATCGAATCGTGAAATACAATTTGACGATTTCGAAATTTTATCAAAAATGGTTAAATATAGCTCTCGAATTGTTTGTGAAGCAATTGACATTTTTAAGAAACATTCAAATATCACACCAAACCAGGTCGCGAGTCAACGTGTCGGCAGATCAAAAAAAGGTTCCGCGAAATTTAAACTCGAACGTAATGAAAATACTGAGGAAAATAACTTTAAAGACTCGTTTACAATAGAAGAGCTTTTATCAATTAAAGCACTTAAAAATCGCAAAGCTCCTGGTAATATCATGACGGAACAAATCAAGCACTTCGAAAAAAAAGAGTTAGCAAATGGCTGGTAGACCTATATAATACCATTATTTGCGAAAATAAAATTCCGATTAAGTGAAAGAAAGCACATATAGTAGCGCTGTTTAAACCAGGCAAGGATTGATGAAAATCCGTATTACAAAACATAAGTATGTCATCCAAGAAACAGTCTGGACGGAAATTAAACGGGCAACGGAAGAGTGTAACTTTAGAACACCATGAAAATCCAGTATACCTTGGTATAACCTCGGACAGAAGCCTGACATATCGGAAACACTGTGAAAATACGAAAAAGAAAATTTTAACTAGAAACGGCATTATTCGGAAGCTGATTGGATCATCATGGGGTGCAAAACCGACGGTTGTACGTACTTCAGCGATGGCTTTATGCATGTTCGCAGCAGAATATGCTTGTCCCGTTTGGACACAGTCTTCTCACGCGAAGAAAGTTGATATTGCGGTACATGATATGGTGCGCATCATCACCGATTGTCTTAGACCCACGAAGATACATAATCTGTTCATCATTAGCGGTACCTCCCAAGATTGCTGCTGACGTCGAGAATCCGGAATGTACAACATCCTATGTATGGTCAAGCTGCGGTGATTTCACGACTAAAGTCAAGGAGAAGTTTTCTCGCTACAACGACGGAAATCCCGGAGCATATTTCTGCACAACGTGTGCGGGTTGAAAGATGGCAGAACAAATACCAGCGACAATAATGGAAATATAGGAAAAGCAGGCAGCAGGTGCAAATCACGCATGGCTAATTTGGAGAACGCCGAAATGAATTCGTTCAGGTTGTGCAAGAACGAATACGAATTTGGTAAAATGTAATCTAGCAACGGATAGTAGCTGTGAGTTTATTTATATTATCATTATTTGTTTGTTGTTCTTATTTTGTAAGATTACTTGAAAGTAAGTAATACCTGTGATTTTGTCGTTTAATTTTTTAAAAATCACTGCATCCTATTTTATATATATATATATATATATATATATATATATATATATATATATATACATATTTTTTCTTATATACATTTATATATATACATACATTATAAAAAAATTTAGAGTAGCCTGCGATAGTAGCTTATGGCTACCGGTAGTGACTATCAATATCTATGTTTAATCTTAAATAATTCCGAGATAAAAGTAGGAAATTTTTCAAATAGAATAATTTCATTCGGATTAAGAGAGCAATCGATATTGTACAATTTTCTCAGACGGTTATGTTTACTACATGCGTATACTATGTGCTGGACATCCTCTATTTCATTAGTTGCACAATTACATCATTGTCCATCATTGATGATTTGTAATTTATGCAAGAAATATCCGATAGAACCATGACTAGTAAGGATCTGAGTCATATAAAAATTCACTTAAATCCTTTTGTTTTTAAAATGTTTAATTATATCTGAGAAAAATTTATTAATTAACTTGCCATTAGTTTGAGCATCATATACACACACACATATATATATATATATATATATATATATATATATATATATATATATATATATAATGTTGAATACATCGGAGTGTAGTGATTTTATGAATTATAAGCAAAACAAAATCATAACACAGTTTAATCACTATAAAAGTTTTTTATTGCAAGTGATTAAACTGTGTTTTTTTTTTTTTAAATAACAATCATATATTTTGGTAAAATTGTATGTATAAAGGTGCAAAGGACCGGAGGAGAATTATATATATATATATATTAAACTACACATATATCGGCTGTACATTCATAAATAAATAAATAAGTATTTCAAACTTGTGTGTGAAGTCCTTTGCAAGTGTACTTATATTTATGGGCAACCGTTAGGATGACATAACATAGTCCCAACAATTACCATGCAGTATATCATATGTACAAACTTAAGACTAAAGAATATTATAAATTATTTTATATTAAAAAAGGGGAAAAAAATCTTTATATAAATAATTACAATTGTTGCAAACATTTATTGTGTTTACCTTTACAAACTTAATTTCTAAACATGTAATGAGTGCAGTATCAGAAGATTGATCAGTTGCTCCAGATATTGGTTTAGTTTTATTAATTTTTTTTTTACTTTTATTTTTTTTTATTTTTGTAAGATAAGAGCTACCGTGTTATGATTTTGTTTTACTTATATATATATATATATATATATATATATATATATATATATATAATATATATATATATATATATATATATATATATATGCATATATTAAATCAGTGAATATATATTAATTTATTTTACTGTAACATCCTCAAAATTTATATTTTTATATATAGTTACCGTACTTACGTAAAATTCTGATTTTTTTTTTTTGTTTTTCATGACAACCAGTATTGGAATATTCGACGCGTGTAATCGTAAAAAATTACGAATATATTTCTTACCAAGGACATCCGGTTCAATGAATTGCTATAATTATAAAAATAGTAACGGCCCCACACTAGGCTATAATTTATTTTCCTTGTTTTCTATGAAAAATATATATTACTATTATTATTATTATTATTATATATGGTAAAGTGCTTTTGAGTTTACATACGTTCATGTTTGTCAATACAGACTACAAAAATTAATAAATTATACGAACGGGTTTTTTTTTGCGTGTGTGTTCAAATTCGTCTAAAATTCTTGTTTATATTTATAGTTTCGGAGTTTATTTTTATTGTATGAAAAAAAAAATTATTCCTTTTATGTATTTCTAATAAAATCCTAATTTCGTGCGACGAGAGGTTAATATTCTCATTTCCCACCGGTTAAAGTACGACCTTTCGATGTGCAGTATAAATTTTATTTTTGACTAATTTTGCCAATTTGCTGTACTTTCTTTTAATCGGCGGTGCACTACCATGTCGGCCAGAGACACGGATGAAAAATAGGTGTTAAATGAAAATTGAGTTAGTGATCTCGAGGAAACGAATTAGACGTTCACTTTTAGGAGCATAATAATAACGTTTGATTTTACTTAAAAATTCATCTCCAACCATTGGCGAAAAAGTTAAAATGTTACATCGTTTTCAACTTTTCCTAAATGCAGCCGGTCGTCGGCTTAATTAACTTGATTCACGCTAAAGCGCGTCGCAGACCATCTGCAATTGATGCGCGTATATTTTTAGCAGGTTAATGAAAAACCTGTGTATATATATATATATATGTATGTATGTGTGTGTGTACAATGTTCGTTCATGCGATTGAAATCGCATTTTCATTGCATTCGAAAACAAGAAACGACCATTTAGAAAGAAGATGATATCCATTACGTTCTCACGCGGTATTTGGCGTTAAAATTACTCACCCGTTCTTCCGATTCGACGAATAATTATTTCACTTACTGCCTAGGAAAAACTATCAATTTTCAAATCCGCCGACAACTGAGTGTTTCAATTATCAGGCTGGTATAATCGCGTTAGCATTTGTGAATCCTTGAACGTATATATATATATATATATATATATATATATATATATATATATATATATATATATATATACATAATCATTATCAATATGTGTTCGCTCGAAAGAATGCATTGTCTGCGATGTCGCTGTTGCTAGTCCGATATAATCCGGGAAAAGCTTTTCGCCACTGCCGACTCCGACAAATCGAAACTTTTTAGTCGACTTAAAATCTGCTTAAGCGTCTACTTCTGGTAAAGTTTTGCTTCAGTTTTCTTCGCATTTCGTCGAAAACGTTAATATGCCGGAAAAAGCCAATTTGAGCTGAAGATGGTCTTGGCGCGGCTGTGTTGGGGGAATTAAGGAGTAGAAATTGGAAAAGTCCGATTTTTATTTTCTTAGAACGTCTTACATTTATAGTAGTTTTAAGTAAAACTTTCGAATCGGCTTATAGAAAACTACTTCGCTTAATTTCCGATTATCGTGTACTTTCCCACGATCTCCTCTCTCTCTATATACATACATATATACATATTATATATATATATACATATTATATATACATATTATATATACATATTATATATACATATTATATACATATACATACACACACACATATTTTTTTTTATTTTTTTTTTGGCCTGGTATTACCCATTTAGCCAGTTTTATTTGTACTTAGATATTTCCATTAGATAACAATGTTTATAACAATTGATGTACTTTATGTTATATCTTAATATTATTAATCTTTATAAACCGATATGACTCCCCAGCCACTCTTGTAGTCGGATCGCTAATTATCTGACTAACATGCACTGGTAATGTGTATTGTATGTTCGAACAATTTCTTTTTCTAGGTCTTCTCTCCCTATATTTAATGATAAGATTACGGACGGATCATAATTTAACTCCTAAAAAACTAAAACAAATTAAAATCATAAATTCAGATTTATGCGAATGTACAAAAGATGAAGGATCTATCGACCGTATAATATATATTATATACCGCCAAAATTGGAAGTAGTTTAATATGTACCATTTATAAACTTAATTCTTTTTACATAGTTTTATCATTTTCGAGGTAAAAAACGTAAAGAATAGCCGCAATTTTTCAAAATAAATTTCCTATAATTTAAACCTTTACTCATGCGTTTTATCCGTCGGCCGAACAACCGTTCGTCGTGTTTATTAATTATTTTTCATTTTTCCCTCTTAAAATGGTGGAAATATTCCGTTTTGAAAAATCCGGTCGAAAGTCCTGGAACTTATTGTACAAATTTTTCGGGGAGCTGGAATGTAATGAGATCGAACGTAGACAATATAGCAAAACATATCGCGTAAACAGCGAGTTAATATAAATAAAAGTTTTGGTAAAATAACAAGAGAAACGTACAGAAACTTAAAGAAGAACTCGATTAATTTTTTACCGAATTCGAAATAACCGAAGCCATAAAAAATCTTAAGCCACGGGAAGCTGCCGCGGAAGACCAAATCGTTCTTTGCCTACTTAAGCGTTGAAATCGCCTACTAGGATGTTTGCGTATTCACTAGAAATATTAGCCATACATTCATTTATCCGTTTCTATTGTACCTAACTTGTTTATTTGATTTGTTGGCGCATGTACGTTTACCGCCGAATATATTTTATTCGTGTTTTTAAATGAGTGGATGGATATTCTAGAGTTGTTGAATAATAAGTTTACTGTTGAGTCTAGAATTTTCTTATCAACAATAAACTCCGTTCTCAAATTTGGAACATTCTGTTTTGCTGGTTTTTCTTTTTTCCCCTTTAAATATTCTGTATCCGAATCAAAGTTATTATAGTTCTGTGTACTTGGTTTCTTGGATTGCCTCAGTGTACTGATGCTGCATTCGTACACCTGTGAGTTGTTTTAGTTTTCCCGTTTTCATCATGGAGTTAGCATTGAACGTAGCGAAAAAGGTGGGTTTCTTGTATTTAATTTTCGTGGAAGTCTTCCATCTACCTGAACATGTTGTCGCGGGCTCCCCAGATTATGATAAGTCGCGTGCATCGCAATTTTTGTTATACATATATGCTCACTTGACGAGGGCTTAATAGCCGAAAAGATTTGTGATCGTCTTTCTTATACATATATCAAAATGTTGTGATTTTCAACTAATTTTTTCTTGTTTATTTGTATTTCATTGTTTTATTTCCTTCATATCTTTTTACGTTTGTCTTTTTCCTTACGAATATATCATCGTACGTTTTACAGCGATACTTATTAGTTGTTAATGCTTATGTATAGGTACTTGGCTTTAAAATTATGAGAGGAAATAGATCTATTCGGTTTATACAAAACTAATAAAACCTTTATCTATCCATACATACATCTATTTATTTCTCAAATGTTGAATATATCGGAGAGTAGTAATTTTATAAATTATAAACCAAACAAAATCATAACACAATTTAATCACTAAAAGTTTTTTATTCCAAAGCTTTTAGTTATTAAATTGTGTTATGATTTTCTTTGGTTTATTGTTTATTTGTCTATTTATGTTTGAAGTATATCGTAAAGTATAAAGATATTGCATCCATTTTTTTACTGCAGCTTTCTTTCTTCGGATATTCGGCGGCAATATATTATTCAGAACTGGTAGCCATGCGACGGTAGTTGACTTTACAATACCAGTTATACTTCTCATCTCTGAGTTGATCTGGACGTCAATTTTCTTAAGTTATCTGGTACACACAGCTTCTTGAATTTCGAAATCCGGCATGTTCAACGATAAGGTATTTTATTCGGTTATATATTATTATTCTTTCGAACGTTTTGAAAAGGACGCTTAAAAGTGAGATTGGTCGATAATTTTCTGCCTTCCAATGATCGTTTCCAGGCTTTAATATAGCCAGTATTTTGGACTCCTTGAATAACTGAGGGAGTTTTCCCGTAACCAGAATATTATTGAAGAGCTTTAGTATCCAATTTGTTGTATACTTACCAATTTTTTTTTTTTTTATAAATTCTGCATATATTTCGTCCTTCCCTGCAGCTTTCCCTAATTTAAGGTTTTTAATCGCTGCTTCAAGTTCTTCCTTTTTTTTTTATCGGAGCTGCGAATTCGGAACGCTCTTCAGCTGTCTTTAAGGGTGCAATTTTATTACGTTTCATTTCTTTACAGAATTTCTTGTCCGCATTAAGGATGTTTCATGTGTTTATAATTTGTTTGGCAATTTCGTTTGGGCTTACTTCTGCTTTTGGTTTACGTACAGGTTTTTCTCCAGATAGTCAACGCAGAAGGCTTCAGGCTTCCCTGCTTGATTTTCGGAAGTTTAGTTTTTCCATAATTTTTGTCCATCGGACTCTTCTACTCTGATTTTAATAAGTCCACAAGTTTGTTTGATGTTTCGATATCTTCTGTTTTGTTTTTTTTTGTATTCTTTGTTCGCAGGTGTCGTTCCACCCTGGAACGTATACTCTCCGAAATCCTCTTGGAATCTGTTTTTTGGCGATGCTTATGATCAATTTTGTGAAACGGTTGTAGTTGTTTATTTTTATGAGGAATCAATCTAACATTATCGTTCAGAGTTTTTGTTCAACTAGTAGAAAACTAATCGAATTTATTATTATTTTGAGGTATAATTTCATCATATCCAGGTATTTTTTTCAAATTCAGATTTTAATCAATTTCATTAGGTACTTTCACAATGGAAAAGTGCTTTATAGTTTCATTTTTTTTTCTCAAATAACTGGTTAGTATCCAAATTCGATATAATAAAAACCCGTTCAAGGGCAAACGCTTTCGCTCTATTTTGGAATCTGTGTCCGCGGCCTTTTCATTTTTCTTGCCACTTTCCATAAGGAATAACCATAATCACATGAGACAGAAAGGATACTTAAGTAGAATGAAATGTTTGATTTTTAACCTCTTTAATTTTTTTCATGTAGTATCTTGCTAATGCTGTTCCATTTCGACTTATCTGTTGGATGTCTTGTTCTGTGTCACAGTTTCGAATTATAAAAGGTAGTCGATAAGCCGAACAAAGTCGGGAAAAAAAAATGTGTTAAAAATAATGACGTGTTGATGGTTAGTTTAAACATGTAGAATGTATAATCACAGAGTATCCGGATCTAAATGTAAAGATAAAGAATAGATGCGGATATGCCAAAGCCGCCTTTAAAAATATGAGAAATACCCGAAAGATATGATTTCAATTTTTTCTCTGCTGGTTTTATATAGATATTATTAGTTTGTAGCTTTTAATTTTTAATTTAATTTTATAGATTTTTTTTATGTTTTCCTGGCCAAATGGTAAATGCTAAAAAAAACAAGCACTTTCAATCACAATGTCCTCTGTACGGTGCTTCTAATATATATATATATTTTATTTATAATAAAAGGGTCATTTGGTCATCGTGAAAAATGTTTCAATTCTAGAAATATTTACATTCGAAGTTACCTTTTAATCGTATAAAGAGAGATATTATACTTGCATTTATTCGCGTCATTTTCTGTATTTTATAAATCAAAATGAATAAGTTTGCTGTAAAACATTGCAAATACCTGACTCGAAAAAGTCGACCCTCTCTAGGGTTGTTTTGAAATAGCGAATTCTAATCGAACGAAATTTCGCTGGAATATGATTTTTAATTCCTTCTATTAATCGGACATAAATCGAACTTTAACGTCTTAATTCTTCGCAATCTTGCTTGAACATACGTACTTTTATATATATATATGTATATATATAATGTTGATGTATTTGAGAGTAGTGATTTTATGAATTTAGCAAAACAAAATAAAATCGAAACTTAACTTCGATTTTATTTTGTTTTGCTATACATATATATATATATATATATATATATATATATATATATATATATATATATATATATATATATAAGTACGTATTACTGGGATGGTTCGGACATGTACTAAGATCAAATTAAAGCATATTATCCACAATTATTGAAGGGAAAATTGTTGGAAATCGACCGCGTGGAAGACCCGGAATGACGATTATAAACACTGTATTAAAAGACACTGTAATGCAAAATTATGTGGACTTGAAGAAGACGGCAGTGTGATCGTTTTGCGTGGCGCAGGATCGTGTTGGGTGCGAATCAGCCAGATGGCCCTTACATAATCGTAATCATATATTAGGGATGCTTTTACGACTTACGTAACATGATATTGTGAGATACTTGTTTATATTTTATTCAAAGATGCTAACTTCTCTAGAGAAATGTTGCTAAGTTAAGGAATAATTGTAGATTATCCGCATGGAGAAGGAACGTTATATTATACGGGGATATGTAATGCATAGAGGACGTCGTAAAATATGGTAAAGCTCAGAACGTAATGGCGCCACAGTGGAGCTCGTGGATTGCCTGTTCAAAATGAAGGAGGGGCAGAAGAACCTTTCACTAAGTTGCATATGGAAAAGACGATACAAACGATGCCCAAATCGTAATCTACCGATGAGTACATAATTCCTTCGCGGTTGATGTTCTTAAAAAAATAGAACAAAAACTTAGCGAGAGGTGATGGATTAATTACATCAGTTGCCAATAATCCTTCTGTTCAAGATATACAGAGTGATGCGAGAAATTAAAGATAATAAATTAACAAGAAGGAAACTGTTTAATGTCTTATTCGACACGTATTTATCTTTCTCTCGGTACTATCTACGTAACGAGAAATAATTTGAACTTTATTCGGTAATTTTATTCTTAATTTCTTAACGTCTGAACTATTACAATCCGCGACTATTTTGAGTGCAATCGAGATTTTCCGAATTATCTGACGACGATAATAGTTATAATGGAAGTCTTAAGTGTACGTTAATTGCAGCCCCGACAACGAAAACTCGAATCTCGCAAATTGAGGGAAATGGAAGGGTGGTAATAAAGTTTGAAGAGAGTGACTGTTGACGTTTCTTTAGGGTATGGAATTAAAACAACGATGACCATATACGTGTGTATAATTTATGTATGTATATTAAACTGGTATAGTTAGCGGAGTGGGTTTTACGATAAATGGCCAATGCGAAAAATATGACGTGTAGAGATAATAACGTAGAGAACGACGAGTCGCAGAAAGTCTGTAAAGTAAAAGAGGGAATTTCGTCTTTTATAAAAGGACTAATTGAGCGTATCGAAAGGAAAGCTAATCGCTATAGTAGCGCCGCCCCGGCAAAAGTTTGATACATATGTAAAAGACTTTGATGCATCGCGAATGCGAAAAACTTCAATTCTCGCTCTTCTCTCGACCCGACGACGACGACGACGACGACGACGACACTTTTGGGGTCGATCTATTGACATCGACAATACCGAAAAGGAAGAAACAACAAAAAAAAGGCCACGGCTCTACGCGAAAGGTCATTACCAAATGCCCTGCATAGAGAGACGAAACAAGTTGCAATTGTTGAAGCAAGGCGACGTACATTAGGCTTTTACATATATTAATAACGACTTACCGCAATCGTTCCCTCCATCGGTCTTTCGACTTTTCGTTATTAGAACAACACAGAAACAAAAACAAAAAAAAAAAAAAATGGAACTAGGAAAAAACTTCTTTTGTTTCAAAAGTTTCATTCGACGACTAAAATTTCGCTTCCATTAAAGTTACTATAACCAAAACCCCGCGGATTTTTTTGTTCGTACGTTAAAAAAAAAATAAAACGAAAGAATATAATAGGCCTACCGAGAGAAAAATAAGTAAGGATAAAAAAAGACAAGAAAAGCAGGGTGAATAAATTCGAAACGGTCTTCGTCAGCGCCGTCGTTAGAAATTTGCAACTACGAATAGAATCGAAGATGAAAATAATAGCGGAGGACGTTGAATACCCTTTGAGGAGTAACGAAGATAAATCGGAGGGTCGTCATTCCGTTTACGAGTTAGAAGTGTGAAATAATCAAAAACCGTCCCGTTATCACTAAGATTAATTTAGAATATTCGTTCGTAAAATAATTAACTTTACGAGAAACACCGGAAAAGAGCGATTCTTATAAAATCGTAAAATACGAGACTGAATACGGTTAAAAATATAACTGGACAGGTCCACGTTGCACGATGGAAAATAGACCATTAAGAATCGCAGTCGGTCGTGCACTAACTGGCAGGATGACCTTGCAAGAGGTAACCGAAATATATGAAAAATTACGCGACAGAGACCGTTTAACATCAGTAATGGTTATAAGCGCATCCTCCGTATCGGAGGTAGGCATCTACTTACTATGCATATTTTGTTGCACAGAGGCAATCATAATATTATGGCGTTAGCGTAGATAGCCACACACACCCGGCAGAACTTATTGTAATCGTTTTGTTGTCATTGTCAAGACACGATGTAGTCCCGCGTGTTCTCGTAGTGTACTATATTGTTACTAGCGCGCATATGATGTTGTGCGTGATGGTTTGGCCTTCCACGCGACAATAATATTCGGATTATTTACATTTTTATTTTTCCTTCGATATCTAAAATTTTTATATTATCTATTTTTAAATAAAATAATTTTAAATAATCGTCTTAATTATAACAGTTTTTATAATATAAATAAAAAAACACTTCATCTTCTATTCGGGTATTAGCCATCACGCATGGATTCTACTACTAATGATATAAGTCACTGCTGCTCTTCGAATTCCAGTCCATTTTGTGATGTTATCTAGCCAAAAGATCCTTCTTCTTCTCCTGTTTTGATCATTTCCATTAGTATCGTCTGCATTTTGAACCTTGCATAAGATGTTCGAAATTTTTTTCTTTTTTTTTTTTAAATAAAAAACACGCGAATAAAATCACCCGGTGTAGTAAGTAAAGTACGGGCACGTCAGTAGGTACAAAACGAAATGTTAGAAATGCTAAAAATGACGAATTATTTCGCTAACACCTGGAAATTGAATAACATCAACGAGTTTTGACGATAACGTCGGTTATACATATATATTTTTTAATCTAGGCAAATAACGCTTCACTAGTCAACCTGACAGTCGAAATGTCGATCCCAAATCGCAGGCTTATCATTGAGAAAAAGTGACACACCCCATATCGTCTGCGCGCTCATTTAAAACGTTTCGTATCTCGTTATGTACGCAAAAATAACGTACATTAAGCAAATGTCTGAAGGAAGAGAAGTGATTTCGGTATATTTTGACATTTACAGTATTATTGGTTGTCGAACATCGTGAGCAGCCATTGAAAGTTTATTTTCACGTACAAAATGGACTAGTATTCAAAGCATTAATTATACGCAAAGCAGATGATCGCGCATACGATATTATACGGAGTCGGGTGCTACTACATTTCTCCGTGTGATAATTAAAATTGTTATCTAATGACGAAAAACTATAAACTTTTATGTTTCGAGCCCCAAAACCATCGAATTGACAGTCGAGCATTCTAGGAATTAAGCTACAGCGTCAATTAATAATAATAATAATAATAAAAGCCTTTATTACTTAATGTAAATTTACAACTAAAACTAAGAGCACATACTCCGAGCAAATCTTGCCCATTACCTTCGGTGTCCTGGGGAATTCTCTTTTATTGTTTTTTATATAAAAAATTAATTTATCCCGTCATCTCGTGTCAAAAAATTGCCTATCTCTTTTTCTTTTATTTGTAATGTACTAACTTTTAATTTTATAAGTCCATCTATTATTCGTCAATCTCACGACGTGTATACCACGTTTTCCTCCTACATTCATGAACAAAGTTTACCGCATTTTTAAATTTTTCTCTGATAAATGTATATTTCTGATTCTATTCCCTATACATCCCATTCTGACTACTCGCTACTTTCTTCTCTTCCATTTTAACCACGTTTGAGAACCACATGTCAGCGTTGGAACCGCGCAACTATTGAATAGTTCACTTTTCGTTCTAATTCCGAATGAATCTTTAAATGTATGTTTTAGAGACCAATGCTGACTCTTTTACTAAAAAAAAAAAATTATATAACTGAGAATTTAGACGAAGCTTGTTTAGTCGGTTTATAAAATCTATTTGTATAACGGGGAATGCGCATATTTACAACGGCAGTGTGGTGCCCGGCTACCGGAGTACCTCAAGGCGGTATCTTATTTTTAATTAACTCGAACGATTGATGTAATTTACCAATGGTCAATTATTTAACTATACAGATAATATTAAGCTGGTAGTTGATTTTCGTTACCTAAGTGTATTTCAAACGTTAACTCGAGAATATGTAAATCATATTTTTGGTTGGACGCAGAAAAATTACTCGATGATTGACGATAGTAAAAGTATGCAGTCTATTCGAATCACGATTCCTTCAACTGGAATTATTTCGAATTATATTTTGGAAATAGTATTAAACCGAATCAGTGGCGCATCTAGGATTTGTATCTGGGGTGTGCTCAAACACCCCCAAAAAATCGGAATAAAAATGAATGAAATATACACAGCCGGCAGGAAAAACAAACCATAAACGATCATGAACAACGACGAAATAACAACAACAAAATTGGTCATGGCCAACCGGGGGTGATTTTTTTTCTTTGTGTTGCACAGTCAGCTGAATTTTCAATATCATTAGCAGACAGAATGTAAGAACTATTTTCTAACAGCACTTTTTGCAATACAGGCTGTTTTGAACGCTCTTCGAGATAAGGTTTAATAAAACCTCGGGCTCTTTCAAATATTCTCTTCTGTTTCATAACTATCATTTAGTTATTTTATACTTTTCTAAGCCCTCTGGGAGGTGGCTTAAGCTCGGTGGTGCGCCGCTGAACTAAAAATATGGTTTGCGAGATTAAATATCCAGTTTGATCGTAAATTAGCTCGGCGCGAACGTGCGCTCTAACAGTAAAACTTTTTTTTTTTTTTTTTTTTTTTATTTTACCGTACCGACAGTTTCCTGTCATAAACAATAATGATCGTAAATAAGGAAGTAAGGAGAAGGAAGAAATTGGAGTATGGAATGTGAATAAGAGGAGGAATGTGAAAGAATATTATTAAGCTGGTAATTCCAACGAACAGCCAGATTTGGATATACAAAGAGGAAAAATATATTAATTTTTTTATTATTATTCTTATTATTATTATATAATTTATTTCTCGCACAGTTTAACCATTACACGTAGCGTCCCTGAGAACAATGTAGCCACTTAAGTAATTGAAAGTGCATCGCAGCACCACTTTCTTCGTTTTAGCCGACTGTTGGCTCTGACTGGAAAATCTCTAGTAAACATTCGGTGTACCAGTGGATTCGAATGGAACTGGAGCTTTCCGAAGAATCTTCTATATTGTTCCGTATAAACATCCTTCACGTATGAAACGTTCAAATTGTCATGTAATATGTCGTTCGATACAAAGTACGGTGCAGATGCTATTGTACGTAGGATTTTGGACTGCTGTTGCTGTACTCTGTGGAAATTACTTCGACTTGCTGTTCCATACAGTTCTAATCCATATCTCCAAATTGGAGCGATGACCGATAAGTAAACATTCCGCTTTACGGCTAGGTTGAAAATTGATTTACGTCCTAGCAACGGCCGGAGCTGTTTAGCCCTTATTATCACAGATCTTCTTGTGTATTCCACATGATCACGCCACGTTAATCGCTTATCCATATGCATGCCGAGATAACGCACGGACTCGACTTGTGGAATTAATGAACTATCAAATGTCAAGGTTGGACATCTAACACGTCTGTTGGTGAACAGGATGTGTCGACACTTAGTTGAATTGAATGATATGCGCCAAAGACTTGCCCATTATAAAGTTGATTTATCCGTTCTACAATTTAAGGCAGCTCTTCTCTTCAGTTCGTATCCTAGAGGAATTCGATTTCATGAATTATAAGAAAATTGTTAATAACATTTCTCCAACTTTCTGGATGGCGTCTTATTTTCCACTAGGTGTTAATCCCGTCTACCTCTGCCTTAAGCATTCATCTTTTTATATAATCAGCGTTAACACGAACATTGTGATTGTAATTTATTCATTATACGAGAATATACATATTATCTCTGTCCGTTACGTATCAGAATACGAATGTGTTTTTGTTATGTTGTATTATTGAATTTTATTTTAATTTATAAAATTCATCGAAATGATACCGTCTCATATAATAAGCCTTATTTGTAGTTTTTGCACGTTTTTATTCAATAATGCGCTACTATTAGTTTTATTTTGTATTTATCATTGTATACGTTCCGATATGTGTATCATTTAAACACCGTTCACGTTTTACAGACATATCTAGGAAAATATCGTGTCATGTGCGATGAGGCTTGCAAGCGTGTGTGTGTTGTGTTGATGACGTGAGTGAACAAAAAATTGTATTTTACCATTCGAGCATTACTATCGCTCGTAGACGTCTTATTCTATGTATCTAAATTACTCCGAATCAACCGGAAACTTGAACTATATATATAATATATATATATATATATTTTTTTTTTTAAAAAAAAGAACAAAAGGAAGGAAAAAAATCGAATTTAATGTTATTTGTAAATTAGTACGATTTAAAAATTAGAAATATTATGAATGTTAGAAATGAAATAATGATAATACTCGAAAATTCAAATTCTATCAGAAAAATTAAAAAAATATTAACAGTAGGAAGAAAACTAATGACATCAATAGAAGATAACAATGAAAACATGGAACATGATCGCCAGAGTATTATAGCAACGGAATATTACAGAAAATTATACAAGGATCGAAGAAACATGAAAATCATACTGACGAAAAATACTACAATAGAAGAAGTTCCATGTTTCTTAGAATCTGAAATAAAGTATGCGGTGGTGAACAAGGTAAAAAAAAGGAAAAAACACCAGGGAATGATGGAATTACTAATGAAATCATAATTCTAGGAAAAACTGTTTTAATCAGAGAAATTACAAATCTGTTTAATATGATTTTTCTTTTGTTCGTATCCGGTTCGTTTGGGATTCATATTTGGTCGCAGCAACATTCGGCCAGCATCTTGGCTTTTTCATTTGCTAGGGTAACAACATGCATTTTACCTTGAGATCGGTCGGTAATATTCTTTGTCTTTATAGTTTTAAGTGCATTTTTGATCTCATCTACTGTGAAAGTGGTTCAGAGTTTGAATTCCTGACCGAACGCGATTTTGACAGGCGTTTCCCTGCTTTTCCGTTTAACATCTGGTTTGGTGTTATGCATGCGTGTTGTTTTGTTGATCGCCATTTAATCTTCGTAGCAATCTCCATGTTTTGTTGCTATCTCTTGTCGAAGGTTCTCAATAGTTTCTAACAATTTTTTCGTCTTGTTTCTCCTATCATATGTAAAACTTTATCCCCTAATTTCATTGTCTTCATTGAGAAAGGGTTTATTTCGTATTCCTTTAAGTATTCCCGGTATATGGTAGCCGTTTCTCTGTTTATTCCTGCTATGTATGAAGTACGACAGCCTCTGGGTATGTTCAGTCTAGAAACTTTAGAAATAATTTCTTTAAAGTGATTTGTCCCATCAACTTTTTGGAAATTGAACCTACGTTTCATTGGAACAGAACGTGGTTTTAGAACTGTGCTAATTGTTCATTTTAGTGGTCTGTATTATTGGAATAGGCTTTAGAATTTCTTTATTACATCGATTTGCTATTGAATCTGTTGCAAAACTTAAATCAGGGCTATATCCTTTTTTCCACCTAGCACTTGCGAAAGAAAACGACAGTTTTCGATCATGAATCAGAACAAGTTTCTTTACTACTGCCCACTTTTCAATATTTTCGCCATTAAAGTCAGTGGTACTATATCCCCAATTTAAACTGCGGCTATTAAAATCGCCCTAATTTTATTCTTGAAATTTTCCGGGCCATTGAAGGCAAACGTTGTATTAGGTGGTTTATACACAGATGTAATTGTATAATTATTCATTTCAACAGTTATAAATCTCGATATTATTGTTTTCCGTTACTTTGGCGCCTTGTATATTTTGTTCTATGTAAATGGCCAAAGCGACCTATGGTACAGGCCAAAAAAAAAAAAATATTTTGTTCTTGTTTAACAAAAACCGCACTGCCATATTTTTCGCGCGGTCGTTCTGCTATTAATAATCGCATTCCTTTAATTTTGGGCCTGGCTTGACTTCTAGCGCGGCGAGTCTCTTGTAGACCGAGTACGTCACAATCGTTGGTCCTGCAGAGTTCTGCAATTATTTCCTCTTTATCTTTGCTTGAACCTTCGATATTTAATGAAATCATTGTGGTGGCTGGCTCTGATAGGAGCCTTTTCTGATTGAGCGAACCGGGGTTGGTAGGATTTTCCGGTGTATTCATTGTTATAAATACTACTGATCACCGTTTCCAGGAGCATCACGAACTGGTTCCTACCGTGCTCCCTTTAATATGATATTAAAGAAAGAGACAATATCAGTGGGGTTGCTCACGTAAATAATATTATTACATAAAAAAAGGTACAAAAGAGAATATAAGAAATTACAGACGAATAAGTCTTCAGCAGACGTTATACAAAATATTTATGAAATTAATTTATACGAGGATACGAGTGCAATTAGATGAACAACAACAACCAGATCAAGCCGGTTTCAGATCTGCATTTTCTACAATTGATAACCTACATACAATACATCAGATATAATGGAAAAGGCTGATGAATATAATATAAAAATGTATTTTGCATTTGTCGACTTCCAAAAGCATTTGACTCGGTTTATCATGACATTTTGTATCAAACTATGGGAACCGAATATATATATATATATATATATATATATATTTATAAAACACTCTTTTTTAGAATATTACAACTAATACGATCTTAAGTCTATGCTGAAATAAGTTTTAAAAATTATATAAGGCGGTGTATGTTTAAAACTAATATGATAAACATATAATAAGGGTTTGAAGACACTAGCTCCAGTGAGCAAGTTAACTAACATACATTTAAACCGAGTCGTACGGTTTCAGCCGTTGGTTTGAAGACACTAGCTCCAGTGAGCAAGTTAACTAACATACATTTAAACCGAGTCGTACGGTTTCAGCCGTTCCAAACGGCGAGTATCAAATTCCGTCTCTAACAGCCATCTTGCTTCAATATTGTGATGTCGTTGCAAACGCCGTTCGTGCGCCGTCGCAATGTCGCGTATCACTTCACTCACAAACTTTATTTTGAGATCGCGATGGATGTCATCGTTACGAGAATATCGATATGCATCTACGATAGCTCGAAGAACTACTATATACACCCTAAATATATAAGAATCATAAAGAACATATAATGGATACGAAAAAATTATGTCGGATAGCCATTGAAAATAGGCTTGACTAATAGAATTAGATTTTGTTAGATGAAATATGATGCTCATTTAATTTAGTAGATTAAGATTGTATATTTATTTATTAAAAAAATAAATAAATTGTTCGTATTGTTATTTTTTTTTAATAATTGTCTTTTCGCAGTTATCTATCGGAAAGTTTTAACATTTTAATGCGCCGCGGCGGAAAAATTAATCTTTGCTTTTCGTTAATTTTCGTAAATCCCTCATCTACAAAACTCGTCGCGATTTTCGGTAATTTCACGAGCGCTCTGAAATTCCGCTAATATTCTAATCTACACGCGTAAGTCCAGGGTGTAAGAATAAATAAAGCGAACTATTTGGTAACAATCTCGTAGCGTATTGAATCGCTTTATGTTCGATTAATAAATATAAAAAGTATATTTGTAGCTATTAATCGGATCTTTTAACAATGATCGTTAGGGCGGTAGTTCAAATATTATAAACCTCTTGTTTAGTAACAACTTAGAAGGAGGTCTACAAAACTGACGTGTTGACGTACACACCTTCTTTACCTTTATATTAATAATATTCATTCGGTTCAAAGATGGGGACTGCGATACCGAGCGATACGGGTGTCGATGTTTTCAACATTATCGTCGTCACAATCGAATGTCCAGATATCGTTGTAAAAATATAAAGGTATATATAATCAACGACGATCGATCAGAAATTACCTTTTACTCCGAAATACGGTATTTAGTTTCGCCCTGTTGACTATCCTAAACCTAAACATTCGCTAACATCGTGTCGTCACTTCGTCAGTGTTTAGATGCAAACACCTGCATTGTCGTTTTGATCCTACCGTAATGTAAAACGTAAAACGTAAAACGAAGTACCCCCGGACCGTTTAAGGACTAGACGTCATACCGATTTTCACCTTTTTGATTTCAGCGCAGATTCTGTTTTTTCTATCCTTCGCTAAATTATCTGCTTTATTAAACGAGAACACCTCCTTGTGTCTGTAGAAGGTACACCTATAATTCTTACATACCTGATGATGCAACAACGTCTTCGAAATAACTAATAAAATGACTGACTTTTTCAGTGGGACCTCGTGTCAGTCCGCCTAGTCATTTATGTCGTCGATTGTGTTAATATTTTAACATTCCTTTCGTTTTCTACATACAAGATATAAATAAATATTTCAATATTTCATTTATAACGCGCTTAAATTATAATACATATTCCGGGCAAATCTGGGCTCATATTATGCGAACGTGTAATTAATACAAGTGAAAAATGAAATGAAAAATTATTTATTATTACGCCATAAATTTGCACGTTATATAAAAATACATAAAAAGTTTTTTCTTTATGAAAAATCACAAAGCTTTTCTGCTGTTAGGCCATTATCAAGTGAATATTTAAAAAAGATAAAATGAAAAAATAATTAATTTGAGATTACAATTCACAAAAAATCAACAAACTGAATAATAATAAAACAATCTGACATGCGGTAAACAACGCAAACTATCAGTACTTATGCAGATGATACTGTCATCATGGTAAGACACCCGAATAGAGGCAATAGATGTACTTCAGAGACACCTTGACAAGATAGTTGAATACAAGATTGGAGAATCAAGTTAAACGAACAAAAATCTATCCATATTACATTCACGCTTCGACCTGTCAATGTGAATCGCAATATATACATAAATAATGTTCGAGTATCTCATGTTAATTTAGCAAGGTATTATTAACACGGAAAACACACGTCAGACAAAAGAAACATCAGTTACAGAATTAATCAGATGTACTGGTTAATTAGCAGAAAGTATAAACTTGTACAGCAAGAGGTTACTACATCAAACAATTCTACGTCCCATCTGGACATATGGAGTTCAAGCGTGGGGGCGTGCCTTCTACTTCCAACAGATCATTCAGCGTCAAAAATTCCTAACTAACGCACGATTGTTCCAGAATGTACATTATGATTTGAACATTCAACAAGTTAATAACATCATTCACAACTTTGAAATCAAACACGAACAGAGACAGCAATAAAGAAGTTACGCGGTTACTGGACACTTTAAATGGTGTGAGACGCCTTAAACGAACACATCCATTGGACCTAATTCATAGTTAAATAATAATTATAGTTCTATTGAACCCCGTATTCGTAATTAATATTTAATTAATATTAGTGGGAACTGATGACCAGATCAGCGTACACAACGTGTTAAATTATCAAAGTTACTAATTATTTAATCTATAGGTTAAGATTAACTGCTTCCCTAAAAGGCAGTTATTTATAAAAAAAAAAAAAAAATAAATAAAAATGAAACAGACAGATAGACAGACAAAAATTTAAAAAAATATATTTTCTGTTTTTATGCGTGATCAAAATAGCCCAATGCAGTGATTATAATTAAAAATATTCGCAAATCATACACATACACTGCAGTTTTATATATTAGTATAGATAACTAATAGGCCAATTTTAACAATATAAGGTAGTCTAGTGCCATGTTTCTTTCATGTTTTACTTCGCATTCTTTTTAATCACTTTATAGCATTATACATCCACGTGAAAGCGATCCTGAGTCATCTTATATATAAATATATACAATACGACGATGATGTATATATATATATATATATATATATATATATATATATATATATATATATATATATATATATATTGGAGAGTCGTGGAATAACGTTAATTCTTCAGCGATCTCTAAAATCGGCTGGTATGGATGTTGTGAAAACAGAAGCAAGCTATTCCATATTGGCTTAGACGGTGTGCCTCATTTAACACGGGTGTCCCATCGATCTTTAGTATGATTGAGGATCATCAAGCTACGACATTCCTTACCGATTTTTGAGTTGATGGAACTTTACTATAGATATAATGCATATAACACGGAGGAAACTAAGTAGGAAAATCAATAGTAAAATTAAACCGCGATAATATTTCGAAAATATTGTTTATGATTTTAGTACCGATTTTAATACTGTTTCAATTATCTATATAAATTTAAAACTATTCACACGACGGTTATAATATATTCGCGAACACGTTTTCTTGTTTTGTCTTCAAAATAATTTACACACACACATATATATATATATATATGTGTATTTTGCATTATTTTTTTCAAGTTAATTTATTCTTCTGGTGTTTTTTAATTATTTTTTTTTCTGTTTTCGAACGATGCTAAATGTAACAGGTCGTTAATTAAGATAAAAAAATGGCCATACGCAAATTGATGACGTAATTACTTGTAACAGTGACGAAACTTTTAAACACGTGATTTACGATTTTTTTCACTATATTCTTTATGAGTGTTTTTTTTTTTTTTATTTTCCCCGTTTATTTCAAAGTTTGCTACGTTCTGTTAATCTAAACACTTTTTTTATACATACTCGTCCGAAATAAAGCGAAATTGCTTATAAAATATGTCGAAAATATATTACGTAAAATATCCATTTTAATTTTAACGATAAATTTGACTGTTCAGATCGGTAGTAATTTTAAAAGCAGTTGAAAGAGTCCCCGTAGGAAGTAACGCTGGTGACAAGAGGATTTACCGTTTTCAATGAAATTAGTTTTAATTGCATCGTATTGTACGGTTTAAAAAACGAAAGATGTAATGTCGGTAGTAGTGGAAATGAGGAAGTAAATGAGTGTGTGAGAGAGATACGAATGAGAATCATCGTACGTGCGTGAATGTAGTAGTTTCGCATAAATATTTAGGAATAATAATAGACAGGCATTTAAGATGGAGCATATATATATATATATATATATATATATATATATATATATATATATATACTAAGGAACTATGTAGGAAATGATACATTGAAGATGGTATATTATACTTTAGTAGAAATAAAGATTGAGGTATGGATTAACACTAAGAAAACATACCGTAAAATTTGAAAGATTGAAGAAAAAATACACGAGGTTAATAAGTCGAGGCGAAGACAATTAAAAAAGTATTAGATGTAAATGGTCTATGTTTGTTAGTGAACATATGGAATTATATTATAAATGAAAAATATGATATAAAATATGAGAAAAGCGTACAGAATACTGAGAAAACAATTAAAATACGAAGTACCGATACCGAAAACAAAATATAGCTCGCACAAATAGACCAATATATTACGAGAAGAATGTTAAATGAAATCCCGGATAATGACATATTAAAAGAGACCGATATAAAAATCAGAAAAACCGGAAATTAAATATTGATTGATGGATGCGACAGAGAGAGAATAATAAATAATAACTCGAAATAAAGAAAAACTGTAAAAAGACATTGTAAAAACAAAATTCAGGAGGCATTGAGACGAAAGTGCAGCTACAAATACTAGTGCAAAAAATATGTATAGAAAATTATAAAAATAAGAAGTGTGAGTGAAAATGTGAAGATGGATATTGTGTCAGTGAAAACAAGTGTGAGTTCGATATATCTAGGTTATGAAAATTATTACCTAATTATATTAAGATGTTGTAAATTATATATAAGTAAATCTGTCGGCAAACAATGGCGGATAAGAAATGTTAATTATCAGACGTGTTTGCGTTACTATATAAATGTGCATTTACTATTTGTAAATTTAATATAGGTTAAAAAACAAAAGTATTGTACAAGCGTAATGAGAATTGAACATAAGTGTGACACACCTGAAACAAACCAAATGCGACTTTAAAGCTAACACCTATATACCCATGACAAGAAAAGAACATATTGAAAAAATAATAGAGCAATTGATATAGCAGAAAAGGCAAAGTGACGGTATTAGAATTAAAAATTTTTTTTTTTTTTTTTTTTTGGGCACTACTGAATTAAAGATGTTAATAAATACTAAACTTTCAAGTACAATAATCCGAATAATAAATAAAACATTAGCCGGAGGTGAAATGCCGGAAGAACTAAGAGTATCTTTAATAAGACCAGTTTATAGAAACACAGTGAATACGCCAAGTATAGACCCATTGCTATTGGAAATACGATAATAAAAATTATGCAAAAATATGTAGCAAATTATCTAGTTAAATTTTTAAAAGAGAATAGAAGAATAGATGAAAATCAATATGGTTTTCGGAAAAATAAATCTACATCAAAGGCTTAGATTTAAGATATAAAATTAAACTTTGAAACGGGAAATAAAGTAATAGTTACATATATTGACCTTATTAATGCATTTGATACAGAGAAAACTGTTGATAATAAGAAATAGGGATAAGAAGTCAGAGCTAAAAAATGGTTTCAAACTTATCCGAGTGATCAAAATGGCATAGTACTTATTTCGGGAATACAAGTTTGAAATTTCAAACAAATATACCTCGAGGTAGCAATACTTCCCCGATACTATTTATCATACATATAAATGGGCTGCAAAAGCCAATGAAATACAATAAGCTATACCGCTGACGATGTTGCTGTAATAGACGTAAATATAAATTTATCAAATGTGCGGAAGACAACATGTAGGAATACTTGATGACAATTAGTAAACAGGCTCACGATAACAATTTGGTAATAAATACGGCAAAAAGTATGTTTCTAAAACCTATGATGAGCAGAAAAAGATATAAAACCGCTTTGTGGATGCATTCGAACGATTCTTAAGAATATTCGTCTGATTATTATTGGAGATTATTAAGGTTAACAGTGGGAAGTATATCGTTGATCGTGATGGGAAAATTAAGGTTAGAGAATGTTGTAGGTAGGACAATGAAAAGGCAAGTTGGATATTCAAAGATGAACACACGGGTGGGTTAATTGAATATGTAACAATTTTTTATTATAAAATTAATGTCTCATTTATTTTAGCGGTATACTTTGTACGTTTAACGTAAGATTGAAACTAACATAACATGTTATTTCTAAATCACGAAGTGCGTCGTCTATTACTTTACCTGGTAAAAATTCTTCACACGAGCAGCATGCTGACTGTAGCGTATATCCCATTTCTGTAAATAGTATGCATGTTTAGTCTCTCGTTCTAAATCAGTTCAGAATTTGCCGCTGCTCCATTTCTGGAACTTGTTCAGTAGGCTTATCTAGTAATCGTGCATTTTTTATGTTGTTCCTATTCTCTTCCAACACGCTGCGTCATTTATTATTTCCTTGATGTTACTGTTGGTTAATCTATGTAAAAGGAACTGCAACAACGTGATCTTTTTTTACGCACGTTCAAAAATATTTTACATAATGGCGGAAGAAAAATAAAAATTAAACGTCTAGTTTTCTCAGTTTTTTAACATGATTACAAGAAAAAATGGACAGCAAACCATCTGTGACGGAAAAATATGATTTCCTTATCCGATCAACTTAATATGTATTCATTAACGTGCAGTAGAAATATAAAAATTTTATAATTACAAACGGGAAAAGTAAAAAAAAAAACAAAAAAAAAAACAAACGAGTGTCGGAAGAACCCAAATAGGTCTATAAACAGTTGTTTTGTCACCATTTTTTGTATATCGGCCTTTATTATTCCTAATTATAATGTTCCAAAAAAAGATCACAACTTTTATCGATTCGTTAAATACACAAGTTAAAGATTGTACGAAGTAATCAATATTATCTTCGGTTAATAGAATTAATTATTTTTGTCAAAACCGAAGCAAGAATATATCGAAAGAATCGTATTTCTTACATCGTCGTTAGATAAATATAAAAATACATAGTTAACGTTGGCGTCAGAATGTAAAGGATCGTCATTACTTCGCTGAAAAGTGTCTGCACATAATGAACTAGAAACATTATGTTTGAAAAAGTCGTTAAAATTATTACAAAATAATTCCTAATTACCGCCAACTTGACTCCCCGTTCAATGTTATTTCTTTAATTTACTTTTTCTAACTTCAACTGTGGGCCAGTATTTTCTTTTTTTTGTTTCGCATTTATTTTACGTACAATAATTTAATTCCCAGCTGCTTTCCGCACTGCTACGGGAGCGTTAAATCGCGTGATTTTCCTTGCGCAATCTGCAGACAACACTTTTGCACGGTATTTTGGACAAATTCGTTTGTTATCTAACTGGATCTCTTACTATCTCGGTACCTTACATTGATTTAAAATTTCAATTCTAAATGAACCATTTAAATTTTCCATTTATATTCGCAGAATTGGTGTGTAAGATATTTTCCGAGTAGTTAACAAAGTTTTTTGTATAATACTCGTTTATCGAAATTAAAATTATAATCGTTTAATGATCCTTAAATAAAAACTCAGTCCATATCGCACCGTGATCTGCTACTTCGATAATACGTAACCTCAAAGTTTGTCTTACTCGTCCACGAATAAACAAATGGTCCAAGCGCGAGGTAAAATTATCGCAACGTCGGTTAGCTTCATTTATAATAGATGAAAATCCAAATTGAACATAAAAATCTAGATAATTACTTCCTTCTTTCCGATTTAGAAGGTCGATATTTATGTAACAACTACTAAATAATGATGTAAGACATTATTATCTTCTTCAGATCATCTAAAAACTCGGAATAAGTGTAATTACTTTTAGTGTATCAACTTCCTGCGGATAATAAAAATTCGTTTTAGTGGAGTATTCGATACTGTCATTTATTTAAATGGAAACACCCCCTTCATTCGTTATTGTTACACTATGCGTGTGTTAACCTCGAACACGATTAAAAGTTCGTCGTAGTGTTTACGTATGATTCCCGAGTTTAGGGTTAAGCTTTTAATTTTATCTAAAACCAAGAAGACGAAAATTTAATCCTTTCAAGCCCACACATATATATCAATAACCTTTTTGAGGTTTTAGTTGATCGAAAGAAATTAAATATTTTCCAAGTTGTTTTTCTTAATCGATTTAATACGTAAACAAATAATTACGGTATATCCAAAAGTATACACAATAGGCGTATTAGTAAATGATGGAAGAAATTATTTATAAAAACAATTTCAAACGACAACGTCGGGCATATCGTTTGAGAGATGTTCAAGCTAGAAAGTAGTGTAAAAGTATTAGGCGTGAAAGCATTAACCCGGCTACATTCGCGACAATCATTAACACGCATCAACGATGGTGGCAAAGTAGCCTTGTTAACGAATATAGTATTAACACTTAAAACCCCCAGCCCGTTTTTTTTAATGAACTATCATAATGGACAGTATATATATGAAGACACCTATAGGGATACTCTGGTATAATATGTCTCCCATATATGGAGACGTTTGAGTGTTTACAAAATGCATGTGGCTCCACGTTTAGTAGTTGTATTTAGCGTAATTCACAATTATATCGGTAGATAGTGTTGTAAGCAAGATCTAGTTAAAACAAGGTTCATTTTCATTAAGAAATGGCTATGTTATGGACGTTTTGGTTAATTTGTGCGGTTTATGCATGCTATATTGGTGATGCAGTGATTATTGTTTGATGCAGTGATTATTGTTTAATGCAGTTTTGTATTTATAATTCTAATTTTTAACTTTTTTTTACATCTGTAAATTTATATGAAACTATATGTATAGTATACAATCTTTTTTAAATTAATTAACGTGAACAAAAATACTTTTCCTCACACATTTTTTGTCTTTGTGTGGGATGTAACGAACATGTGTCTCCATATATGGGTGACAGACATTAGGTGATTTCCTGAATGACAGGGTACTACAAAAAAAAAAAAATACGCATTCGGAAATGCTTAAAAAAATTCAGCTAAAAATATATAAAATTTTTACAAATTGTCATTTTCGGAATTTTTTCAAAACTTATTAGGGGCTTTTGATGAAAAGCGTTGTCTCCATATATGGGTGTAAAACGGGGCTTAAAATGTTAATACCGCGACATGTATTAACATGATCACAACAACAATCGATACTATTATTAAACGCTCGAGTATTTATAATAATAATAGATTAAAAACACGAGAGTGGAATCGGTATTTGATAATAGTATTTTAAATATTGGCGAACGATCAATAAATCGCGTACTAACTACACCGTGGTGTTTTTGTTGACAGAAAGATAAATCGCGTCCGACAAGTAGTAGCCAACGGCAAATATCTGATGCAGCTAACGTACGACCGTAGGAATTTACTGACGAACTGCGAATATATTCAACAGAAGAAAGTGGTGGCCAAATTCTTCAAACCGTTCTATCGATTAGCGTCCGCTCTTACGTTACGCGAAAACGGAGGAGCAGGTGGACGATCGTCCACGAACAAACGCCGACGTGATCTACGACCCTACGACCGGCCAGCGGAAGGAAAACATCGCGGTCAAGTTCACGATCGAAACACCGATAAAAAATTACGTCATCATCAACATCGTAATACGTATTATTATTATTATCGCACCAATCGCAATATTACTAGTCTCAAAAGCGACGCTCGTATTCCGAAAGAATTTAGCGGCTGGCTAAATTTCGAGGTGTTACAAAACGATTGCGATCGCGTACAGAAAGATCGCAAATATCACAACAAGAAATATCGACGTCGACTAGGAGGACGACTTAAATCGAACAACCTACAACAAGAAGAAGAAGACGAAGAATCCACACGGGAGATCCAGGCGACGTCGTAAGTGTGAAATCGTTTCCTTATAGATTATTATTACGATTTTTTAAAACGGGGATGCCTCTGACCAACGTGATACCGGCGGGAGACTGTTTATATTTTAATCACTGCAGAAATTTTGCTATGTCGGGGAAAAATTGTACATTATCCAGATAGACGATTATACGAAGATGTAATATATGGAGAACGTAGTAAGATAGGGTAATACTCGTGATATATAACAGCGCCACAGCAGATCATGAAAAAAATATATCATCGATCGGGATTGCAGATTTCCTGTTCGGAATGCAGGGGACAGAAGAAACTTTCCCGAAGTTGTCGCATGCGAGATAAACGATCGGATAATAAATATTGAACAAATCCTAATCTACCGACGAGTATAATTCATTTTTAATCTTCTTCCAGAACCACGGAAGTTTAGGTAATTGGCGAGAGGTGAAGTATTTTTATCTACCCATTCCTGGATGAAGGCTTTCTCCAACGTCTTTCACACACTTCTGTCGTTTTTCTCAATTTCCCAGCTACCTTTTCTATATCATTGTGAACCGCGTTATTGGCCTTTCCTGTTTCCTTTTTCTGTCCAACGTCCATTATAAACGTTCGCTCCACTACATCATCCAACCGTGTTCGTTCATGTATCCTTATCATCTGATAATCTTATATCCGCATCATTCTCTCCTTTTGTAGTCTGAGCTTTTCTTATCCGTTTAAATTTGGTTTTTTGTATATGGCCATACTTCCTAAGTATAAGAATCGGAAATACACATTGGTTATAACGTTCCAGATTAATCGGTATTTATTTATTGCGGAATACTATGCGTAATTTTCTAAGCGCAACCCCCGATAGTGATATTCTTCTTGTCAGTTCTGCTTTCATTATCATTTATTTGCTGTGATTTTCTGACCTACGTATACATGTAACTATGTAACTACGATTTTATTGCTATTTGTACACTTTTTACTGTGTTCGTCATAACATCGATACATTAGTTCTGCGAATGTGTAGGTGGCGTTAGTAGACGATATAAACGTTTCGTATTTATTATTTATATAAATTTTTGTTTAAAAAATTATATACCGATGGTAGGACACGCATCTAGATATGATTCTAAACCACTACGTTAAATTTCAAATATGGAAGTACAATCGATTTTTTCTAGAATCCAGGACAAAAATGTAAAATGCGAGACATTATAAGGGTTACTCCAGACCGCTTTCCAGTACTCCTTGTGGGCAGTTTTAACAACGGATTTAAGATCAATATGCGGCGAATGAGCGATAAATAGTCCGAAAAGAGAAGGATTAACCAAGAAAATTACCGCGGAATTCATACAAACTTAATGGAGACACCAATATCCTGAAGAAGAGCGACATGATTGCGAATTTTCAGTATTATAAAAGAGGAATTAGGATTGTAGTGTGAAAATTTAAAGGCTGAAAGACAACTTCTTGAGTCTGAAGTTGGTGGAAAAATTCATAATTAAAAAGATTACAGCCACACATACAGACTGAAAGTATAATACATTTACATAAGTTCGGTTTCTGAGATCACCACTCTACTGTACAGCTGCCGAGGGTAGTTAGATCGAAAATAGTTTAGAGACAAAAAAAGTATGTGCTGCAGCATTTCTCGATGTGCAACAAGCTTTTGAAAAAGTGTGTCGCGATGGCTTGCTGTACAAATAAAAATGCTTATTCCGAGCTTGCATTTATTCGCTATTAAAGTCGTACATAAAAGACAGACACTTCCGAGTAAGATATGAATATAAAAATTCAGAAATATATCCTATTTTAGCCGGTGTGCCTCAGGGTTCGGTGTTAGGACCCACACTGTACTTGTTGTATACAGTCGACTTTCCCTCCACTAACGATGTACAGGTCGTTACGATCGCTAACGACACGGCGCTTCTATCATCACACGTAGATACCAAAATAGCGAAATAAGAAATTTACATCAAACTCTTGACAAATTAGAAGCACGGCTTAACAATTGGAATATCAAAATCGAGGAATATAAATCGGTAAATATCAATTTCACAAATAGAAAAGTAGCATCTCTACCTGTTACGATTAATAGACCTGCCTGTAAGAACAAATATGTCCAGTACTCAAGTTCGTATTTAGACAGCCGTCTAACGTGGAAGCATCGCATACAAGTTAAAGAGAATTGTATATCCGTGTCAAGAAAATGTTCATAGGGAGAAATAGTGTGCTATCAACGGCCAACAAACCTTTAGTATACACAGCTGTTTTAAGATCAATGTGGATGTACGGAGTGCAGCTTTCGGCTGTGCGAAGCCGTCAAACCTAAAACCGATAGAAACAAGCAGAACAAAATACTCAGGCTGATAACCAAGGCGCCTTGGTATGTAACAAATCACACGTTAGATGAAGATTTACATATAGAGTATGCAGCTGATGTCAAAAATATGCTAGAATACATATAGCAAGGCTTTAAAGCCACCTAAACGCACTTGCTGGGATCCCTTGGACATACATCTGACGAATTACGGAAAGCGTCGGGTGTGTCTCCCATCGTGTTATAGATAATTACTTAATGACCATGGTGGGCAGCTCGCAATAATAAAAAGTTACGAAAAAATTACTTCTTGAGCTTGAAAATATTACAATATTACAGACCTTATTGCTGACGCAGATCACATATTTTCCTTCGGATGTTCTCATTATATCTCTTCCCGTGACACAAAATCCGTATAAATTTATTTCCTTATAAACATGTCTTTCTCACTTGCTACTCGTAACATGTATATTTATATTTATCTATATATAAGTTCATTTGTATCTTAGCCATATAACTACTACATCATTATCGAATGTTTTATATTACAATTCGTAATAGGTAAACCTTGTGGAAGCCCATAATAATAATAATAATAAATAAAACCAGTTTAAAAAAATTACTAATTCGGACGATGATTCCAAAAATTATTACAAATAAGTATAAATTTTTCTTCGATCGAAAAATTAAATTGAACTGTTCCTAATTTTGTTTTTTATCTAATCGACCGAAGATTAGCAGCACGGGGTTAGAACGACGATACCGTCCAAATTTAAACAGTGCGAGGGTTAATGACCGCTACTGTTTAATCGAAATACATTTAACGTCAATTTTAAAGCTATCAGCAGTAGTACGCAGATACATTAAATACGTTCATATTTTATATTATATATATATATATATAATATATATAAAATATATAATATATATATATATATATATATATATATATATATATAAAATATATAAAGCTCAAGCATATTATTTGGTAGAAGAAAAAGTAATCACGCCATAACGAGATCATAAAAAAATGTCAGTTATTGGCTCGTAGCCTAATCCACAACCTCCAGCTTCGTAGCTTGCCAAAAATAAATGAATAAATAAGAAAACACAAACAAAAGGCAAAAGTTTTATGCCTAATACAGATGAGAAATACGTCTCTGATGATGTTGTAATCGGCCGAAAATCATAATCGGCCTGATGTAAACGGCGTCTTGATTCCACCAATCTGTATACATTCTGCTCGTTTGTATTTTGTTTATATGATTACGTTTAGACGTCATTACGTACAAACAACACGTATATCTGAGCAGCACGTTTTGTTTTCCTGGTCGTCTAAATTACGACGAAATTTAAATTCTTCTTCTTACGTCCTGGACGCGTCGGCTGATTTTCTATTTATCGCTGCTTCGATCGATTCTCCAATTCAACCATGTCCTTCGACTTTTAAAACTACTTCAATAGTTCCGCTATGTTACGTGTTTTTTCTTCGATCATTCTATCATTTCTATCGATTTTATTATTGTACGTTTCATATTCGTATGTCATTATCGGCGCTTTTATACTCTAATCTCTGCCATTTATTCGCGGGCGAGTGGAGAATTCTTGATTGACAATCATCCATATTTGATTTGAAAATAAAAAGGTCACACGACCCGTTTTAGTTAGTCTAACAGTATAGATTATGACACTGTCAACCGTAGATTACTCGTTCAGAAAGTTTATAAAACAACGAAAGATATAACATTTACAACAGTTATAGATACAATATTAAAATATCGCTATTTTTTTTTTTTATGTAACCTTAAAAGAAGGACAAAGTCGATGGATAAGATAAAATAGTGGATTACCACAGGGTAGTAGCGCCGATTCTTTTTAACATTTGCACAAACGATCAGCCAATTGGAAACGAAACGAAACACTTCCTATATGTTGACGACCGAACAGAACAGGGCGATAATTTCAGTGAAGGAAAAGGACAACTAAACAGAACTTTAGAACGGTTAGGTAAATACTATGAACGGAGGTTATACCGAACCCAAATAAAACTAAATACAAAATCGAAATTAAAATGGCGTGATGTAGATCTTGAACGTAATGACTGTATAAAATACTTAGACGTAACGTCGGACAGATCTCTCAACTATAAAGAACACTGTAAAAATACACAAAACAAAAAGTCAGTACGCGTAATGAAATTTTGGAAAAATTTATAACCTAAAACTGCGGTGCGAATGATATGGTTATGAAAACCACAGCTTTATGCTTCACAGCGGCAGAATATGTCTGCCCGGATTGGGCTAAAAACAAATAGACGTCGCCTTAAATGAATCGTGTCGCTTAGTAACAGGATGTTTAAAACTAACGGCAGTAGGAAACCTTTATTTACTAAGTGGAATAGCACCACCAAATATTAGACGTCGTATATGTAATAGCGGACGAAGGAAGTACTGCTCAATGACACGACACGAGACATCCAACGTATGACCGAACTGAAGTAGCTTACAAGTATGCTGGGATAAAGAAATCGCCAGAGGAAACATTAGCATCAGGGCACAAAGAGAGATGACCAATATGGCGCACGATAAATCGAATAGAAGCAGGTTGTGCTCGCACGACTGTAGTAGAAATGACGAAATGGGGACTGGTGAAAGAACAGAAGTGCCAGTGTGGTGTTTAATTCTATATCATAGAATCTCGACCAATTACGTGTAGATTATTAGAACCAGTTTTTTTAAAACAGTATATTACTGAAAAACAAAATCAGTTGAAAATTAGTTAAATCACTAATATTTATTTTCTTATGGAAAACACAAAGTTTTTCGGCATTTACGCCATTATCAGGTGAACAATTTTTTTTAAAAAATCATAATTTTAAAAGTATAAATTAAAAATAATTACTTAAAAATATTTTATATTAGTGATTTAACTAATTATCAATTGATTTTTATATAAAAATCACTACATTCCACATTATAAAAAATTAAAGTATAACTGGTGTCAGTTATATCGAAAAAATTATTTTCGATATTTATCTTAAAATAATGCTGATTATATGCAACTTCTCTATGGACTCATAAAGACTAAGACCGAATTTTCGATGTATTTATATAAATATTTTTTAAATTGGGACATTTCATCTATAAAAATTTTTTGTTAACATTAAAATTTTGTCTCCCACATAGTGGTGACATTGTGACTGAAAGGTTTAAAATTGCCTTATATTAAGGATTTTATTTTAAAAGTATGGAGCGACTTTTTCAATTGATATCTTTGTGCTTATTTCCTCGATCGTTAACTACGATTCCGGGCGAGTACATTTTATTTCTACTAAGTATATAAACGTAAAGACGCATCAAACATTATGTAACTTTAATTATTATTTTGTATATTTAACATTTTTCTCCTTCTTCTGTGCAATTAAGTCCACTTGTTAGCAACGTATGTTGTGTATAAGTTTTTCTAATAAAATATTTGCTCGTTCGTTCATTTAATTATTTCACTAGAAATATAAAAGTAGACAAACATCTCCGGAAAATAAATGTAGTAGTATACATGATTTTAATGTTGCTAAATGATATACGTATGAGTAAGTTAAACGCTCCCATATATGAAAAACGTTATAAGATCAAATCGAAATATTATTTAGACCAAAATTAATATGGAAAAGATTTAGTTTTAATAAAAATAGATTTGACGAAATAATTTTGCATCGACAATCGATATATGTAAATTTAAAGATAAAAAAAAAATAATGTTTACCCGTTTCTTCTAATCGGAAACATCTATCAACGCAGGTGGGACATAACGGAATTGTTAAGAATCCCCGGTACGAAGTGGTGCGGTAAAGGATGGTCGGCCAAAAGTTACGTCCAATTAGGCGGATTCAGCAGCGCGGACAGATGTTGTCGTCTGCACGATACCGCCTGTCCGTTTTATATCAATACGATGGAAACTAAATACGGATTATTTAATTGGCGGATGAATACGTTGATGCATTGTTCCTGCGATAACAGGTAATTTAATATGAATAAATTAACCATCCGCATTTTGGCAAGTATGTCACCAAAATCATCTCTCTTTCTCTCTCTTTATACATATATACATATATATTATATATATACATATATATATATTATATATATATATAATATACATATATTCTTTTTCTTTAGTGCTATGATCGATCTCGATCTTAGGCTTATCCATTGGCAGGATCCATTAATTCCCTATACACGTTCGTATCTCGAGCTGTGTGAAACAATTCATCAACACCGCAGTTTGCCGATGTTCGTAAGTTTTGGCGTCAAGATATTCTTTTTCATCCAACTCTCCTTTTTCCTTCTACCTTCACCCTTTGTTATATTCTATAAAAGTGTGTATTTAGGCCCACGCTTCACATGGCCGAAATATCCAATTTTTCTTTTTTTACCAATATCCGGCAATTCTTTTTCCTTTCTCATTATTCGTAGCACTTCAACATTTTTCATCTTTTTAGTGTCTACGGGATCTAACGGCGGTAGTATCAAAACTCGAAGTCTTGTAGTCTGTTTCTGGACGTCAGTGTCCACGTTTCCACACCACATAGCAACCTTGACCGGACATAGCATTTCAGAGTTTTAAATCAAGATGTATGACTCGGAAAAATGGGAAAAATAATTTTCTTTAATTTTACCAATCCGATTAATTTTTAATTTTTTTTTTCATTCCTTTTGTAACTTTTTTATTTTTTACTGTCCACGGTATCGCGAGTAATCGTCTGTAAAACCAAGTCTCAAAATAGTCTTATTTGTTCAGGTTTTAATGTGCAAGTTTCTGCCGCGTACGATAGCGCGCATAATAGCACTTAACTATTATCCACCGTAAGAGCAGGTTGATATCGTGACTTCGCAGAAAGTTACTTAATTTTTGAAACGTTAAGCGCGCCATTTCAATTATAGATTTTATTTCCAATTCTGATGAGTCTCTAGACGCAATCGAAAAAACGAGATACTTAAATCTATCCACCTGCTCTAATATTTTATTCTCGCGGTTATTTTTAATATCTTCGTCTAAATTGCAATTCTCAATATTTATTTTTTTAAATTATATATATTTTTTTTAAATTAACGTCAATGTGTTTTTCCGTAGTTATACTCGTTAAACAGTTTTCTTATACATCGCACCGAATCGAAAGCATCTTAATAATCTGAAAATACACGATTTTGTTTTCCTTTCGACTAGTACGATATACTAACTATATTATAGCCTCGGTGAAAACCTCGACAAGTATTATTCGACTCGTCATCATCGGATTAATGAGTTAGGTTTAGGTCATATTCGATCATTTAAAATGCTATTTAGCGTAAGCACGAAACTAATAACCCCCCTATTAATATTCAAGACGTAATCGAGGTAAAATCCTTAAACGGACCTATTTTCTGAAAATTCGAAATGAAGATGACTTGCTATTAGTTTTTTCACAAACGAGAACGTACAGCCTCGACTTTTATAATAGCTCATCATTAATTCTCACGCTACGCAATAAGTATGAAAATCTGCAATAAAAGTAGAATATAAGTACGAACACGATATATTCGTTTCTGTAAATTACATGCGATATAATACATACAAATACACATATTTATAATATAATACTGAGACAAGTTATGGTTTTAAAACTTTTTTTAAAAAATTTATTTAACATATATGAACTGTTAGAAATGTTACAAATTATCTTAATAATTACGTAAATAAGCTTAATAAATAAAACAAAGTAAGTATGGCAAAAAAACCCATCTGTGCCACGGAGCGCATGGAAGAAGTGAAACTTAAAGTGGTTTTAACTAAATTCGATACAGAGTTGTTTTTTTTTACGCAGATGTATATAAACACACACACAAACACATATATATATATATATATATATATATTAGAATAAGCCTCATCATCATCTTCGATTGTTCGTATCCGACTGTCGTGATTAATCAATTCTTCGCCATCGTGACCAATACACTGCGAGACCCTCATCAGTTCTTCAACCGTTAGACCGGTCCTACACTTTACTTGGTCTATATACCGGTTTGGACACCGTCCTCTTCTTCGTTTTCCATTTATCTTTCCCCGAATAATCAATTTTTCTATTCCATCAGATCGTAATATGTGACCGAAAAATTTTAAAATACATCTGTATATCCGTGATAGTAACTTTTCATTATCATTGACATTTATGAGTTGAAATGGTCGAGGTAAAATTTCTTGTCTATCTATTATCATTAAAGAGCATTTTGATCTATTTAGCAACAAACCAGCTTATTTACTAAACGTTTGCACTCTTCTTAATAGTTCTGCCATTTCATCTTCCAAATTTGCAATGAGTATTGTGTCATCCACATACCGAAGCTTAAGAATAATCCTACGTATGAGTCGACACGCCTAACACTACAAAACGTAGTTTGAAACATGGGTGTTGGCAGTGCGGTACATGCGAACATTATATATATATATATATATAAATCCGTCCGTTATTTCGTTGACACACCTAACGCAAATATATATATATATATATATATATATATATATATACACACATATATATATACATATATATATATACAGGCTGTCCATCTGCATCCTCGTGTCTCTTACCCTGCCGCTGTCCATCTGCATCCTCGTGTTTCTTACCCTGCCACCACCTGCCCGAGGCTTTCCGCCAGTAGCTGCTCTTGGTCCGCGACTGCTTATTTGACTAATGCCTTATTCGCAGCTAACCTACATATCTGTAGGCCGTCCGCCACCTGTGGACGCGCCCCACAACGGTTAGAGTTCCGTTCCCCAGAAGGTACAAAGTACCCCTGGGGGATATATATATATATATAGATAGATAGATAGATAGATATATAGATGTGTCGCGGTGGCGTAGTTGTTAGAGTGCTCGACTGTCAACTCGGGGGTCGAGGGTTCGAAACCAACGTAACATAGAAAGTTTTCATCAATATTTAATTCTTAATTATCACGGTGAAGTCAGTGGCACCCCACTCCGTATAACATAATACGCACGCGCATCTGCGTCCCATATAATTAGTGCATTGAATATTAATTCATTTTGTACATAAAAATAAACGTACAGTAGCTAGTCACGACGTTCGGCAACAAACAATACGACGATAATGATGATATATATTTATTTATATATATATATATATATATATATATATATATATATATATATTGGTCCGTTAAATCGGCTCGCTCGCTCATTTTGTAAGAGAACTCCACATATATACCACGCAAATAGAAGTTTCATTTAAAAAAAACAAACTACCCCCAGGTTTATTATGGTATATTTATTTTTTTATTGAGTATTTCAGTGACAACATTAGTGAACATTTGGAGTTGATCTTGTTCCGTACAGGATCGTTCAAAAAAATCTCCGTTGATATTATATTTCTCCCTGATGTTATTAAAAGTTTTGCTTAAAGTTTCTCTGTAGAGGCTATCGTAAGTGATATTGAACTTTTTAAAATAACTCTTAAAATTGCCGTGACCTGTAAAATAGTGTGTTAGGAAAAAGTTAGTACTGAAGTTTTTAGTCTTTAATCTCGCTCCGATATCAGGTAATAGAGCCTCAACGGTTGCCATCTTCTTTTATTACATTATGAGAATTAATCTTTGTAGGGATTTTAATTTTTTTTTACATCTTTTTTTTTTTAATTTATTAAAGTATGCTAAGGATCCGTATTTTGCGATTGATCCAATGAGAGCGTTATAAAGTGTAATTATTTTTATCATATTCAACAAATTCATTACAACGCAAATTTATTATAAAGTTTTCTAATTTTGAGGGTCATATTATGTTGTACATGTCTATTGTAATTAAGATTTTTGTCTATTATGATTCCGATGTATTTAATTTCATGGCTAAAGGCCAGATTTCTATTATTTTATTTCATTGTTTCCTGGATATCCCGCTGAAATTTCTTATCGCCGAGTAAGCGACATGTGTGTCTCGTCGATGTTTTTAGGCCGAGTTCTGTAATTTTGGAATTTATCGTTTCTATTGTATTGTTAATTATATTAACGTTTCTTAGTGCATTGATTCGAAAACTTTAAATTAACCCAATTTAATAACGCAGAGGATACACGAAATTTTTAAACGTCAAATATAATAGACGATAAATAGAAAGAAATTATTCGTTAACTATTACGAAATTTTAACTAGGAATAATAAAAATAAAATGAGTTGCATATGAAAATCTCGATATATCGGGTAAAATTAATAATTGCGATATACGAACAAATAATAATTATTAATATCAAAGAATATTTCGGTAGCGCTTCCGAGTGGAACAAAATGAAAATTCTTTCACTAATGTATTTCATAAACACAGTCTACGTTAGCTTCTAAGGCTTACAGGTTCATCAAGATTCGAGATGATACTGCAGCCGGTGAAACTAGCGGACTGCGTTTATTAAATATACCGCTTTAGAAGTATTTTCGTTCTATTTTATTTAATTAATGCGTTAGTCGATTTCGAACTGCAAAAATATGGAAGAGCCATGGGATAACGAAGAATACAAAAATTCGCCTCACGGGCACCTCGGGTTTTCTGTATGCGTCGGAATGCTGGACTTTAAAAAAACGGATTTTCATCGAATAGATGTTTTTGAAATGTTCTGTTGGAGAAGGATGCTGCCCGGATTCCCTAAACCGAAAAGAGGACAAACCAGTCGGTGATAAATGAAATCTGTGTCAAAAATACGACTGCGAGATGTAGTAAGGCAGCGAATAGTAACTTACTTCGGTCATATCATACGTCAAAACAGTCTGGGAAAACTAATTTTGGAAGGTATGGTTGAAGGTCGGCGAAAACAAGGAAGAGTCCCTATACGATATACGGATGGAATCAAAGAATTACTAAACACTACATCACTCCAACAAGCGGTTCGATATGCAGAGGACCGAAACATATGGTGAACGCACATATGTAGAATCAAGATTTCATAATCTCACGATGCTCGGATAGAGCTTACGATGAGGAAGAAGTTAGTCGATTTCACGCAGACGTACTGTTTTTAAAACGTTGTCACACACAACCGGTCATGTGGACCGGCGTGTTTAAATTATTAATGTACCTATATAAATTTTTAAAAAAGTAATATTTTATTATACGAAAATAATTTCGTAGCATTTGTGTACATTTCAAAAAAAAAAAATATCGATAAATTAAAATTAAAAGTAAAATTAAAATTAGGTGAGTTGCGCTAAAAAAATGATATTAATAAAAACGTTTTACGGAGTTTTAAACATAATTTAAGGAATATTCATATATATATATATATATATATGTATAAACGACGATTAAATACTATTTTTAATTATGAGATGTTAACTAATGATGATTAAACATTAAAAAAATTTAAAATTATTAAAAAATAATATTTATATAAAAACGTGCAATGTATTTTGAATACATATTTTTGTACATCATATATAAAAACGTCTTGTACATTCCATACAAGCCTCTTGCATATTAGACATGTAAGGCTTTTTTTTCTTCGTTTGTAATTTTTAAATTATTCATGGTAATATTCAATAATAATTTTAAGCCTTCGCTATAATTGGCTTCGTTGCGATAAATTTAATAAATGTATATGCGTACTTTAAATGCTGTTTTTTTAATCGACTAAATGATTAATGTTTTTGCGGTATAGATTTTACGTTATAATACGCGCACATACGTATGCACGTATAGAATACTTAAAATCGTGCTTTATTAAAGGTTTTTAAGGAAATGTTTATTACGGATTTTTTAATTTTTCTCTTCTAACCGTTAATTAAAATTTAAATGTCATAAATAACTTTTTAATTACAAAGATAAAATATCACTATATACCACAATTTTTAAAAAAAAGTAATAAATAACGTACGTTTAATTTGTTTTTTTTTTTTTTCGGTATTTATGACTATTATCGTCGTTATTATTACGTTACTGACACTAATATTGTTCAGAAATGTGCACCGCGGTTTAGAGAATCATGCAATTACTATTTTAATTCTATTAGCCTTTCGAAAGATTCTAAATTGTATAACCCTTTCCTGTTTATATATTTAAACGAGATAGAGAGAGAGAAAATATAAAATCGTCAAATTTTTATATATAGAAAGACTCCAAACCTTTTCGATTATTAAGCCATTATCGAGGAAATATAAAATATAGAATTTAAATGAAAGGAAAAATAAGAAAAAATGAAATGCAAAAAATGATAATATACACTATTACCAAAAAATAGGCGAAAGTAGAAAAACAAAATTTTGATTATAAAATAATCTGATAGAAATCACATTCGCTATCGGATTATTTTATAATCAAATCTGTTTCGTTTGCACTACCAGTGGCGTAGTCAGGGTGAGGTTTTGGTGTATGAACCCCCAACCCCTTTGAATCAATCTGATAATAAGAAAATATATACTCGTTGTTAAATGCAGTTTTGCATTTGTTAAACCTATTTTTTTTTTTAAATTAATTTTATTTCAATTTCGTTGGTTTTTGAAGTAAATAAATATTATTGTAATATAGGAGGTACTAGAAGAATTTTGTAGAAAAATTAAATTTAGTTAAGTAAATCATTATTTATCAAGTTATTGATTGTGGAATGTAGTGATTTTTATTTATACTTGATTACTAAAAATAGTTAAAATCACTAAATTTATTTTTTATTTTTAGAGTTTAAAGTATTCATAATTGTAAAATTGTAAACTTAGTTTTAAATGAATATGTTATGATTTTATATTAATTAATTTTAACTGTATATAGCTTGACAATGGCGTAATTGCCGAAAAGCTTCGCATAATTAAAAATAAAAAATAAATTTAGTGATTTTACTATTTTTAGTAATCATTATTTATCGTTTATTTTTTCGAGGAATTTGTTCTAACCATCTCCCTCTGTCCTCGATAACATACTATTAGTGTGTTCCGGTGACGTTAAATATTACTGCCGTCTATTGCTTCTAGTAGAATTACATATTCGGCATCTAATAAGTATAAAAATAACTCTGTTATGTTGGATTGCTTAGTGCTTTAGCCTACTTGAGTTTTGGTTATTTACTTAATGTTCAATTTAACTCGGGTTTACTGTTATAATTTAGTTTTATTTGAACCCCCTCTTCAACCAAGTCTGGCTACGTCACTATTACGCTATACTCTTTGTAATATTGTACATCTAAATTAAGTTTAATTTTTTTTACGTTTTATTTATTTTTATTTGTTGGTGTTTTTTTTCTTCTATAAAATTGTATTAATTTCATAGCAAGTTGTTTTTAATATCGATAGAAAGCAGCATCACCTACCGGTCACTCTTAAAGAATGTATATCTGAGTATGAATCCAATTTTCAAGTATTCACGTATGTTTAATCGGCTATTATTTTCAAATCTCATCGTGAATGTTTATTATTATATTTTATGATGTTTTACGTCCACTTGATAATGGCTTAATAGACGAAAAACTTTCTATATGGAAAAATTTAGTGATTTTAAATACTGTTTCTCGTTTATTTATTTTTTCAAAATCGCAAATTATTCCTATTTTAATCTATTTTTCCGACCGTAGGATTTCAGCGTGTATAACTACAATTTTTCGAAACTAATAAACGGCCGAATATTCTGAAATTTTTTATCGAAATGTATGCCAATTATTTGAAAATACTTTGCAGAAAAAACTAAGTTCGTTCTCTACCTAGAACATTAGCGCGTTTCAAATTAAAAGCTACTTTTACAAACTTTGCACATTATCCGTTTAGCTTTTAAAGCTACGTTATACATATATTGCTTATAGAGGTTAAATTAGAGAATATTATGGATATCGAAACGAAAGTCATGATAGTAGATAAAATGGTAACGGCAAACGGAAGAAAGTATGCGGATTGGATGTCGTGGAAAATTTCACTTGGCTCAATACTTTCAAATAACGGTAACTGCTTATCGGATATACAGAGGAGATTAATATTAGCGCGTAGTGCGACAAAAAGATTATCTCCGATTTGGAAACATACGGCATTGTCTATAAACACAAAGCTTGTTAGATCGTCTGGTGTTTTCAATTGCTACTTATGCGTAGACTTGATCCCTCACTGTAGACTGCGCTAATAGAATAGACGGGCTCGGAAGTTCTACAGGAGGTTACTAAGAATATCGTGGATGGATCGGAAAACTAACGAATATGTCTTCCAAAAACTAAACGCACATGTGCGGCTGTCATGTAGAATAAAGAAGAGATTCTTGAAGTTTTTCGGACACATAGTACGGGGACTCTCTGCAAAATCTGATAATTACCGGAAAGTATGCGCGAACAGGAAAAGTGGAAGACCGCGGATGCGCTGGGTTGACCAGATAAAATCATTAACTGGATTAAATCCACATGTGAAGCATTGTCGGCTGCTCAAGACAGATCGGACTGGAGAAGACTAGTATATGCGGCAGTCTCATAATATCACTACACCCTTCTGAGGGTCCAAATGAAGAAAAAGAATATATATATATATATATATATATATTAGTTTTCCTTTTAATATCCGGAAAACTCAGGATGCAGGAATTCGCGGTTGCGTACGGAGCTCCGACTTAATTCGAATCTGTTATTTATTAAATTAATTACCAAGTACTAATATTATAAATTGTATATCTAAATTAGTATCTTCAAGTTTCATATTTCTTACATATTGTATCCGAAGAGCTTTTTTATAAAACGTTTACGATTATTTTAAAAAAAATCACACATTTTTCAAATATATATTGCGTGTGTGTGTGTATGAATGCATGTATAATATTTCTAATAATAATGCGTACATATTCAACAACAAATCCTGTTGGAAGTAAACAGAGAGACTACTTCGGACAGAGGTCATCAATTGTTAGATTACGATGAAAAGGTGTTTTAGGTCGATTAGTTGGCTGGAAAAGCGAATTCCGGTTTTCTATGTCAGTGGAGTTACCATTTAGGAATATTAATGGAGGATAAATTGCCGCGGAAATAATACTCATTTCGCCACGTGTGAAACGAATTCCTCAGTTAGATTTCATAATAGAGCAGAAGAAGAAAGTGTACGAGCGTAAGACGTGGCACAATGAGGATATTAACGAGACGAGTCACTCGTTAATATGTCGTTTTTAGTCATAATTGATAACTGGTTGTTGTTGACGTTGTTGTTATAAGCACTTTTCCATACGCTCGCGAATCGATATCAGTTCTAAGAATGACGTTCATGAGGGTATGACGACCATAAATCTAATTTATTTTTTTTATCATCTTTATTATTATTATTATTATTATTTTTAAATGTAAATCATAAATCGCCGTTATAATGATCTAACTAATTCCAACGGACGTTACTTGTCTAGTGAATCTACCACCTGGTCGTACTTTTATTTATGTTACTTTCCTAAATTAGCTTTCGCGTTTATTATTACGGGGAAATGTGTCATTAATAAGATCGATTCGTGCGTAGGATAGGAAAATGAATGTAATTGAAAGCGCGATTTTTTATATTGAGAATAACGATGGTGACTGATCGACCGAAATATATTTATATATAAATCTCTATATATTAATATGAAGAGATGATATATGTATATATATAATTCACTACATTTCGTCGTATTGGTCAATCGTCATCGTAAAAGTATTATATAGATCGGCATCTGGCTGATTCGAATAATTCGACGAAATACTTAATTCCTGTATTCTTCGTTGTAGGTAATTCCATTGTTTTTCTTCTTCTAGAGATGGAAAAGATCGCGCAAAGAGATAAGAACAAGAATTATACCGTGGCGAAAACAGCATTTAACAATCTGAAAAGGTGATTAGAAACCGAAACATGAGATCTAAGGAAAAGAATAATGAGATGCTATGTCTGGAGTGTGCTAAAATACGTCTCCGAAATGTGGACAATGCGAGCAGATTGCGAAAAGAAAAGAAAAAGAAATGCTTAAGGCTGATAACGATATCGTGGATAGATGACAAATTCATTGGCAAAAGCAGAAGAAGATTACCGGAGGATATTAAAAATGAAATGCACGTAAAATTCGAGAGGAAGAAATATCTTCATGGTAGCGATGCAAGGGGGAAAAATTACTAGAAAATCGATAAGAGGTAGAAGAACTAACGACAGCGAACACACTGAACTTACAAGAGACAGTTGCTCCCCCGAGAAAGCGAATAATATGAATGTATGCAACCTCCTGACTCAGGCGTAGCCAGTATGATGATGCTGACTCAGGCGTAGCCAGTATGATGATGATGATGAAATGGCTTTCCTGAAATTTTACCTGTGCTGCTAAAGCTTCTTGAATTGCGATATATGTTTTATATCTATCGTTAATTGCAATCTGTCGACTTTGTAACTACTCCTCAACATTTCTCGGTTCGTCGTCTTACGACGTCATTTTAACAGCGTTAATTCTAATTTCGCAGTTTGCGTTTACTGTCCAAATTTAAAGCAACCCGGGCCAAATGTAATATGCGGTTTCTTGTTTTTTCTAAGTACATATTTCTGTTTTTCAGAACTTTTTCCAAGTTTTCCAAACGCCCATTCTGCCCATTGTTATTCTGCAAATTATTTCTTCGTTATCTTCTGCAATCGGAATTCCTAAATATCTATACCGTTTCACATTTTCTAATTGGGTTGAAAATTATTCCGGGGTTACTAACGAAGAGCTTTTGTTGATGATATATATATATATATAATGTATGTATAGGGTATAACCCAGAGAAGTCGGACGGTTTTGTTGCTCATAACTCGAATTTTCGAATGAAATTTTATTTACAAATAGGAAAACCACAGATTAGCTTACAATCATTTGCGGAACACAATATCGTTCAGATGACCGCCATTTGCAACAATAAATTTATTCCGTCTTTAGAAAATTTTGGAACACTTTTTCGGGGCATAGATCGTTGAATTTCTTCAGAAATCCGAGTTTTCGTGTCTTCCAGATTAGACGCATTTCGAAAACGTTACTCTTAAGGTATCCACGCAAGAAAACAAACATCTGAATTATTTTCGAAACTCTCTTTGCATTGCCGTGATCGATTTCACGTAAAATGAGCGCTTTTTCTCAGGATGTTATTGATAACTGAAACTCAACAAAAACGAATCTCTTGTGTGTACACTAAACGTGGAGCACGCGATTGGCGTTGTAGCATGTTAGCAACTGCGCTATTCGAACCGTCCATCTTCTCCGGGTCACCCCTAATATTACGAATAATAACCTTTTTTTTTTTTTTTTTCTGTCCGACTATGACGCAAAAAATGTCGACGTAAATTTACGCTTATCTGTCTAAAAAAATCATCTATTCTATCGATAAATTGATGTTCCATTCGTTGACGCGATTACGTTCTATTGCAACGTACAACGTCATCATTATATTACGTACCTGGTTATATCTCGTTAAAAATTGCTTTCGCAATCACGAAGATAGTGTATGTGCGCGTGATTCTAAATACACACATACATGCATATATATATATTGTATATATATATATATTTGTATTTATACAATTTTCACGGAATGGCGTGATTTTCCAAAGGTTACGATAAATCATTTGAAGCGTTTCACGAAGGTTAGATAGTAAAAAGTAATTGTTCAAATATAATCAGGTGATCTCAAAATATACCGATTGAATAACGATTCATACGCACAAGCACACACACACACAACCACACACGCACATTGCATCGAAGAGACAAAATGTTTCGGTTATTTTTAACGTCCAAAATTCTAGGCATTATTGTTTACGTAAATATTTCTCGTATCATTTATTCTTTATTAAAAATATTCTCGGATTTTTTAAACTTTCGCCATAAGTAATTACGAATTTTAAAAGAAATTGATTCCGATTTTCTCCGTATTGTTGAAAAAAATTTTAAAAAAACTCAAACTAGCGAAATAAATTTGCTTTAAATTTTTCCGCGCTTTAAAAAAAAATATTTCGACTTATTCTTATTTACCTTTATTCGTACTAAAGTTCGGTGATTTACAACTGGAATTGGTTTTTATTCAGACCTCTAAAAGATCCGGATCAGTTTTGTACCACGAAATTCATCCACTACCAAAATCGAATGAGGACGTTTTAGTGCTTATTTTTCTGCCAATTACTGCTCAATTAAATTGTTGTCGTACGTCGACGCGATGAAATAGCAGTGATTTGGGTTCCCGGCCACTCTCGCATTGCAGGTAATGAATATGGCAGACTGGACTGTCAAATCAGCAGCAACCATGCTTCCTCACCTAAATCTCGCTATTTCGAGCGTAGATGCTAATATCCCGTCAATTAAATTATAAGTGACAGTCTCTTCGGGGGAGCATATATGAATTACTAATAAATTATGATCGACAAAAATTAGACACCGCGCGTTTCATTACTCCTTCTGACTTAAAGCTGAAATAGTCGTACATCGTTAAGACTTGGTCACGCAACTATCACTCACAGTTACCAGCTTCAACTTCCTCCGGCGTTGTTCCTACGGCAACAAAATCATCGCAGTAGTGCATCATCTAATTGATTTCATTAATCACAGCTGCTTGAGCGATACATTAAGAATCGGAAAGAAAATTGATGGACAACTAGATGAAACACAGTTCGGTTTTGTAACGAATAAAGGAACACGTTATGCTATCGCATTGTTCAAGATGATTATATCCAAATAGCGCTTGAAGTGAACCATGTACGTGTGTTTTGTTTACGAAAAAGCGAAAAAGTATTTCATAAAGTTAATCATGAGAAAATGATCCGAACCGTTCGCAGACAGGAGGTCGACAAAGAAGACATTCAGTTTATTATAAATTTATAATGGCGACAAAAATCGAATGTAGCCATCATACGTTACAAAAGAAACGTGTAATATGTAATATACAGCGAGTCGTAAAGACAGGGATTATCGTCCAGATTGTTCAACCTCTACTCAGACGAGATGATAAAACATCGCGCGCTGGACATCGGCTAGCGACAGAAAGCGCGAAATACAGGATGGAAATAATTTCGGCTAAAACAAAAGTCCTAGTAAAAGTCACATCAAATTTGCGTCTTTATGCGGATGGCATATGAAGAAGTTCGTAAATAGAAATATCTAAGAGTTCACAAACAACGGACATGACGACGAAGACATAAGATGAAGAATCGGAATATGTGCTTTTAATAATCTCGTATACTTAAAGGATGAACATAAATGTACGGTTGAAGCTACTAAAATATGTTACGTATGGTGTCCATAGTGCGCTATGCTTTGGAGATGTGGATAATGAAGGAATCCGTCAAGAAGAAGATAGCTTCGAAATGTGGTGCTACTACCGTCGTCTACATTGTATCAAACGGGTAGAGAAAATTACCAACGACGAAGTGTTCGGACGGACACTACGAGAAAAGATTCTATTGTCAATAATATCGGAGGGGAAAAAGAAATTCTCGGAATGTAAGATGAAACACAACAAACTATTTCAAACACGAGGAAAAATAGCTGACAAGGCTCCAAGAGGAGATGGACACTTAATTACGTAATTAGTCGATTATTTAATATTGCAGATGTAATATAACATGTCAGCGGCAACTTGTAATGTGTACGGAAGCCAGCAAAATAGTAATAAATATATTTTTTTAAATTGTATATATTTTTATATTTAATTTTTTTAAATTGTATATATTGAACGATTTACTTTTAGTCGGATCTTTGGAAATTATACGTTATTACGATCGAACAATTTTTTGCGCAGTTCAATACTGTTCAGCTGTAAAGCGTTGACGATTAATTTGTTTCAAAGAACTTGTTTAACGAGTGCAATTAGTCGAAATTTGCTAATTATATAGATGATTTTTTAATGCTGTTATAGTATTCGTCGTTTTTTAGCCATATTGTATTTTCTCATGCAACAGCGAGCGTCGAAAATCCACTTATAGTAATCCCGCCATCTTCAACAACGATTTCGTTCGTGTACTCCGTGAATACTTTTTGCTATAGGAAACCTCATCGCGCACAGGTCAATTAAGTTTCGAAAATAACTCATTCATTTACGTCTATCCCGTTCTGTTTCAGCTTAATCGAAATTATACAAAATAATAATATGAAGAAGAAGCGGTTATCTCGAATCGAACACGCTTAGATTCAGGAAGCGCAGATTCGTCAGAACCTTTAAAGGGATATAAATTTTTTTTACGCATCGATAGGATCCGCTTCGGAATTTAAAATGGAAATCTATCAACCTCGAATATATATATATTTGTTTTTCTCTCTTTTATGTTCGCCCTTTTAATTTTTTATTATTATTATATCCTAACATCCTGAAAATCTTCGCGAATATTACATTTAAAGCCTAACTTCAGAATTTACGAAGAACTGATCGGTTTAAATTTATACCAAGTCGCGATGGGAAAATTTTCGCTGCAGGAAATACGAAGACTGTGAGAGGGGTGTCGGTGATTCGATAGTGACAACAAATTGCCGATATGATTTCAGCTGATCGGTCGTCGGTGCATCGTAACTCCCTGAATCATGTTATGACGTCACAATATCCTTCGTAGTTCGCATTAATGACGTATAAAATAATTGAACCGGATTAGATTAAAATTAGCGTGCACGGGTTATGTCGATGAATACACACATTGTTAAGATCGTTTTGATCAATAGGGATCTTAACCGGAGAGGTTATCGCCAAATTCGTATTTATGGTAAACGGTAGATTAATTGTTCAGAATTTGGATCGTATTACGTTTAACGGTTTCTAATAGTGTACGTATACAGGATGAATGCGTTAAATTGTACCAGTTACCTAACACCAATCGTTCTTTCATAGCTTCTTAAATATATCCGTCTAAAATTAAGAAGCTTCATCTTATTCGGACTTATAATTTCTTTTGACGAAATTTGGAAAGATAACCATAATCGATATTTCGTATTTCGAAAGAAATTTCAAAATTATTTTTCAACACGCGCACATTTAAAAAAAAATTAAGTTTCCTAATATCCGGATTAATTAATAAAACGTACTTAATTAACGTCCGGATTAACTGATTTATTATTATCCATTCGCTCGATTTACAATAATTCCTTTGAAAGGATATCGTACCAATCCGAATGTCGCTAATTAATTACGCGTTATTCCGTGATATATTCCATATATAATATAATATGTATATATATATATATATATATATATATATAATATATATATAGATATATGGATGAATGTATGTATAATTTCATTTTTCTCCAGGGTGATTTTTTTCTATAGTTAGTTACCAAATCCGGTTTTGGTTATTAATTGACAACTGGAACAAAAGAAAAAATTCTATAGAGAACCTTAGGAGCTTGTGGGAGATGCGGAACGACGCATCGGATGGAATAAATTACACGAGTTGAAAAAGGTAAAACTGAGATGACACAGGAATAAGTGTAAGGCAGAAGATAGAAAATCGATTAGATAACCATTTAACAAATGAACCGATAATTAATATAATATTGACGAGATGTAAGTTAGCGTTCCGTTTAAATGCCGGGTCATTTTTAGCGTCACCTACAACTTTGCACCGAAATCTTCCGCGGCTTAGAAGTATATTACGCGGGCATCATTGTTCTTCACCACGGGGGATCCCGCTAGATGAATTCCCTCTGTTTTTTTCAGAACCTCATTACCTTAATCCTCTCTATAGTCGATCTAGCGTCCCTCGTAATGCAGTCATTTTTATTTTTACTTTTTAATTCTTTATTTTTATTATCCGTTATAAGGTATTCATATATAATGTATATTATATATATATATATATAAAATATATATCGTATTTTAGACCTCTTATCTGTAAGACAAAATGACTTTTTGATTTACAGCGTACGATATTCACTCTACGCCATGCTTTACGTACCAGCAATATGAAGAAACTGTTCTTCTATTAATAATACATATATATATATATATATATATATATATATATATATATATATATATATATATATATATATATATATTCCAACGAGATACTAACAGGAGCATTCGTTATAATACACTCTAACACAACAATTTAGTGGTATCATAGGGAAAATATATCTTTAATATTATCCAAAAATTATATTTGTTTACCTGCGAGCATATATGCACACATGTATATATATATATATATATATATCTGTTTAAGATTTCAGACAGAACCAGTTTGAATTAAAGCGGATTCTTTTCTACTTAAAAAGAAGCTCAGTTTTTATAGAATTCTTCCTACTTAATTTCTCCGAAATACCTAGTTCAATTTTCAAGAAACGGTCCGCAGTTCCTTTTCTCTCACCTTTTCTCCATAGGCTAAGGATGATTTTAACGCGTGCTTCGAATAACGGCGGACAGAGATGAGAAATTAGTTCTCTTCTCATTTCTCATCACGGCTGAAGGTTTATAGTAGGGTCTCTCGAATTTAAGAGCTCCAGTAGATTTCAGGCGAAAAGGAGATAACAAAATGACACAACACAGCGGCGAGCGTTGATTGCTTTCGGTAAATCTCGATGTTGCGCTTGAAAACTTAGAAAGTGGTTTTTAAATCGGCCGTTGCGCGTTCCCGTTCCCACGCGTGATCGTCTAATTTTATCTTATCTAGCTAGAAAATAACTACTCGTTGTAAAAGTGTATTATATCAGGCGTGATTCTGTTTTTGTTTTTATGTTAGCAGCTCGATAATGAAGAAATCTCGTTTAACCGCTTTATTCAATTTAATTTAATTTTTCCTTAATTTGATTATACTGCAGAGATAGAGATTGAAAGGGATACGAGTTGATCTGGCGATACCGTATTGATCTATCTATCCCTAATTTTTCAAAGAACGACGCTTTTAATAATTCCGCATCGTTAAAAAAAAAAAAAAAAAAAAAGTCGACCGCTATTAACGACGGAAACGTGTTTTCCCATTTTGTTTTTGATGGAAAAAACCAATTAGGTGTCTGAATTAAATCGACGAATCAATTTGTAATCTACATTCCTCGGTAAAACCTTAAAAGTAATTCTATATCTATCGTTATTATTATTATTATTATTATTATTCGATTTGGTGATGACGACTATTGCTTCAAATTATTTTTTGTCGAAATTTGGCCCATAGCTTCAAATTATTTTTCCTTAATTTTCTTCATTGCTCGATACTGTTTCATTCTCTCGGAATGTTTTTGTGTTTTTCCACCAATCCGTATTTTAATCCAATCGTCTTCGCTGCGTTTTCCACGAACCATTCGAACGAATTCTGCATCTTTCGCTTAAATTTATTCTTGTAATTTATTTCCCGATCAAAGGTATCCACGCGCTCCATATCTTTCTTCTGGATTTTCCTGATAATGTTCAGCCACATTTGCCGATGACGCGCCACTTCTTTCTTCTGATATCGATTCGAATACAGAGTGAGTAGTAATTTTCGGACAGCACTCGCTAGAGTTGAAAACTAGTTTAACACATGGAACATAAAAGTCAATGAGAACTAAACATGCAGTTTACTAACAGAAAAGCTGTCTCCTGTGAAAATCAACAACGCAGAAATACCAATCAGAACTAACGTGAAATGTCTGGGCTTAGGATAGCCGACTAATATATCGAAATTAGATTCAAATCAAGAGGAAAGAACTAGATGCACGTATTCAAAACCTATTCTGATTAATGGGCAGAAATAGCGCGCTGTCTATTGACAACAAACGTCTTATACCATTCTGGGATATAAAATTTTCGATGCAGATAGACAATCAACGATCGATAATAGAAACTGTGAAAAGTAAAAACATAAATTTTTATTTACAATATTCTAAATTTTGCTATTAGTTATTTGTTACCACGTATTGAGAATGAAACAAATAAAATATATAGAATTAAAAATCTTATATCAATTTATGCTCTTATTTATACATATTAATAAATATATTATTCTTATTTAAATGTATGGTAACGCGTGACAACCGGGTCAGTTAGTATATATATGCATAATTATATACGAAACCTAAAAATGAACGACACATGGTTCACGGAGACAAAAAGTGACACGGAAAAACTGAAAATTATGCCTGAGACATAAATCATCGAGTAACATTAAGGAAGAAATTATACAATTGTAAAGGTTTCGTGGAGAAACAGTAAGGAAGAGCTCTGGCACTTTGTGGACGGAAGAAAGGAAAAAAATACGTGGCGAAAGGATGAAAGCCATCTGGAAACAGCGGAAGAAGAATACCAGTTGACAACGTAGTCCATCTGTGGCTGATTCGGAATAATAATTATATATATATATATATAATAAAATTCATAAATTTAGTCATAAAAACGTCATCTATCAATGATAATAGGCGAAAAAACAATAACGCTATATTTTTTATAATCCATCGAATTTCCGGTAGTATGTCCCAACTTTTATATACGACATTTTAACAATACGCATACATTACAATCATAGATGTGTACGTGTTTGCATGTACTTCGTGCGCGCGATATTTAAGCTTTTTCAGCGGTAATATTACAACGAAAAGTACAGACGGGTGAGATGACGCACGCGCGAAGATGAAGACAGTATGAGGGTTGTTAATTTACTCTGAGATGAGACCACACGTCTTACGTGAGCCGATCATCCCTCTCGAGTTTCATTTTTTTCCCCGAGTCCTACTTCGCGCTCAATAAATCTGAACCGATTTACATTAGCGTGACGGATAGCTGGTACCGAATAATTTATAGCGCGGGTCCTCTTTGTAATCGACTAAACGTATACGATGAGGCGGCAGCCATCTTTCCGCCTAATTCGGTTAACGGTTCGAAAATATTTCAAAATTTTATTCCGTTACTCGCTATTATTATTATTTTTGTTTAAATTTATGCCTGTCATCTTGGTGCCATACTCATTGAAGATCTTAGTCGATTCGATTTTTGTAAGGAATTAGTCCAGTTTTTAATATTTCGCAGCCAATCAGTTCTCAAAAAAAAAGCCTTTCACCTGTAATTATACAATAAACTGAAGTATTTCACATGTTCTTTCACTTTTAATAATACGATAAATTTCTGTGTATAATGTGACTTTTTAATTTTGACATATTCGCCGTTCGAAAGATTATCAATATTCTCCGATGAAGCTCGCATTATTATTATGTTATATATCTATAAGGAAATTTGATGCTTTCTCCGGGCTACAAAATCGACTTTTTTCACCTTAAACCGTCTATAAAATCGGCTATTCGAGCGAACGCGTTAAGGGTGGACTTTTTCGAAAGTAAACTCCCGACGCTATAACGTTCGTAGAAGGTGATTTTTCGAAAGGTCCGACCGTTAAGCCGTTAGCAAAAATCAAAGTCGAAATTTCGCTTTTGGAAATTTCGTCCATTTTCTGGAAAATCCGCTTTTTCCGACGTTTCTCTTTAATTAACCGCGATCGAATTCGTTATCGATCGAAAGCCGATTAAATTCTCCGTCGAAATGATATGTAAGAAAATTTTCGCCAAACGTCAACAACCGACCTTTAGGCGAGGTCGAAGTTGGCCATTTTGACGTAGGCGAAATTGACTTTTTTTACCGAAATCGCCGTAAAAAAAAACCAGCCCCTAACTCAAAAAAAGCCATCGTCATTTTTTACTAAACCCTATCGGCTACCTTTTCGGTCTCTCGGTCGATAGTCGTACGATGCACCCAACTTCCGGAACAATTCGGTTTATCCGGCATTTTCCTGGTAGCGAACTATCGCTACCTTTGGCGAGGCATAGCGAGCGACGTAAACATTTTTAAACGATTCCGACTTCGGAAATAGTCGTTACTGTATAAGATCTATGGTAAAAAGCGAAAACTCCGCGAAAAAAATTTCAAACCTAACCCGAAAATTTCAAAATGACCCCCTTTCGATTTTTTCGAAATTTCGATTTTTCGTAATAATTCGCGAACTATTCGCAATTTGAGAAAATCATTCCAACGAAAGTTACGCGAGATTAAAATACGCGTCTAACGATGGTATTCGCGTATTTTTATAGCGAATACTCGTCGAGTAAATTGTGGTTAAAGGGTTTTGGGGTTTTGCGCCCTTTTTACGGCCCCTATGATAGATAGGGTGGTTCGAGTTGGACTTAAAAGAAAGTAGACGTCGAGATCTATAATTTATGTTCTAACGTAAATGTTTTTAAAATTAACCGGTAACGAGATATCGCGAGTTTAAAATCTGATTTTCGATTTTTCAACATTTTTTCAGGCATTTTTGGTCGGCCGGTTAGTAGCTATATATGTATAATATATATATATATTATATTAATCATCAATATATATTAGGTTTTTTGCGCTATAAATCGCTTACGATTAGAGATACGAAAAAAATCGTTATTAACTAACTAATTAGATGGTCATAGGAAAACCTATTAAATAAATACATATATTTCGCCAGCCGATTAGTAGCTATATATGTGTATATATATAACTGGGAGATTAGTAGTTATATTATACCTGTAGCCCAAAACGTTTGATCGATCTTTTTTTAATATATACATAGGAAACAGTAGCTGCAGAGGAATGTTTGGCGGGTATGACATATAAACTATATACACGTACATATTAACTGTAGGTATCGCACGTACATACATAACTTTTTATTAGGCATAGCGAGCGAGGTAAAAATTTTTAAACGATTCTGACTTCGGAAATAGTCATTACTGTATAAGATCTACGGTAAAGAGCGAAAACCCCCGTAAAAAAAAATTTCAAACCGAACCCGAAAATTTCAAAAGGGGTGGTCCCCTTTCGATTTCTTGGTTTTTCGCAATAATTCGCGAACTATTAGCAATTTGAGAAAATTATTCCAACAAAAGTTACGGCGATTAAAATACGCGTCTAACGACGGTGGTCGCGTATTTTTATAGCAAATACTCGTCGAGCAAATTGGGGTTAAAGGGTTTCGGGGTTTTGCGCCCTTTTTACGGCCCCTGTGATAGATAGGGGGTTCGGATTGGACTTAAAAGAAAGTAGACGTCGAGATCTGTAATTTATGTCCTAACGTAAATGTTTTAAAAATTAACCGGTAACGAGAAATCGCGAGTTTAAAATTTGATTTTAGATTTTTAAAAAATTTTTCAGGCAAATTGGTCAGCGGGTTAGTAGCTCTATATATATATATATATATTAATCATCAATATATATTAGGTTTTTTACGCTATAAATCGCTTAAGAATGGAGATATTCGACGAATTTAATTTATATATATAACACGCGCGTATATAAATAACCTTTTATAGCGGCGGGCGTGTCTTAAGTTCAACAGCAACTGCAGTATGACGTCATTTCGACGAATTTGGTTTTATCCGATGGCAAATTTCTATAGCACAAATTAATCTCAGGAAAAATATATATAAATTAACGATATTTTTGTTTTATGTAGACTTCCCACTTGCGGAGCCCGTTCGAAGGGCGGGTTTGGCGAATTTTAATCGGATTTGGATGAAACTTTTTTTGTTTTATTCGTCAGAGCCCCTGCACTATTTGAACGGTATTTAATCACAATTAAACCCCAACAGCTTCAGGCACTACCCCGTTGGGTAGCAACCCCCTTGGGTAGCAGAGGCGGATAGAACCCCCTAGTTTTAATTAAAGGCGATTTATTTATTTTCGTAAAAAAAAAACACCCCTAATCAGGGACTTCATCTTTTTCCGTGTACTTTTTTACGGGCAGTTAATCCGTGGCGGCATAAAAGATGTTTCGACAGGGACTTTCGATAGTTTTAACGTCGCGTCGTGGTTGCAGAAACTGGACATAATAACTTGTACTCATTGACGCTGTCGTACAGAAAGAATAATAACTTGTTAGCGTTACTCTGTCTTCAGTTATGATAGTTCTAGAAGGTATTCGTTTCCGATTTTAACACGCGAGATTAGTTGTTGAGAACTTCATGTCGTACACGATAATCGTCTCATTAAAATCTCGGTTCTACGTTAGCGTTGATTAACTTGTTCTATTGGTTCGCGGCGAAATAATTCTATCGTTGATTTATCAAACTACTGACTAAAATTTTCTAGCCAATCGATGATCGGTCGCTGCTTCTTTTACCCCATTATTTCACCCCACCCCCGCATTGTTAATTTAGGTAAATTGCGTTTCGCTAGATTCCTTATAATGAGATCGAAATATTCTGGTTTTATTGAGTTTATTTAAACTTCAAAAATAACCTTGTTTACCATATCCTTCCAATCGACACATCACGTGTTTTCAGATATTATAATAAGTGGAAAATTAGTATCGATCCATCGAAAACCGAAGCAATTTTCTTTACACCCGGACGACCGAAAATGCTAAATAATCTGACGTTGTCGAGAAACAGCATTAACACACGTGTCCAATTCGGTATTCAGTCGTTGTTTTTAACAACAAACTTAACTTTATTAAACATATCAACTATCTTAGCGCGAAGACTCTAACAAATCCATTTATTATATATATATATATATATATATCCCACGATTAAATAAAATCAGTCCTTAATACACGAGATAAATTTATTATCTATAAAACATTAATACGTCCGATATTTACTGGAACCTCGTTTGATGTTCTATAAATAATCAATTGCAGGTCATTCGGAGCAGGTGGTATAAATACTCTCCCGTGATATTGTAGTAGATTATACGGGTGATATTATGAAATTAGTTCGTGTTTAATACATTCTTGACATATCGCGCAAAATTTTTTTTTGATGATTGCCGCGTACATGATAATGATAGTTAATCTCCGTTAGTAGAGGTAATTACGATTCTAAGGCAATTATATAAAATATATAAACGTATTAAACATAATTTATTATAACGAGTTATTCGCCTATTAATGTTGTTCTAATTATTAGTATAATTATTTTCACGTTTAATTGTTAATTTCGACGTTATCTATTTGTTTGCTCTCTTTTTCTCCCTACGTTGTAATATATATTTTTTGTTTGTTATTTAATTAATTAATCTTGTAATTTATCCTTGTAAGGCGAATTCCGGTCACGATATATTTGTAATTTTTAATTATTTAGTAAAAAATTTATTTATTTATTATAATAAAATCTGTAATTTCGCATTACATTCCATTGCTATATTGTACATCTAAATTAATTATTTTCTCATACTTTTTAAAAATTATTATTTTTTTTATTTATAAATTACACTCGAAAATATCCTAATTAAAAGCTTTGTGTCTTTTAATACGAATTTAACGAAATTAACTTTTTTTTTTCCCCGTTTATTCGTAAAATAATCACTACTTCCCAGTTTAAAATAAAAATTATAATAATAATAATTATAATAATAATAATTATAATAATAATAAAATTCTCGACCTGAGTGAATTTTAATTCAGATTAGATCGATAGATAATTATTACGTCTAATTAAATTTTAAACAAAAACCGATTGAAATTTTGAAAGATAAAAATTCAGACTATTACCGACGTTAGCGATAATTGATTTTAAAATACGTCATAATTACGTCAGGAACGTCAAGTTAACGCTTAACGAACTGACAGATTCTCTCATTGCGTAATATCGATTACGTTCCTCGATTAATTCATAAATAGATGATCAGCTCTCCGTTGATTAATTATTTTTTTTATTACACTTAATAACTAAAAAAATTAATACCGCCGTTATGTTGTCTGTTAGTACGCTATTCATTTTTCGACGCCTAACATAATCTCGTTTATTAAGTGAGAATAGGTAAGCGATAGATTTGTCTCGTATTATGAAAAGACTTCGGTACGCTGAAAATAAGAACGGATCGAGAGAGAGCCGAATCGTTTATTTTTAGGCGGCTCCCTCGGTTGAAATAAAACCATTATTAAAGTAGTTAGAGATACCGGCCTTATGGTATAGAGATTTTTTCATTAGACTGCAGGCGGACTAAAGATAACTGACCGACTCTAGTAGTAATTATTATTATCATCGGGTAAGGTAATTTACTTTCCGGGAATATATATCGAGTAGTAGTTTGAAAACTAAAATTCCATCGATCCTTCGGTATTTCCGGATGCTTCCTATAATAAATTAAAAAGCCGTTGATAATCATTTCGGTTTTTCTTAAATGTTTTACATCACGCCTACATTACATGTGTACACGTGTATACAATAAACGCGTACACGTCTATATATATATATATATATATATATACGACTTGCTCTTTTTTTTATAAAATTACCTTTTAAAAAAAATAAAATGTTTTCAGATGGTGTTGTTCCTAGAAATGTTTGAAGATGACGCGTTCCTTTCACGACTTTCTTAGCGTGCGTTTTGCGTTTTTATAGCAGAACGTTTCTTCAATTGTCATTTATTGTAGTAAAATATTTCCGGTCATATCGAAATAACGAATATTGTATCAGTCCCGCTCTTTCAGATTTTTATCCGGAAGTTTGGTCAGGACTAGTTTTATTTCTGTTAGTTTCTAATCAGCGATTAAGGTAAATTTTTCTAATATAATTAAGAACGCGATTAATACGCAATTCTTCTTATAATGTTAGTTTCAATTCGGTCAGTCGTTCTACGGCTCCGTCTCATAGAAAGCTAAACTAATAAGTATTTCGGTTTTTGCGATCGTAACGCTTTCACCGGCAAATTTCTCGCGTTCATCTCGTAGAAGAGCGTAATAACATCACTCTCACTCTCCTACATCGTTTATTTTTTCTCTCTGGGTTTTCTATATTTAAACGCAATATTCCGATACTATACGATTTAGTTCGGTATAAGCGCTGTTTCGGTGACAAATCGTTTGACATTTTATCGACTCGTCGACTTTTATTTGATTCTTTTCCCGATCGACGATTCAGAAGTTGGTCGTCAAACACTCGCGGCGTTTTTTGCACTTATACTATTCAGTATTCACTTGTTTCGCGTTTCACGGAGGTCTACATATCGTCGCTAATTTTCCACGTATTTCGTATTAAAATGGAATTATAATAATTTCTTATTTTTCTTCCGCGTGTTAAAAAATGACGTAACGAAAATATTTTCTTACTTAAGAAAATCCGTCGATAATAATAATAATAATAATAATAATAATAATAATGATAAATAACAATAATAATGATGATTATTGTTATTTATACTAATAGCAGCAGCACAGTGGCTGCTCGTGCATATTGCATGGTCGCACAACCACTAGAAGTATCCAGAACGGCAATAAAAATTGACGATGTAATAAAATAAGTTAAATGTGTTAAATTATTTTACGCAGACTAAACGTGAATTTTAATTATATTTTTCGTAAACATCTTTTCAAAAATGCGCTAGTTACAATTGTTGACGATTGCGCACTCGATGCAACCTGAAGAAGGCTAATAGGAAGCCATATATAATAGCGTTAGATGGAGATTTTGTGCCGGTGTAAAAGTTTACATAGGACTATATTAGCGACTGCTGGTTGCAATCGTTTTGCTCGATGTACGTTTGACGAGGCATTTTCGTTGTGTTTTTCATAACATGTGGGTGCGGTCGGGTGCGCGTACTATCGGCCAGCAAACAAAGGAGTCTCCAAATTATATTTCATCATCTCTTTCCGAAATTAGTTTTTCCGCTTCGAATTTCTATCGGTGTTTATTTCTTTTACCGTGTACATTTCCGCGTGTGAATTGTTTCACTGCTTCTATTCAGTTTTTATATCGTTCGCAGTGGCGTAGCCAGTGGGGGTTTGGGGGTCTGAATCCCTTCATGGAATTAATCTGATAATAAGAAAATATATACTGGTTGTTAAGTTTTGCATTTGTTAAACCAATTCTGTTTTTAATTTTCATTTATTTTATTTAAATTTCGTCGTTTTCGAAGTAAATAAATGATTATTCTAATACAGGAGGTACTGGAAGATTTGCAGAAAAATTAAATTTAGTTAAGTAAATCGTTATTTATCGTTTATTTTTTCGCGGAATTTATTCTAACCATCTCTGTCCTCGATAACATACTATTAGTTAGTGTGTTCCAGCGACGTTAAATGTTTCTGCCGTCTAATGTTTCTAATAGAATTACATATTCGACGTCTAATAAGTATAAAAATAACTCCGGTGAGTTGGATTGCTTAATGCTTTAGCCTACTTGAGTTTTGGTTATTTACTTAAAGTTCAATTTAACTCGGGTTTACCGTTATAATTTAGTTTTGTTTGAACTCCCACCTCTTCAACGCCACTGATTGTTCGTATTAATGTTAATACATGTAGAATCAACTTTCACGGTTGATATCCGTACGTGTATGATTTTTTTTTAAACCACGTTCGTATTTTTTGCACGTATCGTTTCGAAAGTAAGTGTTTACGTTATGCGAAGCTTTATTATTTATACGGCAATTTTCGGATTATGTTTTTTTTGTGTACATTGTGAAAAAATAAGAATAGTTAACTATTATTATACGAAGAGTTTATCGAATTGTTTGGTTTTTGTATTTTAAACATTTTTATCCTTTTCTAATTGTATAAATTTTTTAAAATATATTTCACGTAATACACAATTTCTTATCTTAAGATTGATAATGTTTATTTTTTCTAATTGCAGTTTTAAAAGGTTCTTGTATATTTGTATTGCACTTTGTCGATTTTGATATATTAATATTACTTCCTGATGTTCGAAATAAAATAAAATTTGTGTACGTATGTTGAGAAGCCCCTCTTCTCCGTAGGTAGCTTGCGTAAATTGGGTATCTATTTTTTACATTGTATATGATTATAAATCTATATATATATTTTTATAATTTATATTTTTATTATATTCAAAGCTTTGTGATTTTTCATAAAGAACAAAAAATTTAGCGATTTTAACCGCTTTTTTCTCGTTTATTTTTTTCTGTAATATTTATTTGTACTGATAATAATAATAATAATGTATACGTTCGTAACGGATAATATACTTGCCCAACCACTTTAATCTGGAATGGGAGCCATCAAAAAAATCTTCCGCTTACTACTACAAATAACAATCATAATGAATGATATTTTTTCGACGCTTAGAAAATTCATTCATAAATTAATAACCCCCTTGTAAAGAAAGAAAAAGAACAAACTTAAACTTGAGTACACAGAAGCGGTCGTTAAGATTAAACGAACTCGAACTGCTCTAGGTATCTGAAAGATTCGAGTTCTTTCAATTGACACTCTAAATTACCGGATAAATACCTAACGACGACAACAAACAACCTGTTTGTTCATAGACGTATTCAGCGGTCGGTCTGCATATAAACAGATCGTGAGTATCGTGTGGAAAGTATGTAATTATCTGGTTTCTGTCAAAAAGAAAAGATTAGATGAAATTTACACTATACCTTCTATATGAGTCTTCGTAATTTCGCTCGTAAAATAATTTATTTTATCGCAATGACGAGAGGATATTTTCTCTCGAATCTGGATTGCGATACGACTATTTTATAAAATTATCCTGAAGGTTTCACGAAACATATTTCCTTGGAAAATTTTGATTCATATATATATATATATGTATATCACATCGTGATACGAGTTAAAACGTTTTTTTCAAAAGGAACAGACTTGCTGTAAAAAAAAGAAAGTATTCCAGATTAAATCTAAACCGTCTACAGAGAAAATACGCCTGAAGAGGGACGCACTTATTAATGTGGACAATAACAATACAAGGCCCGACAATGACGATATTACTATTATTATTATTTATTAGGGTTACTGTTATTATTTGAAGTTTTTTTTTTCTGTTTTTATTGGAGGTGCATTTATAACTAGCCCAATGTGATGCTGTACGTATAAATTCATATTTTCCAAAACGTGCATTCACTAGAAATCTCGGTATGTCTGGAAACGAATGTAAATTATCAAGATGAAGAAGGTACATGCATTCAGTGGAGGACCGTTACACAATGAGCAACGGTTGTAATTGATAGTACTGCGTGACTGCTGTATATTCTCCACATATGTTTGTTCCTAAAGTTTCCTATATACTGTATGAAATGTATGATATCACGTGCACTAAAGAGAATACCCCTACCATTAGAAAACCCCGCTTTAGTTAATGAATCTACGATTTCGTTGTCGGAGATTCCACTTTTTCCCGGTACCCGTAAGAAAGATACAAATGTACCGGAGCATTTCGAATGATTAAATATGGCGAACGAAATCAACGTATTTAACGACTTACATTTGTTTTCGGCAATCTTCGAATTGATTCGTGAGTCGGTGATATAACTATTCAGAAACTTCGTAAAGAATGATAAGGTTTGTCACACCGCTACATACTCGGCGGGGAATGCGGTGCAAAGATCAGATAATTTGTAGACGTTGCTATAGGAGACGCGATGAACATTGCTGCTCTCGTTCCCTGAGCCGACTTTGATCCATCCGGGTAAAAATAATATCGTTAAAGGTAGGACGGATCGGTGGAGCTGGATAAAGGGCGTAGTCCTCGGACGAGGATGTTTTTTGCCTTGGAAAAACTATACGTTTTCTTCTTCGTGTCGGGTGAAGCAGCTTAGAGTACGGATTTCCAATAATCCGAGAAATCAATTGCACTGCCTTCCAGTTTCGTGACGTCTTCAAAACTGCATTTAATCGGACATGCCTTACGACGAAAAGAAACGAACGATAGACTGATCCTCGTTACACGTATATAATGAACTTTCTGAAATTCGCCATTTTTTCAAATTATCGCCGGACCGTCCAAAATCTGTTGAGAGATCTCCATCGAGCATAGTCTGCGTTTACGGAAAATTCCAGTAAGAAACTTCCACGCGGTGCCCCTGGAAACGACTTCTGTCGGCGAATCCTTACAATACGGGTGACAGTAGCAGCTATGTTTTGCATTGCAAAAATTATACTAATACGATAAAATAAATTAGGAACATCTTGTTATTTGTAAATAGCGTGACGGAATGAATTAGGTAGCGGAAAGCGATCTATGTTCATTCTACCAATCAAACGGTTTAGTGTTAAGTAACTACGTCTAAATTGTAAAAGAGTTACGCTCTAAGATATCGGAGCGCTTCTAACTGCACCAACATACAGCCTAACACTCGTTTTGTATACCGTCAAGCTTATCTAAAGATTTTAATTTTTTATAATGTGGAATTTCAATTGATTTCTTATCTAAAGATGCTTCTGATGATTTCATTTTAGACCGAATTAATAATCTATAAAAGATTAAGAATACGAAAGGATCACCAAAGTATTATATAGATTTAGTCGTTCGTACACTATCGATATGTGACCGCCATGTTAAACGTGCATCCGAAAAAGGAAATAACGACATTCTCCGTTGTAATAGAGAAGTTATTGACAATGCCTAAAACCACACATTTTTGAACACTGAGAGAGTTACACCGTCTTAAAAACTTACTCGTTCAATTGGCGCTATATCAATATTTGCGTTATGAACGACAATAAAAAATATCCTATTGGAAACAGACATCGCAATATGATCGACGTAGAATGGAACCTAAATATATAAATTAAATGACTTTATCGAAGTTTACTTCGGATTTAATAGTAAGGGTGTTTAAAAGTAATTATAATTTGATTAAAGTATTTTAAGAATATGGAACTCTGAAAATATCGACATTAGTAGGTTTTGCTAAAACCGATGGAAAAGTAGTCGTATATCGATATTAGTAGGTTTTACTAGAATCGATTGAAAATTAGTCGGATTTTCAAAAACGGCTATTTTTAGTTATATTTTTACTAGAAAAAATTATTGATTTTGTAAAAGATCGATTATTATACTCGTGTTGCATTAAGTATTAAAATATATTCGATTTATCGACGGAGTTCTAAAATATATATGACTACACTACTTACTTGGCAAAGTTTATACAATAATATATCTATTAGTTACTCTTCAACTTTCAAATACATTCAGTTTATATTTGTTATTCCTTATAGAACTTATTATCATTTAGGGATATTTTCAGTAGCTAGGCCGTGTTTATATTGTACTAATAACGAATTAAATCTGACTAAATAAAAAAACCGAATAATTAATCGATTTTTTCGAAACGATATTATTACTAATTAGTCTGTTATGTGAACGTTCATCAGTAACATACATATATATATATATATATATATATATATATATATATATACGAACACGCGCACTGCGGGCATGTGTTTTTATGAATACCGCCAATCCGTTATAATGACACTTTCGACTGATGGATGTTATATAATCTGGTTTCAAACCAATACTTTTTGCACGCGCAGAACAATAGCGCTAATAATCAACTTTTATATCTCTGGTAAATAACGTTTATAATTGCACTACAATTGGTTAATAAGTTCTATTCAACAATGGTCTTCGTTGTGTTTAGTGCGATATTCGTTATGTCCGTTTTAAATTTTTAATAACAATGACTATTTTAAACCGATAAACAAACGCCTAAGACATGCATTAATCTTATACCGATCAAAGTCTAAATGCCGGTGTAATAAGCTTTTAATACGTCCACTAAATCGACATTGCAAATTTTATGTATACGTAAAACATATTTATTTATTCCAATATTATTGCGAAAATCGTTGAATATATTTAATAAAAAATATTCAAAATTTCATAAAATGAACCGCGAGTTTCAAAATTATGATTCATATATATAACAAGATACCTCGTATATACTATTATTAATATTATTATTTGATAAAAAATAAAGAAAGTATTTATAAAGAAAAATTTTATTTTATATTTAAAAAAAAAACTAATATATATTTATTAATGAAAAAAAAATAATTTAGTTAAAGACTGACCATTCGTAATTGTTTCAATCATCCATTCTCATTTTATTCTAACCGTCTTCGTTAAGAAACTAACAACTGAACTTTTTAACTGAAAAATTAGAACTCTCTTGAAAATGAACAACCATCCCTTTTTATACATTTTTCTTCATTATTTACTGGCTGTAATTTATTTTTACTGGCTAAAATTATTTGGTCAAACTAATTTACTGGTTTTTTTCCATTGACTAACTAAAATTAATTTTAACTATTTTATAATAATAGTTTATCTACTACAAATCCGGTTTGGTTATATTATAATAATTTTAATATATTTTACTTTAATTAAATAAATAATTATATATATATTTTGTTTTATTATATTAATTAAATTAAATATTAGTTTTCCACCTTCAATATAATAAATTTAGATTTATTATAACGTGACTATACGACGATCGTCGTAATATATATATCAAAAAACTGCATTATTAACTATTATTATTATCGTATCAATTACGCGCTTATTTAGAGATATGCTGCATTATAAATTTGCGTTCGACAGCCAGTCTTCTGCGCCTTCTTCTAGTGAATGTAGCCCAATCAGTCCTTTATTAAAGCTATTTACTTTACACGAATTGATAAAGTGTGACATCGTTTGGATCTCGCCACAGCTACACAGCTCTATTTCCGACAGTTTCCACTTGTTCATTAAATATTTGCAACGACCCTGGTTGGTTCTGACGCGATTTAAATTGCACCATGTTTTTCTGTTGAGACCAAATCCTGGCACCCTGCTAGCCGGATTTGATATTAATTGTCCGTTTGTTGGAGTCTGCTTAACCCATATTTTCTTCCATTTCGTACGTGCGTCGACACTGCTCTGTAGCTCGTTAGCCGTCAGCCATGCTGGTTTCCTGCTGCAGAGACGTGTAGGTGGGGGATCTTTGATAAATTTTTCTACGTGAGAGTGCATACTGTTGTATTTAGCCCATTCTCGTTTGAATATTTCTTCTCTGCGGATGTGCGGTGGAAATATATTTGCCAGCACGGGAAGCCACATAGTAGGAGTAGATTTTAGCGTACCGGTTACTAAGCGTAGTGCTACGTTCAGTTGTGTATCGATCTTCTTAGCATGCGAGCTGGCCATTCAAACGGGACAGCAATATTCTGCAGCTGAAAACACTAGTGCCAGTGTAGCAGTCCTAATGAGTTTTGTCTCTGCTCCCCAAGCTGTACCTGCAAGGCGAGCGATAAGGTTTACTCTTGTCTTCACTTTTTGCGCTATTTTTTCGGAGTTCTATTTGTATGTGAGAGTTCAATCAAGAACCACGTCTAGATGTTTTGGCGTTGGGTTAAAGGGTAAATCTTTACCGTTGAGTTTAACATGTATTTTAGCTTTTGCCATCTGTGAGTTGAGGTGAAACACCGAAGTTTCTGTTTTTACCGGGTTTAACCTGAGTCTCCATTTAGCACAGTATTCATCCAAGCAGTGTAAATCTTTTGTGAGTACGTGTTCGCCATTTTTTAAGTGCTTGCTTTGAGTTGCAAGTACAATGTCGTCTGCATACTGGAAATTCTCCGCTTGGAGGATTGGTATATCATGTATGTATAAGTTAAATAAAGTTGGCGCCAACACTGAACCTTGTGGAAGGCCATTATTTATGGTGCGCCACCGGCTATGATCTGCTCCCGTATACACCGCGAATCTTCTGTCAGCCAACATATTTCCAAGTAGAGTCACGATTTTACGACTAGGAACTGCCTGGGCTATTTTTAGGAGCAAGCCATCGCGCCAGACTGTGTCGTAGGCAGCAGTAAGATCGGTAAAGACTGCTGATGTTTTCAATCATATGCGTGAAATTTAGGCCTTCGACTGTAGCTACCCATTTCTTGTGACGTTGACTATTCAATTGGTGCATAAGTTCGCTTGCGGTATCTAGATTGCCTGTCTTTTCGAAATTGTTATATAGGTCTTCACATAACTTGTTTCAGCCTGGAACGTACTTGTTTCTGAAACCTCTTGGAATATTTTTCTTGGCACACCGAATTACGGTTTTTGTAAACGGGCCGTAATTTGTTACTTCTGGTTTAACATTGTATTATCTCCCTTTCTAGCTCATCGGAGAAGTTTTCCCAGTTAGCTTTAGCAAAATTCCATCTTGGTTTATTTACGGACTTCACAAAGGGAATCTTCACTCCCGTAGTTACTAACACTGGAACATGTTGACTATTCGGGAATCTGGATTCGACCTGTCTATTTATGTTGTATATATCTGTTATAGGTTTTGAGTGAATGCAAAGGTCTGTGGTATACGATCTGTTCCATCTTGCCGAGTAAAACGTGCCCGGATCTTTGGCGTTATATACAAGCACAAAATCGTTTGCTTCCATCCATTCGGTTAATTTACGTCCATTTTCGTCTTCTGCGTTATATCCCCAGCGCTGGGAATGACTGTTGAAATCTTCGAGGTATATGGACATTCTGTTTTCGAAGACTGGAAGCGGAGTAATTGGCCACTGGACGCTTGGGGGTTTGTACACGTTTATGATGGAGCATCCTTCAACTTCGATAGCGATTACGAATACATTATTTTCAGACGCCTTGTACTTCACCTTGTAAGAGATGATTGAGTTTTTGATGTAGGTAGCTATTCCATACCATTATTAACTAATAGCGCATGGCAAAATGTGACAATTAAATTAAAATGGGTCGAACAAGTTATATAAGATAACTAATTTCAATTTAAGACAAAACAGACAAGGAAATAGAATAGCAATCGGATGGAAAAAGTATCGGGCTTTGAAGGAAATATTTTTAATAAGAAAATGAGTCCATAATTAAAAGCGCAAGTATTTAATAGATGTATCATACCGACGATTACTTAATGGTCGTATAATATTAAGCAAACAAAAAAGTTACAAATTGAGCAGCGAGCGATGGAAAGGAAAATGTTAGGGGTTACAAAATTTGTTAGAATAAGCAAGACATTAAAAGCACAGTCGGATGACCTAATGGAGATAGAACTCAAATGGACATGGTGTGGTCACGTAATGCGAAAACAAGCAGATAGCTGGACCAGAAAATGCGTATAGAACGGATTCCGCTGGATAGGAAAAGGAAAATTCAAAGACCAAAAACACGATGGAAAGACGACATTGTTAAATTAAATATGTTGGGATCAATTGGATGCGGAAAGCGAGAGATAGAACGATTTGGAAGAAAATGGATGTTGGATATGTTTCTTCAAAGTAAAAAAAAAAAAAAAAAAAAAAAACGGTAGAGGCCTTTGCTCAATTTGGGCTATTATCATTAATTTTAATTAGTTTATGCGTGTATTTTTTCGATAATGTAAAGGCCTTGTTTATATATATATATATATATATATATATAAGTTTTCCAATTTTTATGTTTGTGTACGTATACATGTATACACATACTCTATGAATAACGTGGATTAAAAATACTTAGATAATTTTTAAATGACCTACTTCCTCAGAATGTACGAATCCCGAAGGTAACAAAAAGATACGTTGCATCAATTCTAAAAGAGTTACACATCAAGGATTATGCATCGAGCAAATAAAATAGAACTGCAATTGAAGAAAAAGACGTAACAGCCTCTTACTTTTCTACCTTACGACGATTTTCTATGTAAATCAAATCTATGCTAAAGTTCCAAAGTTTAAAGTCTAGCTAGTCGCATAATCGAAATAGCGATGTTTTATATGTTTGAAATAATTTATTACGAAGTCGTACATATAATAAACCCATTCGCTCCTTACCTGCGGCCGACGATGAAATCCGTATAGTTACAATTAAAATCGCATCATTCGTCGGGAGTTGCATAGAAATCATAGGCGTTATATATATATATATATATATATATATATATATATATATATATATATATATATATATATATATATATGCATGTATTACATAGCCATCATAAAGGGACTTAAGTTAATTTACGTCTGTCAGGTCTGGTGTTCAATGTTTGACAGTACTTACAAAAAAAACTCTGGTTAATGGGAAATCAATGTTGCAGGATATCATTAAGTGCTCTCCCGGATGGTGGGCTAAAAATGCACACGCATTTCGCACTAAATAATATTCTTCATATTTATGATGGTATTTCTAAATTATTAAAGAAATTTTACGATAAACGTATCGTGACAATAATTTCATTCGAGTAACCGGAGATTACTGTATGCTCGATCTCACACTAAATATAAGCGACGTCGTAATCAATCGCAGATTTTTGCTCGCACGACTGCTGTCTTCTCTATGTAGTATCAGATCTGTGTTGAACTAGTTCCACGTGTTAAATTTAATATACAAGTGCTAATATGTTTTTTATTTTTTTAATTTTTCCTATTGTTATTTTACTGTTATTTTCTTGATTATTTCTTTAGTTTTGTAAAGTCGATTGTATTTAGTTGCTCTAGGGTAACTTTAAGCGTACTCGACTTTTATAAATTATTCGTGATTTATCAAATTTTATATCCGAATAAAATCTTTTTCTACTTTTTTTTTTTTTAATTCCCAAAGACTGAAGCGTTACACATCTCTCTCTCTCTCTCTCTCTTTAAATAATAAATGTATAATTCTCCGAATTATATAATTCTTTACGAGCCGAGACCCGATTTTTTATTTCCCATTAAACAAACTATCGCGATAATATAATTCGAGATTTTTATTTATATTTTCGACGATGTCTTCTATAAATTATAAATTCTCCGACGAAAATTATATTCGAAATTTTCGGGTTATTTTCGATTCTACTAACAAACGTTGTTTGTCCGAGTTCTTCTTTTTATATACATTTAAAAAGACGATCGAGTTTATAAATTACGTTTTCTCGGATATAACGGTAGGCCTATAGAGGCGTTTACTTACGGCGACTAATAAATTTTCCTACGTCAATCCGAAAAAGGATATCGTTTCTAACTCGACCGAGACGCCTAGCGTAATTATTTATTCTAGGCGTGTATCGCCACTCGTAGGAGGATTGTAAAATGGATGGAAATTTCGAAAGCATTTGAAGAAATAAATAAATATAAATAAATAAAAAGAATTAACGCGCGAATTAAAGATCGATCGTGGAAGGTGGGGGTGAGAAAGGCAATAAAGTGTAGGAAATAGACGAGTGGAACTGGTTCGAACGGAACAAGAAGAAATAGGAAGTTATAAAATGAGAAATATAAACCGATCGGTAATGTCTGGAAGTATAATTTTATTATAATAATAATAATAATAATTATTATTATTATTTTGTTGATTTTTCTTATTATTATATTATATAAGTACTCTGTAAGCATTTGCGCGTACGACATTACAGGATCGATTAATAATAGAAAATGTATGTTTATCGGTTTGGCAGGTGATCACGATAGATAAAAATGTGTTTTAAAAACTCGCTAATGGGCCTCGTCTTCTTCAGATATATACGTGGGTAGGCGTGATCCCGATGATGTAGCGCGCGACAATGACCTCTGAACACATAATTATACGCGATAGGTTACATATGTATAATGAAATATCGTACGATCGTAATGACGATAATGACGATTACCTTTTAAAAACTGACAACAACGTAATTACTATTCTTATTAAGCATACGTACATTTCACCATCGAACATCAAAGATATGATTAATTCCGCTATTCCGTTTGTTTAAAAGTCGATTAAGTTACGACTACTGTTTTATTGATTTATTTATATATATATATATATATATATATATATATATATATATATATATATATATATATTTATATGTATATATAAGTATATAAATTATCGATAAAAAAGGTAAATCTAAATTGAAATGGTAAACATAAACGAAAATTACGATAATTACAAGCCCGACACACACATACGTAAAAAACTTAAAAAAATTACATATATACATGTATAAGTATATAAATTATCGATACAAACGAATATTATTATCGAACGCGTATTCGATTTTACAAAATGGTTCAATTGTTACTAATTACAGTATCACGTTGGGTTGGCTGTAAGGGCATCCCCATTTAAAAAAAATAATAATAAATAAATAAATAAATAAATAAATGGCTGGATTAAAAGAAAAAAGCTACACAATAGCGCAATTACGAAGCACACATACGAGCGACGTGAATTCGTGTTTTTTATTTTGTAAATCGAATTTTTCCGGAAAATATATTTTGTTTTTGGTAACACAACGCAAACCGCGTGCTCCATATTAAGTGTATACAACACGGGCGATTCGTTTTTGTCCCATTTCAGGTATCACGAAAACATAGAACGGGAAGGAGTGCGCTTTTTGCGTGGATGGTTATTCTCTCGGCGGCGCGATTCGATCACGCCAGTCTACAGAGAGTTTCAAAAGGAATTCAAAGTGATTTTTTGTGGGGATACCTTAATAACCGCGTTTACGGTATAATCTGGAAGACCCGAAAAGTCGGATTTCTGAAGAAATTTCAAAAATTCAGCCACCTATCCTCGAAGAATGTTGTAAAAAGACAACAAATGGGCGGTCATCTGAACGACATTGTGTTACGCAAATCACTGGTTTTCCTATTTTAAAATAAAACTACGTTCAAACATTTTGGTCGAGGAGTTTTTTTTCCAAAAACAACAAATCCGTCCATCTTCTCCGGGTTACGTAATTATAACTACTTCAGTCATTTCACTTCGTATATTTTCGGAAGTATAACCAAAAATAATGCCGGAGAGGAGCCTTTTCTTTTTTTTAATTTTATGCTTTTACGATCGGATTTTTTCCTTAAAATAATAATGCAGTTATAAAAATATTATTTCCGAAAGATCCCACACCTTAAATCGAAACTGAAGCATAAAATTTTAATTATATTTAAAACGTAGGCGGTAAGAAAAATACGTAATTTGGCTTTTGCGGATGACGTCGCAGTATTAATTAAGTTAATAATCTACTTGACAAAAAACATGTACGAAGAACGATCTATCTTTGCTTCTTGTAGTGGCATCTCCTCAGGGAGCTTGCCTACATCTTGAATTTTCTACCTATAGCGTCATATTATTTCTCATATTCCTTCCCTTCGAAGCATTACCATTTCGAGGCGTTTCCTTCCTCTAGGTGCTTTGCCTTCGATTTTTCCTCGTAGGAAAGACGCCGTTTTCCCTTATCTTACGCGCATTGCTATTTCGAGGCCACATCTCTCCAGAACTTCTTTATTAGTAATTTTTTCTGTTCGTGGTATTATCCTTCGCAAGGTCCACATTTCAAAAGCATCTAACCGTCTTATATTTCCTGCGGCCAAGTCCATTAGTCCATTTGATTAGACGGAAGAGCCAAATTCTAATCGTCGATAGAAAAACGCTTTTTGTAGCTTTTTCGTATATGAAAGTTTCTGCAGAGTTGAACTTTTTTTATTATGGTTTTATCTAAATTTAGTTATTTCGCTTTTTTATCTTAACAATGTTTTAATATGGATTTTGGGAAGTTTTCTTCTATGATTGTTTCAATTTTTTCTGGTCATTGTCGGAAGATTTTTAATTCCACCCATTAAAAACGGAACTTTATAAATCATTAGTGTGATTTGGGTTTTACTCATCAACGCCGGGCAGACAACTGAAACGTTATGGTTTGTTTTTAATATTTCGTTGTGAAACAGGTCGCCTTTTTGGATTTCTTCTTAGGCATTTGCCACTCTTCATTAGATTTGCTCGAACTATCGCTTTATCCTTGACGTTATCATAAGAGCAGCATGACTAATTTAGTAACGAACTGTAAGCTGGAAACTGCTGTAATAGCGGAAGCCACGTAAGTGGTGTTGATTTATATGATTCGGAATGCTTCATTTATTATTACATCTACTTTTTTTTTTTTTTAACACGGCAGCTATTGTATCAGACTGATGAACAATATTCGGCTGCTGAGTACATAAGCGCCGTGGAAGAAGTTCTGAGATATGAGCGCTCTGAACCTACGAGTCTCCTAATGAGATTTATATGTGTTTTTAACTTTTTGGATAAAACCGTTAGATGCTCATTAAATGATAAGGAGTGGTTTATTGCCTAAGTATTTTGTAAAGTACATGCTGGTTCGGCACCTTCAAATTTCACTATACATTCGATTTTTGCCATTCGGTTGTTGAGGTGGAAAAATACTGCCTCTGTCTTGTTTCGGTCATAATTTCCATTTGTGCAAGTACTTGCTAATTTGTGATACATTTCATTATTGATATACAATCATTCACGTCTTAAAACTAGCGCATAGTGAATATAAAAATAAAATATAAAAATATTTATAAAGGATATAAAATGTTAGAAGTGCTAATTTAGATATTTAGATACACAATATACAAAAATTATTAAAATATCGAAATATTATAACATGTATGGAACTTAAAATTGAATGAAGAAAAATCAGAAGCTATTTACTAGAACATCTACCTCTAACTGAAATAACAATAAATTCGAAAAGAATTCCTCGGGTCGAACAAGTTCGGTATCTAGCTAGATAGCAGACTAACTTTCAATATTACATTCGCTATAGCGCATAATGCGCACGCGTTTTCCATTATTTAACAGGAAATCGGGTCTCAGTTATGTAAATAATTAATTTATACGACTCAGATTAATCTACGTTTGCACTATATATTCATTGGTGTCCGATATAGTACATATAGGAAATTACGAGTAGTGCAGAATTTCGTCGAATGCTGCGCGATATACTAGAATTTCTACACGATCATTTAAACATCCCTTACATATATATTCATTTAATAATAAAAAAACCAAAAATATTTTATGAAAACTGTAAAATTCATCGAAATAAAACCATTCGAGTAAAATAAGGAATTACAATATGAAAAATTAAGAATACGTTATATACTAAGTATATCGTAGATTAAAGCACAGATTCTTGTAATTATTAACCTATCGTTAAGTATAAACATTTTTAAAGAGTTAAATTATTTCTAAGCAGATTGTTTTTTTGTTTTATTAATTTATCGATTTTTTAATTTTTGTTTTTCTCAGTGTGCCTATTTGTTCTGTAGGTGTTCTCGCATTATTTTCTTTAAATAATTTCAAAAGTATATTATAAGTTTTGTAAACATATTTGGAGTTGCTAAGGTTTATGTATAGGTACTTTTGGCTTTATGAAAGAAAATTGTTTTCAGTTTACGTGTAAAAAATATAATAAACATTTTTTCATTCATTCAAAAATTAGTAAATTGAATGTACAGTATAAAATAATCTGAGAGCGAATGTGGCGAACAACACACAATCGACAATCAGCAATATAAAATTTAGACGTAAACGCAGTAACACAAATAGTATAATAAAAACAAATAAAATCATCTGTCGAGTATAAAAATTATGAACTTTATACTTATTAGAACTAATTCTTCATTAAAATATATAATTTAATTTAATTTAATAAATTATTTTTCTCTATCGTTTATTTTGTCTAGTAATTTTCTTTGTTCAAAAATGTTTCTCAGTATGTAAAATTTTATAATTTTAGTTAATACGATTGGTTTTGTGTTTTAATTCTTTACAACGTACGATTTTTCATCATTCGCTTCGTATGAATTTAAATTCTTATTGTGAATTGTCTGCCTGTCTCTCCTATTCTTTCTGACATTAATCGCAATTTAATTTATATACTCTCAAATTTTTTAGTATATTTCTTTCGTTTTGCTGTTACTAATTGATTTCAATAACGCGTTATTATCGCCGAATCTACGTTATATTTGTTAATCATTTTTATTATATTATAAGTACGCCTACATCATTTATTGAACCTAAATGATTATTTTTGTATTTTTATTGTTATAAACTTTTTCCATATTTTTTATCCACTATAGTTGGACTATAGTTATTACTGATGATAAAGCAAATTTTTATTATGTTTTTTCTTTATTTACTTTAATTTGTTAAACTTGTTTTTGCTCTTTAAACTAGCTAATTTACGAATTTTTGAGCGGAATGAATCTTTAGGTATTAATATGTTTTGTTTGTGTAGGTGTATACGTGTTTACGAATTTTTTTTATTAATAAAGTTAATTTTTAAATCCGGAAAAAATATTTGTTGTAAATTTTCTATCTAAATTAGTATTTTTACAATTTATATTTTTTATAAAGTGTATACATTTTTTTATATTTTATTCTTGTGTTCACTCGGAAAGCTTTTTGATTTTTCATTAAAAGGTTAATTATTATTATTATTATACTTTTTTAAAACACTTTATCGATGTACGGCCTCGTGTTTGAAACTGCGTTAAAGACGTTCATTTAATAAAATACTACCAGCTTTCGAAATAAAGTTATCAAACTAACGATAGAGACTTTAAAAAATCTCATTCATTATCCAAGCACCGAGAGGAAGAAAATATAACGTATAGGCTAGAGAATCACGATATAATTAAATGTTGATATATCGAAGATCGTAACAAAATTATTACACGATTTATTCGCTATAAAAGCTTCGCAATAAAAAACATTTATAGCGATTAAATCGTGTTATAATTTTGTTTCGTTTACAATCACTTCAATACCTTCAATATGAAAGTGAGAAGACTAACGAGTAATCGAGCGTTCGATTTTACGCAAAAAAAAAAAAAACTAAATTAAACCTAGATTAGAAAACACGTCATTAGCTTGCGACACGTCATTTTCCTATCACGCGTCTAATTTACATATAAATTCTTCATGATTTATAGAATTTTGTATTGAAATTCGACTGATTGATTGATAGATGGTTGTAGAACTGATTGGTTGTATATTGTATGTAATCTTACAAAATAAATAGTTTTTCCGGTAAGTAAATATCCACCGTAATATCGAGTTTTCTTAATCCTTTCGGTAGCGATGTGTACGTGGAATTTTTAATGCTAACGAAATCGTTTATTTCCGGTTAACGTGAAAAAAATGTCTACATAAATACATCGAAAATTATCTTCAGTTCACCTAAGAAGCGATATTTTACAATTAACACCTCTATGAAATTTGTCATTTTGCGACAACCATTTACAATATTAACAACATTGTGTTATTATATTTTTCTTTTTCCATTTTTTTAAAATCTGTTCTGTGATACTCAAAAGTATGTTGATCCGCGATTGAAACTGTTCTTCGAAATGTAAATTCCCCCGTTACCAATCGCATTATCAATATATATATACATGTATCGACGGGATGTATTACAGTTCTACGTGTATGTAGTGCATAAATATACATAATGCTCTGACACGCCTACTCTAACCTTACCTATCGGCAATATTACTACTATTTTGTAAGGGAAAAAAAATGATGATAAATGGCTCTTAAGTAAGGAACAAGAGAGACTTCACTTAGCGAGTGTTGTAAAGGCGTAAAAAATTAAAATGTTCTATTTTAACGGTTAAAAAACGAGACTATATTTCATTTTTAAAACTAGCTCAGCTATATTGTCATTACCATTATCATTATTATTCAAATTATAACTATTATAATTATCAGTATTATTAAGCATAGCTACCGTGTAACGTTCGACCGACATCGAGGAAATTAAGGTATACGTCGTTATACAAGCAGATTCTAATCTATTTGTTCATGACTCCCCATATACTGATAGGTGGCCAGACGAACAGACAGAAAGATTATAAACTTAATATAATAGTTGTGAAAAGAAAGAAAAACCGGTTTCATTTCTTTCTTACATAAACTATATACATATATATATATATATATATCTATATACATATATATATATATATATATATAAATATATATATATATATATATATATATATATATATATATATATATATATATATATATATATATATATATATATATATATAGCGATTCAATTCACTAACTACCAACGTCCCGTTCAATATGCATTTTATTACTTTCTAGAAGTCCACGTTCGAATATCCTCTGTTTAACGTTACATATATTTTGCCATAAGGATGCCAAAATTGGAATCTACGTATAATATAATATACTAACTCCTCATTTGTATATTTTATAATATATACCGCTGCCCGCGGTGAACAATTCCTCTACTATTTTTTTCATTTATCTTCTTCTGGTCAAACGTTTGTCGACATAGTCACTATACAGGCTTTCTTGTTCGCTTTTGTGTTTAGGAGTAGATGAATAATATTTCTTTCAGCGAGCTTATTTAGTTTGAGTGATTTTTATAAGTCGCTTTATCCGCAAGCATTAATCATTTGAGGTTTAGCCGGAATCTAATTATGCAAAATTGAAACAGAACTCTCAAACACATGCATATATTATATATGTGTAGTATATATCATCATCGTCGTCATAGTACATAGTATATATATATATATATATCAGGATCTTAACAAGAAGCGGTATTTTCGCAGTCAAATAGAATCCCCGAAAATTAATAGGACATGCTGCAACTTCGTTTTGATTTAATAGAAGGGCTTCGAGTAATATGAAATAAAGTTGATGAACTTTATTTATTATCATAATTTAAAACATTATCGCTGGTTATAGAGTAGAAAATTTACGATTCGCATCAAAATTTGTAAACGCACTAGGAGTAGGAATAAGAAATGTCTAGAAAAAAAGAATATGAGAAAACGAATTAGGAAAAAAGGACAGCCCTCCCACACTTGGTGCTAACTGGAGAATGGCTTACTTTCGGAGTATCCGTTCTCTAAAGACACATATCAATGCTAAAGAGTCTGTCCTAACCTTTGCTATTAGGGCAATAGCAGGGCAAGATTTATGACTGCCTCGACTCGCCAGGACTTTCAACGGGTATTGTCGGAGTTTTAGCGAGCCATCATTCTCGTGGTCCCTCCAGTCTTATATGTAGTGTCACTATTGGAATCGCCTGCAAATGAGACTTTCCGCCAGTAGCGGCTACTGGTCCAGTTAAGCTTTCTGGACTTATTCGCTGCAATCTGTGGACGCTTCCCGTTCCGGTTAGAGCTCCGGCTCCCTCCTACAGATACAAAAGTACCCTCGAAAACATATATGCGTACACGTATTTAAGAATTACTCTCGTTTAATTTAATATATATGTATATAAATTTTATATGCAATAGATTGAGCCTTTTCGTATGTATTCGATTCATAATTTTTAAATATTAGCCAATTAAAGGACTTAGCGGCGAAAAACTTAATAGTCTTATTGCCGCTAGTTGGAATCGAAACTTCAATCGTCCGGAACGCAATGGACAGCTCTAGTAATAATTTCATGACAGCTCTAGTAGTAATTATACCATTATGACATTATAATTACTAGAGTTGTCCATTGTGTTCCGGACGATTGAAGTTTCGATTCCAACTAGCGGTAATAAGATTATTAAGTTTTTCACCGCTATCTAACTCCTAATTATCAAGGTGTGGCACGCCACTTAGTGTATAACGTCGTATACTTGCGTCGCGTATAATTAGCCCATTTGAATTTTTTCGCACATTACGTTCAGTGGAAAAATGAACAATGTGACGAGGATGAATAAAATTAATGTCGATTTATTTATTTATTACGGTGATTTAATTACAAACATTAGTTAAAATCACTAAAACTTTATTTTCATGAAATTCGCAAAGCTTTTCGGCAATTACGCCATTATCGAGAGATAATTAAATTTAGATAAAATAAAGATTTAAAAAATAGAAACACAATATATAAATTTGTGAACTTATAGTTAGTTTCTACTTTTTAAATCTTTATTTTTATCTAAACTTAAATATCGCTTGATAATGGCGTAATGGCCGAAAAGCTTGGAGTAATAAAAAATCGATACATTCCGCAATCTAAAAATTATTACAGCGATGCACGAACAATCGATAAAAGTAGGATTTATCACGAAATTTAATATCGTCTGTTGTAATATTTTTAAAAAACTTATCGACTAGTTTTCTTCATCTTCTACAATATTTTTTTCTTTTTATATATAATTTTTATCGAGTATTCGACGCGAAAAATAAAATATAATAACAGCTTTCGAAATCGGTGTTGGCAAATTAATTGCACGATCTAAGTTTGAACCGCGTAAGAATTTATTTTCTAACCAAATCAACTATTCCTATAGCTGATCGGTAAGTAAGTACCAGTAACTAATAAACTGTATGAAGGCAATCACAAATCGTCTCATGTCGGATTCGCGAAGCTTTTAACGTATGATGACCGATTTCTTTTTGTTAAGTCGAACTAATATATTCAGATTCAAAATTTATATTTCCCCGATGACTTAAATAAGTCGATAGAATCCAACATGTTCCCAGGTGCTTTTGAACTAATATAACATATTTGAAACGCTAAGACAGATTAGATGCGAAAAGCAATAGATCAACTTTCAACTAAATTGGATGTTATTCAGAAAGTTCAACATTAGCCATTATTTTAACGAATTGTATACATAAACACATTCTCTAATATATGTTTCACATAATTCAAATGCGTATATGTTTTTTATATTATATATATATATATGTATGTATGTACGGTTTGTGGTCTTTGTTTTCCTTATAAATTTTGTCTTATTCTTAAAGCGGTAACATTAACCAGACGTTCAGTTTATCGTTATTATTATTGTTATTTACAAAAAATTCTATATGGATGCTGTTTTATTCGGATTAAATTTGTCGTTATTAATACGCTACATTATATTATACAAGTATTATAAATTACGCAGATAAGTAAACAAAATGTCTAGCGAGAGAACCGAACTGCAAATAACTCGTAAACGACCTGTTTTATATTTCTTCTCCGTCCCACGCCTATTTTTCCCCCTCACTCTTCGTCTACTCTATCTGTTATCAGTCGACGAATAGCTCATTTCAGCGGCCTAATTTTATTTTTCATGTTTCATTTTTCATTCGTCAAAAACGTACGAAATGATAAAAATATCTCGATGTCGTTTAAAAATTTGATTTTTTTTTCGGGCTCGAGCGCCGTTAGAGTAAAAGATTTTGACGGGACATTCGAACAGATACCGCGAAAGGGAAATTTTTCGATTATGTAATAAGGGAGTAACGCAGCTGAAATCCGTCAACTCGTTTAAATGATTTATAGTTTCGAGTACAAACCAAAAGAAAAAAAAAAATATTTTTCCTTAACGATTTCCACGTATCGTCTTTTTACGTGCTGGTAAATTTGAAACGTTCTGACGATTTACAAAATTACGTTTGTTATCATCGTAACAGATCAACGGTTACATCAAACGACACGAGCATATCAACTTAGATTTTATTTACATATATACATATATTATCCCTGTGTGTGCCTGCTTTATTTTTAACAATTTGCGCTATTTCGCATTTATTATGACTCGAGCATAATTAGGAATGATATTTTGAACACTTATTTTTTCACTTTAATCGTATTTTTTTAAATATTGTATTAATATAGCTATCGCATCGTGTAAATATTTTATTCTTAAGGTATTATATAATTCCTTACCCGAATCAGGTTTCATAATTTAAAAAGTTTGGAATGTAATAATTTTTTTAAAAATGATAACAAAAAGGAATTAAAATCACTAAATTTTTTTTTAAATGAAAGATTACTATGTTACTATAATTTGGGTATTATCGTTTATGTATAAATTTTATATTGTCGGACGTTTTTTATTTATTTCTATTTTATTGCGTTATTGTTTGTGTATAAATTTTATATTGCCGATCGATTTGTTTTCCACATTCACTATCGGATTATTATTTAAAAATACCGTCTTATCACTTTTATAATGCGTGTAAATTGAATGTTTTTTCACATTTTGTACCTCTATAAAATTGTATATATTTTTATAATCTATATTTTTTAATTCACTAGATAATAGCTTAACATCCGAAAAGTTTTGTGATCTTTCATTAAAAAAAAACAAGTTTCAGTAGTTTTAACTCCTTTTTTTTTTTTGGTGAAATTACTCGGCCGAGAAACAGTTAACTAGTTAATTGAAGAAATTAAAAAAAAATTATGATCACTGAAGGAAACGTCACCGGAAAACGCCGAAGAGGTAGGAGAGGGAAAACCTGATTTTTGAAAACACGACGGAATAGACAGGTCTCAACACAGAAGAAGGCTTCTGCAAACACTATCTAGATCGGAAGCCAAACTGATAATCGCCGACATCTATCGAAGATGTATGGTACATGAAGAAGAAGAAAAAAATTATAAAAGTATCGACGAGTTATAAAAATGACATCGCATGATAGACATCGCGAATAGAATCAAAGAGGGATGAAGCGTTAATTTATAAGAATTACAGGAAAAAACAGTATGGAGGGAAAACACCGTGAAAGAATAACTTATTAAGTAAATCCGTAAACACCGACTTGTAAATAATAAATAATTAATATGTTCTCTAAAATTAACGCTACTCCGATTGGTACGATGAATATAAGCAGAATTTACAAGATTAAAGTTCAAAGCAACTATAGAATGACCGGAACGTAAGTAGATATGCGGCATACGTTCTGGGACAAAGGAATTTTATAGACATATATGTGGATATATAGACTGTTGGTTGATGGGTTTTTGGTCAGGTGGGGAGGGGCAGGGTGAAGGGTAATAGTGGAATGTTGGTTTGTGGGCGGAGCTATGTGTGTGTGTGTGGTGATAGACACGTGCACACATACACACACACACACACACACACGTATGCACATACACATATATGTACATGCATAGGCAGTTGCTTGATGAGGTTGTTGTGGCAGGTTTTCGTCGTCCGAGCAGAGTGTAATTAGTTTTTCGATCTTATTATTTCTTTCATACTCTCTTTAAGTCAAGCACACACACACACACACACACATATGAACATACACATATATATGTACATACATAGGCCGATGGACGTATGCACATACACATATATATGTACATACATAGGCTGATGGGGTTGATGTGACGGGTTTTCATTGACCAGTAGAGTGTAATTAGTTTTTCTTTTTCTTTCTTATTATTTCTTTCTTACTCTGTTTAAGTAATGCGTACACGTACACACACACACACACACACACGTATGCACATACACATATATATGCACATACATAGGCGGATGGGGTTGTTGTGACAGGTTTTCGTTCTTATTATTTCTTTCATACTCTCTTTAAGTCAAGCACACACATGCATTCACACACGCCGATGCGCGTATGTGTATTCATTTGCATTATTTCTGAATTGAAAGGAAAAAATAACGATTTGAATTTTATCGCACACGATTTTAAATATTATCTCGAGATATGCAGTGGCGCTCTCTTATGTGTGAAACGTAAATCAAAATATCATGATTTATCACGAGATAGCGCTGATATATATATAAACTCCTTATCTATTTACATGGTTCAAGCAGATTTCATTCTCCCCCTCATTTCTTTCCTAGATGATACAACGAACGATATCTCTCACACACACATATTTGACCAATATACTATTTATCTTACGGAAATCGTTATCAAGCATTATTAAAAATATTCCTTGTTTTTTTTTTTTTTTCCATTTTTTACGAGATAATAAATGTGAACTACACAATGTATACTTAATGGATAAATGGTAGGACATTAATGTTACACTTTAAAGCATTAATTACAATAATATACACGATTTATTTGTAGAATATAATTTTAAATAAATTTACAAAGAGTTATTTACACTGCTTACACATATAGTTAACGATTCAGATCCAATATTTTTTTAATTACATCTTGATTAATAGCGTGTGGGATATTTTTTGATTGCAAGTCGCTTACAATGATTTGAATTTTCTCGAATTTGCTATTCAAATCAAATATTTGTTTGATATTATCCTCATTTTTCATTTTGAAGAATGTAAGTTCATTTAAATGCTGTTCAAATTCGTTTTGAAGTTTATTTAATTTTTGCATCATAACAGTTTTTAATGAATTAACCGAAGACTCAATATCTTTGTTCAATTGAGTAGATGCTTTTTCAAGTAACTGCTGTAAATAAATCATCGCAGTATCTAGTTGCAATTTTATAATACAGTCATTATCATCAATTGCTGAAGCTGCATTAGCTACACGTTTTCTCGTCATATTAGTTAACGATTCTTCAAATGAAATATATTTCCAAAGATGAAATAATAAAAATTGTTTAAATTCATCTGAAGTAATATATCGCTTTATATATTTTTCGCAGTGAAATAAAGATATCACATCCGATTTATTTTTGGGAATTTCTTCTTCTGTATTGAGATTTTTAATTCGTTTCGCGTTTAAATTAAATGCACCATCAGTATCTAAATAAAGAATATTTTTCACGCAGTTATACGAATGAATTTTACTACTAGTTTCATTTCGAATAAATGATCCATCTTTATGTAGTGACATCTTTTTTTAAGACCCAACTATTTTCTGATGGTGGAAATCCTAACCACTTTACAAATACTTTGTCACCTTTATTTCGCAAAACACGTTCTATTAAAAAAAAGTTTGGAAATGAAGTAGGTGATATTTCTTCGCGATAGAAAGTGCCTTTAATGATATTACCTTTCTGATCTTTTAACGAGTAAGTGATGGGATTTGTTAAATGAACCTTATGTATTAGAAAAACTTCACTACTCCAATTAGCGGTATATCCTTTGTCAAAAACTGTTTTAACTTTACTGATTCTAACTGTATCATTTTCTTTATATATATGTTTTTTTTTTTTTTAAATTTACATTAACTTTCCACTTCTCCTTAGCTAAATTTTGAGCTACAAGATTTTCTACTTGTTTCGTAACATCAACTGGACGAAAATGTGTGGAATGATGAACTGATGAATTGTATTCTTTTTCAACTTTATTTAATACACCACCGTTTCCTACCCATTTAAATTTGCCGTAAATACCAAATTGTTTCCACAATTTTGTTTTTAAAGTTCGATTTAATCTTTCCACAATACTCGCTTTTAACGAAGAGTAAGTACTGTAATGATTTACATTATACTTTTTCATTAATATTTTCATATTTTTATTAAAAAATTCTTTACCATCATCAGTTTGTAAATGGGTGGGGATACGATGACCATCATTAATGGCGCGTTTAAAAATTAATTCTACAGCTCGTTTCATTTCTATTGCATTTTTATTTTTTATCGGTTTGCACCACGCAAATTTACTGAAACAATCTATCACTACTAAAATGTATCTATAACCTCGATTGAAATGTGCATATTTAATCATATCAATTAAATCAGCCTGCCATAAGTCATCAATACCGTACAATTTTACTGGACAACGCAAATAATGTACTCTAGCAGGTTTATACAATTCTTCAATTAATGATATTTTATCAGTATGTAGCGGCATCATTCGGTTTTGCTATATATCCGTTTTCTATTAATTCTTCTTCAATCGCTAAAATTTCGTTATTTACACTATTATTACCCGCTGATTTAGAAGCGTGTAAAAGAGCTAGCCTTTCTACTAATTCGTTCGGATCATTCCAATATTCATAATTTATACTTTTGTTCTTTAGTACTCGCATAAAACTTCCTTTTCCAGTTTTAGTAAACATCGGTTTTATTACAGTGTGATATTTATGCGAATCGCTAGACTTTAATCTTAAATTGCTTCTTAAATGAGCACCTGTAGCAGTTAGTAATTTTTTGTACATTTTTAAATCATCCGCCGTATATTCATCTTTTTTAACTCTTTTCACCGTTAATAATTTTAATAAACCAGGGCTAACTTCTATTTCTCCTTCACTCCAAGTAGGCGAATGAAGAAATAATGTTCGATTATTTTCATTCCATGTGATTGGAGTATTTCCTAATTGGTAGTTTCCTGTTTTAGAATTATATCGAATTCCATAAATTTCATCTGAAAACGTGTTATTCTCATTTAAATCAACAGTTTTTTCTTCTTTTTTTATTTCATCAACTCGCGTATGCGCTTGATCATCATCATCATTGTTTTTTTCTTTAATATTTTTTTTCTTTATAACTGATTCAATCTCTCGCAATGGTTCTAAAATAGGATTAAATAAGAGAGAATTTTCACGATCCTGCATAAATTTCGCTTCAACAAGTTCCTTTTGTTTTTGTTTAATGTCTTCTCTGAGTTTAGTCAATGTTTGTTTTACAGCAATTTCACGATTTATTTTATCATTCATTTTTAAAATCATTCAAAAACAATGAATTTATCAATTCCTTTTCTAAATCGACCGCTATTTATACCATTTTCTTTCGAAATTACTAAAAAATTATGCGAATTATCATTCCAACATTTACGTGAAATATCTTTAAATGATAAGTATGAACACGCGTCCGAAGCATGTTCGTCGTATATATGTCGTAAATTCACATCATCTTGAGGAAACACAAGAATAAAATTAGAATTATCCCGAATCATGTGTTTTGGTATTTTAACATACGTTTGACATAAATAAAAACAGTCAACATTTCTATGTCTGCTTGTTGCGAAATAATCTCTTATTATATTACCCGTTTCGTTGCTATTGCAAGAAATATCATCAAAAATAAACACTGAATCGGTTATTACATTATTAGGAAGAGGGATGTCTTTTTCATCGGAATAAGCATAATATCCAATATCCGGTGCGAGAGGACTAAAAATTTGATCTAATAGCTTATATTTAGGTTGGAAAAGAGATGTGGCAAAGATATAGACATTATTAAATTTTAAACCATTTCTGTGTAATAATAAACTAATCATCGCGTTTGTTTTACCACTCCCGCTCGGTCCAACAATTAAAGCACGAACATGTGACGGAAATAAAGGACCATGTTTAAGAAATTTATTATTTTCACTCGCTAATAAAGTTGATAAGACATCATCTTCGATTGGTAAAGTAGGTTTTTGTTCGATAATTTTCATGACTTCATATAATCGTATATAAATAAGAATCAACTTATTTCAAAGTAATGTATAAATATATATATATATGTCTGTGTGTGTGTGTGTTGATTAATATGAAAAAGTTTATTGAACGAGTTAACAATTGTCAGCGTGCAGGTGGTAATTTAGTGAATAAATTAATTGATAAACTACCAATAGAACTTCACATACCTGGATATCAGTTTTGTGGACCAGGTACTAAATTAGAAGATAGGATAAGCAGAGGTGAACAAGGTATTAATCCTTTAGATCACGCTTGTAAACAACACGATATAGCTTATAATCAATTTCACGATAAAAATAATCGAAGAAAAGCTGATTATATACTTGAAACTGCTGCAAAAAAACGTATTTTAGCTAAAGATTCATCGATAAATGAACGAGCGGCTGCGATATTAACTACGGGAGCAATGATAATGAAAAGAAAATTAGGTGCGGGTGTTAGCCGAAGGGGAAATACAACTTTTAGGCAAATACTGCAAACAGCTCGTAAAGCTGGAGCTGGTGAAAAATCAATTCGCGGTAAAATTAGGAAAATGTTAGCAGCTATTAAACATATAAAACCGCAAAAGAAAACAAGATTTCGAGTAATAGCTGTGAATAAAACAGGTGGAGTTTTACCTTTAGTCCCAATATTGACTGGTTTGTCCCTATTAGGCGCGCTCGGATCAACATCATCAGCAATAGCGACAGCTGTTAAAAATGTAAATGAAGCTAGACAAAGTTTTAAAAATGGGGCGGGAATTAATCAACGAATTGGTAAAGGTCTTTACTTACGACCATATAAAAATGGACTGGGTTTGTTTATAAATTCTCAATCCTCGAAAAAACAAACGAACAAAAAAAAAAAAAAAAGTCAGATATTTGAAAAATTAAAAATACCAGTCAATCGACCGTTATCCGGATATGATTTATATAAATACGCGAAACAGTTAAATATTCCTCAATTTAGAGGAGTTTTTGATAGAGACACATTACCTTCAAAACCAAATAAATATGAACGTGCAATTGTTAATCTGGATGATCATACAGGAACTGGTTCACATTGGGTGGCCTATATAAAGCGCGATTGTTCAATTTACTACTTTGATAGTTTTGGTAATTTACTCCCTCCGAAAGAATTAATAAAATATTTTCAACAGGATTCTACAAATATTTATTATAATAGAACTGCTTATCAACAATTTAATCAAGTTAATTGTGGTGAACTTTGTTTGAGATTTTTATCACATTGTTTACCATGACGAGCAAATCCTATTTATTTCAACTTACTGGTAAAGGGGGTAATATATTATCACAAGATATTTTTCCACCAATAAGCTTACATTCTGAAAAATCACACAGCGTTGGTCTAGTTTCTTTTACGACATATAATTCGATTTTCAATATAACTGATAATTGTAATAAATTAAAGTATTACGAAGCTGATGATAATTCTTATGCTACTCCGCTAGAAATAAAAATTGAACCGGGTAATTACGAAGTAGCAGATTTAGAAGAATATTTGAAACAAAAACTTGATCCCACTCTTTCATTGAAAGCAGATCATAAAACTCTTCGCACGCGAATTTCATGCAGTAAACATATAAATTTTAATTCACCTAATAGTGTTGGTGATTTATTAGGATTTACTCCTACAACGGGCGTATTAAAAGGCGGTCAAGAACATATTTCACAGTTGACAGTTCAAATTTCTAATATCGATGTGATTAATTTAACGTGTAATTTAATATCGAATACCTATAAAAATGGAGCTGAGGCGCATATTCTTCATTCGTTTCCTCTAAGCGTTCCAAGTGGATATAAAATTATCGAACGACCGCAGAATATTATATATTTACCAGTTTTAGTGAAGTGTATTAGTAATATAACGGTAACTATCGAAGATCAGAATAGTAATCCAATCGATTTTAAACAAGAAGTGTTAACTGTTACTATTCATTTGAAAGAAGATTCATAATGATTATTAAATACAATCAAAGTAGCCTTAGAAAAAGTATAAATAGAGATCGTATTAGTAAAAATGATATTGTATCTAAAGTGAAAGTTGGTTATTTTAAAAGACTAAATAAATCTAATAAACAAATATTAAAACAATTAGGTTATATTTTATTGTAACGAATAAATATGATGGATAGCAGCATATTACAGTTATCTCAATCGGATATAGTAGAAGATGATGGATTATCATCTGTAGAATATCATTTACACAAACCTCATACAGCTAATTTCAACCCAAATGATGAAATAAGAATTCCGATTTATCATAAAGATTCGCATGTATTAATATCAGAAAGTTGTTTAATATTGGAAGGATATGTAAAAAAAAGTTGCGATTTTGTTTTTGGAGGACCGTTATTTCTCTTCTCAGAAATCCGATATGAAATGAATGGAATTGAAATAGACAGAAGTCGTAATCCCGGCATCACTTCATTAATTAAAGCTTGTCTTTCTATGCGTGGCAAAAATGAAGAAAATGCGTATTCCACATCATTTTTAAATCCTAATATGGAAGCTAATAAAAAATCTTTATTCGACTCTACTAGTGAACCAGATAAAAAGTATTTTTCATTCGCGATCCCATTAAAATTTATTTTAGGCGTTTGCGAAGATTTTAAAAAAATCGCGATTCAAGTAAGACATGAACTTGTACTATTACGTGGAACTCAAGATATTAACGCGTTGTACTCTTCCTCATTAAATACGAGCGATGTGATTGTTACATTAGAAAATGTAGCTTGGTATGCCCCTTTCATTCGTGTAAGTGATGTTGCACGTATAAGTCTTTTAAATTATATAAAAAGTTCAAAAATGTTACCAGTACGATTCAGAAGATGGGAACTTCACGAATATCCTGATTTAGCGCAAAGCACTCATCATAGTTGGCTTTTAAAAACATCCTCAAATGTAAATAGACCACGATGCGCAGTCGTTTTCTTTTCAGAAAATAAAAAAAATCAGTTAAATAAAAACTGTAGTAAATTCGATCATTGCAGCATTACTGATTTGAAACTATATCTAAATTCAATTTATTATCCTTATGAACCTTTGAATTTAAATTTTAAAAAGAAAAAAGTTATGTTGTTATATTTAATGTATAGCAGATTTCGCAGTTTATATTATGGAGATCAAGAATGCGCACCTATTTGGAATGTAGAAGAATTTATCAATGATTATCCATTATTTGTGATAGATTGTTCTTATCAAAATGAAAATACCGCTAGTAATTGTCCTGTAGACATCAGATTAGAATTTAAAACTGAAACTAATATAAAAGCAAATACAAGCTGTTATGTTTTATTATTTCATCACGCAAATTTTGCTTACAACCCAAATAATGATATTGTAAAACGAATTATCGAGTAATGAATAAATGAAATTTTATTTTTGTGAAGTTTTTATTATTTATTTTCATAAAAATTTTTTAAACACGATATTAAATTATTCATCGCAATTCTTAAACATAATATTAAACTATTCATCGTAATTCTTAAATATTAATTTATGTGAAAGAAGCTCTTTTAGTACATCTCGCAATTTCAGATTGTGAGAAGTTATCCAAATATGACCGTGTGCGAGTGTGTGAATATTATCTGGTAAAATATAACGTTTATCATCATTACAACTTAACGCTAATTTCGTTTGCTTAACGTTATACATTTTATGCTTAAAACTACGTATATTAGTGAACGATCTATAATAAAAACTTAACGGTACCGAGTAATTTTCTAAACAAGATACATAATTCTCAAACGATATTTCCGATTTAATAACAGCTTTTGAAATGCCTTTACATTTTTTAATCGGTGTGTCTAAATTAAAAATTTTAAATGAATACATTTTACTTCGTAATCCAACAAAGTGAGTAATTGGTAATCCATTTGTTTCGTCCTTAAATTTACCAAGCACCTTTTTATTTATTAAGTTAAAACATTTATGATTTGGATCATAATCAGATGTATCAAAATGAACTTGTAAATGGTGATTTAAATCATCATAAAAATCACGTGTACGTATATTATAAATAAAACTATCAGTATCCATATAGATTAAGTTAAGATTACGAGTACTATAGTGATGTAACATAGTATTATAATGAAAATCGTACATTATTGTTTTACTTATATCTAATATAGCCAAACCTAAATATAATGGTTTGTTAAAATAAATAGTTGTTTTTCTTAAATGAACAGCGACTAAAAAAGGATTTTCGGAAAATATTGTTCGGTCTTTAAAAACTGATTTTGAAACTAAACGAGAAAATTTGGTTTCATCCGCAATCAATTTTATGTTTCTTTGTTTGCGTACATTTTCTAACGATTTACCGAAAATGCTATTGTTTAATAATTTAAAAAAATCTTTTTCAAATTCATTTTTAGCTTGTTTGCGTAAATTAGTGTTAAGATCTATATATTCTTTTAACCATGGAGATTGGTTAAATCGAATACACCTATGAATTTTTTTTAAATGTAGACCAAGATTTAGAGCTTGTTTTAAATTTCGATAATGTAAAATATAATTTGATTTATCTTTTAAATCGGCTATTAATTTTTTTATATTACTATGCGCGTTGATTTGTTTCGTTTCGGGACAGAGCGGCAAGTCGTTATGTAATTCGTGAAGGTGAGATGGATACTCTAAATCGACTTCTAAAAAATAACCTATCGGAGAATCATCATTTACTTCTGTTATATTTAACGCGTCAATTTCGTTTTTATCTAACCATTGAAAACCACCAGTTGGAAGTGGCGCGCTCATTGCACACCCATATAAATTATTCGCATCTAAATACATCAAATAATTTTCTTCTATTCGATCTTTTTCCTCATTAATATATCGATTATTCGCTTTTGCATATCGTTGATTACACTGAGTTAATCCACCGCGTATTCCTGCTTCACAAAACAATACCATTTCGTAATCCGTCATTAATTCTAATTTAATGCGAGTTTTTTTTAACATCGCGGAAAATGATAAACCTGGTGCTGTAAAAACGTGAGCAGGATCAATTTTATATATGCGGAAACAAATATTTCTAAAATTTTCATATACATCCGTTAATAATAATACATCAGTTAATAAATAAATATCGCTATAAGCCCCGATTGATGATACTTTGGTGGCTTCCCACACTTTTTGCGCGTGTTGATATTGTTCAATCGAAATTGTTGACTTTGTAAGTGAACTATAAAAAGCTTCTCGTGGTGGCAACGATGTTTCTTCTAAACGGGACCATCGATCGCAGTATTCATAAGGAAACACTCCCTTGCGAGAAAGTAACGGCAACAAATCGGGTGAGATATGTGATGAACAATGATAGAAAGCATTAGATGGGAGATTGTCCGTAAGTTTCTCTAAACTGCAAGCTAAAAAACGAAAACTATCGATAAATCTGATTTTCATTGTGGAAGAAACCGATTTACTGAAAGAGATGTAACGTTCTTCAGTATTTGGTATTATATCTATATTTCCCTCATCATCTCCTAAGTGGCGACAAATTAAATGAGCATCATATCCCGATAAATTATGCAATATAACGGGTAAAAAGTAAGGCCGTTTGAATAATAAATTACATTTATTATGTGCCGCTCCTCTAAATTCTCCCGTAAAATGGTTATGATCGCGAACTTTTTTATTTTCTTCATCATCATCAAAATTTTCTCCGCAGATATGACATGACGATGATCGCTTAAACTGTTCTTCTTGCTCTGGTGAAATTTTCATTGGAACAATCGTTCGATAGCGAGCATCGATATCGAGCGCTTTCTCTCGAATTTCTTTACAAAATATTTTCGCGGCATCTTTTCCCCGATAAAGTCGCGGTTGATGAAATATTTCGTTTGATATTCTCGACACGATGTAATAACAGAAACTCATTGGTGTGTGTGATTGAATTTTTCTAACATTAGAATTAACGAAATTAGGTCTGCGTAAACTCGTTTCTTCTTCTTCTTCAGTATCTTCTTCCACATCATTTATGATATTATTATTATCATTTTCAACAGGCTCTAATAAACATTCAAAATCTGCATAAACAACAAACGGAATAAATTCGCTTTGTTGGTAATTTCTAAATTTCAAAATAATTTTGTCTCCTTCCGGCATTTTAACTCTAGCAGGTTGATGATTCGAGCAAAGTTTACGATGTTGAATAAAACGAACTTCATCTTGAACAAACCATAAACATTTTCGACACATAAACATTCGTTTATGATATTTTGTTAATTGACTACGTACGAGTCTTTCTAAATTTTTTATGAAACAATAATGGAAAGTTTTTCCATTTTTTAGCAATAATAAGTCCGTGTGATCTTCCCGTTCTTCATTTGCGATTCTAATTGGATAAACTAGATTTTTTTCATCGAGACCATATACATTAACTGAAGACGATGAATTATTTTTTTCAAATATATTAATAGCATCAATTTCAACAGGAAACTTCAAATCTAACCAATTATACTTTTTATCAATATTTGATGATAAATACTGCGATACTCGTTCACCATGATTAGAAATAAATTTTGATAATAAAGCGTACTTAAAACAGAATTCATCTTCATTTTTCACATTAATAATTGCTTTTTTATTAGCGATACTAGGTGGGAGAGGTAACCAACTAGATGCGTGTAATGGAAAATATTTATTTATTCTCAGTTCAATATAGTCAATTTTATCAATACTCCATCCTGAATTTTTCGCATTTTCAAAATTTTCTATCGCTAGTAATATAGTTGCAGACTGAGTTTTAAACCATTCTTGAAGATTACTAGCTGCAAATAAAATTTGATTTTTTGTAGAAAAAAAGGCGGGACATTTAATTTGATTATTTTTTATAAATGGTTTATTAAACCAACAAAGCAACATTAAATTACATTTTATTCCATTACCGACATTATCCGATATTAGTCTAATTAACGCGGACTCAATTAGACTAAAAAATGAAAGAGGACTGATGAATTTGTCTGAAGTATTTTTTAATTGATACGTCATCAATCTCGACTTATACTTTCTATGAATTTCGTTAATTACGAATTGTGGAACATTCGACATCCTAAAACAAATACCGCGTAATTAAACTCAGAAATGAACTATCTTTCTTAAGTGATATTACTGTTTTAAAGGAAGGAAGAAAGAAACACATACTTTTATAGTTTATATTAATACTAAGTAAAATTACACAATTATTTATTTAGATTACAAACAAAACAATCTTTTCTTAATACAGGATTCATTGAACTAATTGAAAGAGAATCGGGCACGTCATAGTTATGATGAGATAAACATGGTAAACATGCTTTAATTTCATCTTTATTCGCTATCGATTCAGGCAACCAATTATATATATCACATATTTGCGAAGAAAATCCATTTAATAATAATTGAATAGGGATATCCGCAAACACATTTTTAGGATGTAATACACTTTCTACAGGTTTCACTACATCTGTATACCATTTAGATAATAGATGAACATTTCGTAATGCGCAAATATTATCACGCGCGCGATGAAAAGGGCAATGAATACACTGCGAAATAGCGTGATACTTTTTCGTTAACGTTTTTAAAGCAGGTGCACCGAAAATTTCTTCCATGTTTAATACAGAATATTTTTCTATTCCCGACGTAACTAATAATTGCGACATCCATTGAATTTTTTCATTTCCTTTAACTAAAAATATTAATTCTGGTCTACTCGATAAATTAAATAATTCTGTTAATTCGGAAAATATTCTACCATAAGGTACTCGCCCTGATTTCCACTCGAGTCCATGATGATTAAATGTATTCCATTTATTGCTTGCAGTTGTTTCCTTTGAAAAATTATTAATTGATGGCGGCGCATAAAGATTATGATGTATGTTATCTCCATTTAAATTTAGAATTGCTAATTCTTTAACAATAAATCGATTATCATTATCTTTAAAACCTTGCAAATCAACGAAAAATATGCTAGGTTTTTCATTCGTCGAATTAATTTCATTTTTAGAGTAAGATGATAAATTTTTACATTTATTATTACCGAAAAACGAAGAGAACATTTTAATCTGCTCTAACGTAAATGAACACGAAAATGGCTATCACTTAACTAATCTATTAGCGTAGAGTGAATATAAAATTTCATATGAAAACCTATTTATAGTTTACTATTACTTAACGTAAATTTATTACACAAATTCAATTGCATCATCATCATTATTGCACACTTTTATTCACACAGTTCACAATTTATGAAAAACTTGTCATGCAAACAAATCTGGTGTAAACATTGAGCGTGATTACAAATATAACAAAGACAATAATATTCATCATGCTCACACAGACTATGTCTAGCACATCTAATTATTACGCTTTTGTATTCTTTTTTTTCGTCTATAACAGAAAATAAATAAAATAATGAAAAATAATTCCGCAAGTATTAAAATTAATTTATTTCATCTGATAAATTTTTAAATAAATGAAAAAAAATTATTTATTACATTAGAAAAATTTCCCATTACTTACATCGCGAGTAAAAGAGTAGTATAATTTAATTTACATATCCATTTAATTTAATTATACTAAACTAAATTATTATTATTATTTTTTGCGTAAGAAAAAGGTTAGCATTCCTTTCACAAATATATATATGTATATATAGAAGTATCTTACTTTAACATATTAAGAATCGCGTTATAATCAGATTTTATTTCTTCTGTCTCAGCGCTGTGTTCTGGATCAATCCATTTTAATACGAAATTTTCTTTAAACAAATTCATTCTTTCCATGATTGTTTTTTTCGCGATCCTGTACGGTAATTGGATCACTAACCAGTTTTCGTATTTTTCCTTCACATTTACTCCAGAAAAATTCATCTTTACCACAATTTCTAATTGATCGATATTAATTTTTGATGAAGGGCTTAATTCAAATTTCCATTTCGATGTTTGACCGGAAAATGATTTCGAAGTACCTTGTTCAGCCGACATATCTATGGATAAATAAATTTTATTTCATCAGTAATTTGATTGAAACAAAGAATACATAATATGATTTCACGCAGGTAGAAATAAATACATTCACTCACCTACATATCACGAACACTTCATATTTGAATGAAGTTAATAAGAAAATATAATTTCTTTTAAAGTTTTAGAGTATGAATGGGTGATTAAAAACGTCGATATTAAATTGCGTAAATATTATATTTTTTCACTAATACATCGTTTCATTTATAATATTTAATATATTTTCATCGTAATTATCATTTTAAATTGAATCAATTATACGAAACAAAATATTTGCGTGAAAATATAATTAATATCGTCAAACATAATATTAAATATTTTTTAATGAAACATAAAATATTTTTTAAAAAACAATATTTGTGTAAAAGTTCAAATTATATCACCAAATCGTGTAAATATTAATATATGCTAATAATAATATGAAATTCAAAACTTATTATAATTTTTGTGTAAAAAATTCAAATAATATTATCAATCACGTAAATATTAATATATGCTAATAATATGAGATTCAAAATTTCTTTTAAAGTATTAGAGTATGAATGGGCGATTAAAAAACGTCGATATTAAATTGCGTAAATATTATATTTTTTCACTAATACATCGTTTCATTTATAATATTTAATATATTTTCATCGTAATTATCATTTTAAATTGAATCAATTATACGAAACAAAATATTTGCGTGAAAATATAATTAATATCGTCAAACATAATATTAAATATTTTTTAATAAAACATAAATTTTTTTTTAAAAAACTATATTTGTGTAAAAGTTCAAATTATATCACCAAATCGTGGAAATATTAATATATGTTAATAATAATATGAAATTCAAACTTATTATTATTTTTTTTTTTTTTTGTGTAAAAATTCAAATAATATTATCAATCACGTAAATATTAATATATGGTAATAATATGAGATTCAAACTTAATATTAATTGAAATTATTATTTTAAATGGTATCAATTATGAGAAATGAAAATATATAAAATAAGTACTTACTTGATAGAAAGTTAGCGCAGTCTTCTAAATGAAATGAACGTAGTAAATAAAATCTTGAACGCGAAGTGAAATCACAATGAACTTATTTATCGATTATGAATAATTTTTTTAACGTAAAGTGATCTATTTTATAGCCTGATTCATGCGGATATAAGAATGTAATGGAATATATTACTTATGCCGTATAAATGCGTGTATTTGTCATTAATACACAGAGAATGAGATGATGATGATAAATTAGTTCAACCTGTTAAGGAATCTTTCTTACCATAATAATATTAGCGACTTCTACTTAATTGCTAATTATCATTGAATATATGTGAAAATAATGAAGTAGATCATTAATACGATTGTTTTTTTTCCAAGAATTATAATTCTCAGATATTTCCAACAAATTAACATTACATACTGGTTATGAAATTATATATATATATATTTAATGGTGTTTAAATTGCTTGTGAAAGTAGAGTATATGCAATATAATGTGATCGATGGCTTTTCCAAAAATTAATTAAAATTCAAAATCCATTAAACTAACCCTAATATATGTAATATTTTACGATGTCTTAATTGTTTCTGAAAGTAGTATATATATATATATGTTTATATATATATATGAAATAATGAGGTAGATCGCTAATGGGTTTACTTTCCGAGAAAAGTTATTTTCACTTCATCAACTTCTAAACTAACCCCAATTAGGATAAATAGTATATTCGTCAAATATGTGCCTGTGAGAGATATTGTTCATTATATAGACCGAGAAAGAAATCTGCTTGAACCATGTAAATAGATAAGGAGAATTACACTCTACTGGTCAATGAAAACCCGTCACAACAACCCCATCAGCCTATGTATGTACATATATATGTGTATGTGCATACGTCCATTGGCCTATGTATGTACATATACGTGTATGTGCATACGTGTGTGTGTGTGTGTGTGTGCTTGACTTAAAGAGAGTATGAAAGAAATAATAAGATCGAAAAACTAATTACACTCTGCTCGGACGACGAAAACCTGCCCCAACAACCTCATCAAGCAACTGCCTATGTATGTACATATATATGTGTATGTGCATACGTGTGTGTGTGTGTGTGTGTGGGTGTGTACGTGTACGCATTACTTAAACAGAGTAAGAAAGAAATAATAAGAAAGAAAAGAAAAACTAATTACACTCTACTGGCCAATGAAAACCCCTCACAACAACCCCATCAGCCTATGAATGTACATATATATGTGTATGTGCATATGTGTGTGTGTGTGTGTGTGTGTGTGCTTGACTTAAAGAGAGTATGAAAGAAATAATAAGATCGAAAAACTAATTACACTCTGCTCAGACGACAAAAACCTGCCACAACAATCTCATCAAGCGACTGCCTATGCATGTACATATATGTGTGTATGTGCATACGTGTGTGTGTGTACGTGCGTGTACACATTACTTAAACAGAGTAAGAACTAGATGCCAAAGAAAACCCATCACAACAACCCCATCAACCAACTGTCTATGTATCTATATATATGTGTGTATATACATACATGCGTGTATGTGTGTGTGTGTGTATGTGTGCACGTGTCTATCACCACACACACACACATAGCTCCGCCCACAAACCAACATTCCACTATTACCCTTCACCCTGCCCCTCCCCACCTGACCAAAAACCCATCAACCAACAGTCTATATATCCACATATATGTCTATAAAATTCCTTTGTCCCAGAACGTATGCCGCATATCTACTAACGTAGTCTACATAATGACAGTGATAAATCTGCGGTGATTTTAAATCGGAATAACAGAGGGAAGATGATTGAACCAGGGTACAGGAGAAATTCAGTTTGAACAATGCTACAGGTTTTACCTTTGATTCGAAGAATTATGTACATGTCATATAGGTCGCTTGAGGAAATATATGGAAAAATATCTCCAGAATTAATAGCACTTTTCGCTAAAATATCAACTCTGTGGTTCAGTGGCGTGCGGTGAGTTTTTCTAGAGGGTAAGCGATGACCATATGGAGTGTTACATCAAACGAAAATTTATTTACAAGAAACACGTGATAATACGTTTATTTAATACTTATTTAAATACAAAATCCATTCGGCGATCTAATTTAATAAAGTCGGTTATAACAAGATCGTAAAACGTACTCATAGGTTCATTTTGGAGCTGATTTAACAACGGTTTTTCAATGGATATCAAAGATAAGCCACTTAATCGTTCCTGTCCCTGTGTCGATCTCTGGTATGATTTTATTCGTTTCAATGCTGAAAACGACCTCTCTACACTAGCAGTTGTACTAGGTATTGTCAATATTAATTGACCTAATTTATAAACTTCGGACAAGATCTCATCGAACTCAGACGCCTTCATTGCTTCCACTAATTCATGCGTATTCATTTTATTAAGGTCGCCATCCATATACACCGAGAGCAATTGGTTTTTCAGCTTTACATCGTCGAAAAACTCCCCATAGCATTCTTTTAAATTTGAAAAAATTTTGTTTGGAAATTTTTTTTTATACTCTTCATATTTACTTGTATCTAGAAGCGATAAAAATTTCAATTGATCAAGATTTCCAAAACGTTCACTCAGCTGAGTTAGAACATTGTCAAAGATTTCGTTGAACAGTGCACGTGTGTGTGTTTCCTCATCTTCTGGTTCTGATAGTTTTCGTCTTTTTCTCACAACAAATTCTTCATTTTCTTTTGACTTTGCATAATTCCATATGCTTTTGAAGATCGCGTCGTTCCTATATTTTTGGATTTCCATTTGAATTTCTTGAATTTTTTTCATACAACATAAAATATCTAGTTGTTTTTTTTGCAAAATATCGTATAAGACATCAGTTAGCGCAAATATTTTGGAAAAAATTTCGATGAAGAATAAAGTTCGAACTTCGCTGAAAAATTTTAGAACCCATGGGCTGATATTACGGTTTCAGTATCCCACTGTTCCGAATTTTCAATAACAGTTTGAAAAAACTCAGTGAAACAATGATGATATTCTTTAACCGTGCTTATCAATCTGGAAGAGAAATTCCATCTGGTTGGTACGTTTCTTGGCATTTTTTTAGTAGTAAATTCACTAAGTGCATGTGCGCGTTTGGTTGATTTGCTAAAAAAAGCACCCAATCCAGATAATGTCTGAAAAAAAATTCTACATTCTTTTATATTTGAAGCGGATTGTGATAAAACTAAATTCAACGAATGACTAAAACAATGGACAAATAATGCTTTCGGATACAATTTTTGGAGTTTTGTGCGTAAACCTCCTACTTGTCCTGCCATCACCGCTGCCCCATCGTATGATTGCGCAACGAGTTTCTTAGCTAAATCGTATTCTTCGATGATACTTTTAACATACTCAAGTATACTATCAGCAGATCGATCTGCACTAACATCAATAAATTTAATAAATCTCTCTCGAGCTTTTGCAGTGTGACTGCATATATAACGTAAAACTACAGACAGTTGCGATTTATTTGAAACGTCCGACGTTTCATCCAGTAATATAGCAACGTACTTCGCGTTTTTGATTTCTTCTTTTATCTTACCTTGAACAACAGCGTGTACCGAAGAAATTAAATCATTCTGAATACGATTTGAGGTCCCACGGAACGTTGTAGATGTTTCTAGGTGTGTTTTTAGAATTATATCATATTTAGAAAGTAATTGAAGAAGGTCTACATAATTCCCACGATTATCCGAATCAGTATTTTCAGAGTGACCACGGAAAGCAAGCTCATGAACACCGAGATAACATACTGCATCGATTAATCTTTTTAAAATGTTTCTATTTTGTAGTACAACTTCATTATGTTTTATCACTTCAATTCGTACGTTATCGTTTAATTGTAAATCTATGCGTGACTTACCAAATTTTTTCAGCTTCATGGAGGAAAAAATATGAATCTGGGAACGTTCATGTTTTTTAACCGCATTGATCAAATTATTCAAGTTATCGTACCCTTGAGTAGGATCATTCCACACGCATTTTTCTTTTTCAGTACAAAATAATAGACACGGCCAACAAAACAATTTTCCACCATCTTCACAACCAGTTAACCACAAAATTTTTTCATATTGTGATATATTGAAATTTCTGGTAAAAGGTGTACCACCTTTTTTTTGTTCAGTTTTTAAAGAAGGTAATTCTGGTTTTGGCTTACCACAATTTATAATTTCTAACTGTTCATTAAAATTAAATCGCGAAAAAGGTTTTTCAATCAATTCCCGAACACGCATTTTGCTTTCAAAAAAGATGGGAGCACGCAGCAGATACACAAAAACCGCGTTATTAGTTATTAAACTATCCAGCGAAAAGCGAAATTACAGTCGCTTACCATAGGCACGTTTTCATCACGTTTACGTTTGCTAGTATGTCTTTGTGTTGGTAAATTATCCGAAGAAGGGAGGTAGTAAGTAATAAGCGAAGTTCTAATCGCTGCCCTGTTCGACCAGTTTGACAAACCTCGCCCCTCTTCAGTTTTCAGAACCGTTTGCAACAAGTATTGAACAAATCCTTCTGTGTGTATGTGTAACCAACTAACATGACGCATCTGCATTTGGATAAACAGAACACTTCGTAATAATACTAACATTCTGTTTTAACTGTATATGTGTGTCAACCAGCAACTGTATGTAGCGCCACGCGTTCCGTGCAATTGTTGAAGCAATAAGCGGAAATGTGATCGCTTCCTATTTTAATACTTTTATAAGTTAAGATTAAAAAAATATTTTCTTGGGATTTTTCTGGGTAAGCGGCGCTTACCTCGCTTACCTGGAATGCACGCCAGTGCTGTGGTTCATGGAAATACTACGAAAAACTTCAAGTTACCTCCATGTTGAGTAATAAAACGTTTCGCCTTAATTTCTAACACGAAAAGCTGAGATCTTATCTTTAGGATATGCTCAGCAGATAAAGGTGAAAGAACAGAAATGACGGGGTGGTAAAATATTTTAAATTGGAGGAAGCGTTAGCGGAATATAGAATATCGCAATACACTAGCCTGTTACGCATTAATGTCAGCCTAATGGGTAGTACTTGATTACTAAAAATAGTTGAAATCACTAAACTTATTTAATTATGCAAAGCTTTTCGGCAATTACGCCATTGTCAAGCTATATACAATTAAAATTAATTAATATAAAATCATAAAATATTGATTTAAAACTAAGTTTACAATTTTACACAAAAATTAATTATGAACTTCATTCTAAGTTTACAATTTTACACAAAAATGAATTATGAACTTCATTCTAAGTTTACAATTTTACACAAAAATGAATTATGAACTTGTCGAAAAGCTTCGCATAATTAAATAAATTTAGTGATTTCAACTATTTTTAGTAATCAAGTATAAATAAAATCACTACATTCCACAATCAAAACCCTAATGGGTAGTACTTCAGTTATATATTCGTTTAGTATATATACGTATATATATATATATTGAATATTCGTAGAAAAAAAAAATAAGAAAATAAGAAAGAGAGACAGAAAAAGAGAAAATGCATATATAAACAAGAAATTAAATAAAGAAAAAAAAATGGAAAAGTCACTTTGGATATTGTAATATAATATGGGCATTTTTTTTTAAAATATATTTAATCACTCGTATAGATATAAGTTATTGCAATACATCGTTATAACTATAAATACATTAACTTAATAATGAATTTATTATCCTGTATATGAATTGTAAAAATCGATCTATTTATTAAACAACACCGAAATGGAAAAGTCACTTTGGATATTGTAATATAATATGGGCATTTTTTTTTTAAATATATTTAATCACTCGTATAGATATAAGTTATTGCAATACATCGTTATAACTATAAATACATTAACTTAATAATGAATTTATTATCCTGTATATGAATTGTAAAAATCGATCTATTTATTAAACAACACCGGTGTCTTTCATGAACATTTTTAACATCAACTAAAAAAAAAAATTAATTTAACCCTTCCATACTTTAAATTAAAACAATTGATTTAAAAAAAAAACTATATGCCGCGACAAACATGATTGAAATCTGAAATTGCGTTCTATTCTTATTTGAATGAATAAAAACATTCTCAGATCAAGGGAAAACTCGGATATTAAAGCGAAAAAAAAAAAACCCAAGAAGATAAAATCGAAAATTATGGCGTCTCGACTAGCGTCTCCTTCAAAGGAGGTTGCGCATCAAGTATGTTGGTATTTTCATATTTTCCTGAATCTTGCTGCAGCTACTACTTCCCTGACTTTGTTGAATCCAGTGTTTGATGTTATATATTCGAATCTTTTCCTTCCTCTTGATCTTTGTCCAAGTATTTTTCCTTGTGCTACCAACATAAACAGGCCCTCCTCTCGAAGTTTATGACCTATATATTTCAATTTTCTTTTCATGATATCTTGTACTATCATCAGCCTGTCTATGTTGCATTTCTTTAACACGTTTTTGTTGGAAATGAAGTCCTTCCATGATATCCTTAACAATCGTCGATAAGTCCACATTTCGAACGCGTCCAACATCATTCTGCACTTTGTGTTAATAATCCAAGTTTCGGCCGCATATTTTAGCACAGGCCACACGTAACATTGTACAATTCTTGTCCTTAGTTCCATTGACAACTTCCTGTTCTTCAAAACGGTTTCCAGGTTCATGAAAGCTTGTTTTGCCATTGCAATTCTTGCTCTTATTTCTTTGATATCCCTTCCATCATTTGTACCATTTCTTATTTTGATCATTTTATTATTATCGTTACTATTATTATTATGACGCTATTATAATTATTTTTTTTTTTTCGAAAATCATCAATTAGAATTTATTTAATTAATTAAAAATTATATATTCTTTACCGTTGTGGCAACGAAGCACGCGCGACTTCCGATATCGCGTAATAGAATTATTTTTTAAATTCTCTTTAAGTGCTCTTATCTAAAATTCCCGCAGTTATATTAATTTCCTCGATATGTATGTAGTTTCGCTATCTGTAGACGGAAGTATACAATTAATATGTGCGTATAATTATTTCAAGAGAGCGCGCTAATGTTAATCTTATCTAATTTTGCTTAGTTAAATTTAAATGTAGTTATTATTAAATATATTTTAAAAAAAAAATATTTAATGTGTAACAAAAAGTGGTCATTAAAATTACGAAAGAAGCTAATGAAAACAATAGCTCCTCGAATTTTCTTATATGCAGCCGATAAGCAATTGACACATTCGAAGTATCGAATATAGTGACGAATATCGTGGATTGAAACAGGAACAAATCTCTTAATACGGACCGAAGTATAGACAAACCGATAGAATTTCATAAATTGTTTGAAAGACGGATCCTCTAATTTTTCGGTCACATTGTAAGAGGAGAAAATCTAGAAAAAATATTACCGCTCGGTAAGGCGCCTGGTGCATGAGGAAGATGGCTGGTATGATGATTCGCGGAATAAATTTAGCAGCTCATAACCGGAATCTACGACGCAGAGCACTTTCGCAACGGTCAGAATTGATTGAGTACAAAATGGATGGAATGGAATGGAATGGACGTATAAATTATTATTAGTTTATTTTTAATCGTATACACGTTTTCTGATTCATCAAATACCCGCGAAATAATTTATCAGAATTTATTGTTTAAAAGTCGATGCGAAATAATAGCATTTCCGGAAAAATATCGACAAGAGACTTAGCTTTTCCCTTTAAAAAGACAATCTATCGGAAAAGTATGTTTAGTATATATTACGAAAGTAACCAAAAAAAAAAAACCATATATAATAATGTATGACAAATTTTTAGAATTTTGGATTTTTCCAGGTAAAATTTTCAAAATACGGACTTGTCCTTTTCCAGTTCGATTCGTTCGAAATTCTTATATTTTATCACACCGATATTTATAGCTAATTGTGTCATTCACTTCGTTTATATCGTTAAATTGTGTAACTCGTCCTAATTCCTTCTGCACACTTATTGTCCGGTGTTACATGATACATCGAGTCTCTCGCCAGGCCCAACTTATTTCCGAATTCGTACTAGCCATTTCTCTTTATGCGCTAGTGTTTTCTCGCCTCGAGATATTTCCAATTCGAAATTAGATTTATACCTCGGTTTAACAATATATTGGGTGCCCCTCTTCGACAATTCTTTGTTTATTCATACAATGTTTTTTTTTTTGTTTGATGGTACTATTCCGCTTAACAAATAAAACGTTTTCTACTGTTATCGATTTTAAAAACCACATTTTACTAATTAACACGCTTCGTTCAAAACCGCCTGACGTAGGCCAGGCTGAGCGAGACTATATTCAACCGCTGTAAGATTAACGAAATACTTTGGTTCTCATTATTACGAGCTTATTTTCAAAATTGCGTTTTTTGTTTATTATTTTTTCAACGTTCTTGGTAGGTAAATATGATCTATCTAGCGTTAAGCGCGACATAAAATTATTTTGTTCAACCCGTCGTTATTTAATTTTGAATTTGAATTTTATTATTTCATTTTCGCATATTTTTATTTTTGACGATTATTCCGTTCGTAATATTTGTGTCTAATCGTTCTAAAACTAAACGTAATTTTCCTTCTACTTCATTTGAAATTATCAACCTCGGGTCATCTGCTTATATAAAATATTTCTTTTCTCTATTTGTATAGATGTTTAAAAAATGATTGGAACCATTACGCTAACCTGTGGTAATCCGTTAATATGTATTCTTCATCGGCTTCTCCTTCCTAACGACTTTTTAACACGACCTTTACAGTCTACGTAAATATAATGCGTTTCGCTGTTTTATAAAGCGTTCGAAGAAGTAATCTGCGATTAACAATATCATAAAATGCTATTAAATCTCCGAATTCCAGTAATATTGTTATTCCGTTATCAATTATGTACCATATAACTTACCGTTTTTGAAATCGGTTTAGTCCATGGATACGATTTAGTATAATGCGTTCAAAGATCCGAAGATGCAGCCTATCAGTGAGATGAAATCGATCGACGGTTTTCGGCTTTTGCGGAATATTTATGCGTTCTAATTCGTACAGACTATATTGTTCAACGGTTAACCATTTGAAGGTATTTTTTCCAAAGTGTTTAATTTTCTCATCGTCGAGAACTGCAGTTTTCTTTAGTTAAAGTGTGTGTGTGTAAATGAATAAAATTAGCAAATTTTTAAATCACCGTCAAATATGCATCCAAACTCCTCTTTATCAACCAACTTTAGACCTCAAGATGCAGCGGTTTAATTTTCCGTTAAATATTGCGCGATTTAAACTCAACCGTTTTTGCAAAGCACGCCAGTTGGAGATCACATCATATTTCTTTAAGAAGACAATAATTATCGACATAGTATGAATAAAAGCGGCATGGGCAGTTTAAAAAATTTTAAAGAAACGGGTTCTATTGTCGAAATTACAATAAATTAATTTTCTTAAAGGGTCTGCGAAATAAAATTTATTTGAAACTCACACACGCATATATATATATATATTACTTGTGCCAGAGTGAAATTATATAATCCTAGTTGAACGTTAAAGCAGTTCTCCGGGAGGATGTTATTGGTCGACACGAAACTGGTAAAGTAAAATAAAATTCTTTATTTACTCAAATTTGGGTAGACGAATTCAACCAATGGGTATCTTACTTTAATAGATGCGCGTCTTCTTGTTTACGTCGACGGGTTTATTTTATTTCATTAGAGCCAGGTTTCCTCGTCACAGGCTCGGTTAAGTGCTTAAAAGTGCACCAGCAGATAAAATAATAGTTTCATCTAAATATTATTTCTATTAGGCTCTAAGAACAGTATATTATTAATCATTTCTGGTAAGTGATTATTAATATTCACAATTTTTTTTGCCTGCCAAAGTCAATTTGTTTCTTTCTTAATAATCCAGCCTGAAATCGGATTCTAAAATCAGTTATGACCAGTTTATGTTACGCGGTAACGTATTATGAAGGGGCTCGTTTTTATATTCGAAAATAATTTAGGTTCACTTCCGCGTAAAAACTAATAAATCAATTTGAATGATTTCGCCGATGTTTCTAAACCTTAAAGGCTACGTCTATTTTTTTTTTTTGTGAAGATTTTCATCTCAATTTAGTTGTTCTAGATTCCGCCATGTCTAGTAGTCTTATCATCGGTAAGCCCCCCCTAATTTCTGTTGCCCACGTGTTCGTTTAAATAATCGCGTAAAATTAAACTAGTATTCTGCGAGGAAAGTTATTTATCTGAACTTCGTGTCAACAACGGTGCAATTCGATGCGATAAATATATATTACGACGATGTAAGATATGAAAACGTGTGGACAGTTATGAATATTGAAGAACTAATTCACCAGCGGAGAAATATTTGAAGTATTACAAAAAAAAAAATCATAAACAAAAAACTCCAGATAGAAACTCAATCGTCGGTGTCAGTCGGCAACTGACGACTCTGAATAAGATGTAATAAAAACTAAGTTTCTGATAAACCGTTCGATGGTTATCCATTAAAATCGCGCTTTTTAATAAACGATTATTAATTGCGGTGTAAAGTTTATTAAAATTTTTCAAAACATTATTTTCTTATATCTCAACGATCTCGTGTTAAAAAGATAAATAATCCATACGTCTTCACCGCAAGATAAAATATCCCGTCAATACATATACATATGTATATATATATATATATATATATATATATATATATATTTATATATATATATATATATATATATATATATATATGTATATATATATATATATATATTATACGCGCTGATTACAGACGGAAAGGTTACATCTTTTTTTGAAAAACTTGTTCTGTAGGAAACCTATGGGAATACAGACTTCGTTATATAAAAACTTATTTAGATGGCATCGTCTTTATAATTGCGTTTTGCGGTTTTTCGACTTTTATAAGTGACTTTTTCACTAGGAAAACCAATTTGACTTATCTTTCAGTCTAAACAACCTGCTGCTTCGAATATTCCTCCTATAATAATAAATATCATTTCATTTCGTCCGGTTGATAACAGTTACTATATATTATATGTAAAACTAAAAATTGTATAACTCTTGAATTGCGCAGACTAGCGTACAATCTATTTCTTAGTAGGTGGTTAAAGATATTTTTCATCCTAATAAGAATAGCCTATCTTCGTAGAGGTATTTCCCATTATGCCGGTTTAACACTAATCCGTCATCTAGCTGAGACTATTTATATTACTACCGACTACGATCAGATTATGATTCTTCGTTCCTGATTTTTAGATTGATAAGAATCTACCCCGTTCGGTGGTTTACCACCTATTATATACGTTTTTTGTACGTTTTTATTTCAGTGGTTAGACATAACTTAGACATAACCACTCGGTGTCTCAGTGTTATATCCCGCCGTGATTACAATCTCCCATTTTTAATACCGAAATAAATTCGGTGTTTTTTTTTCACATTTCATTTTATTATATAATTTCGTATTATCGATATTCGGAGATGATCTATTCGTCGATTATGTCATATAATTCGGTATATTTCCGAATGTACGTTTACAAAGATGTTATTTATCTATATTATTTATTATTGATCGGATTTAGGTATTTATTGTCGACACTGTTCTAATACAAATCGAATATATCACGTATAAAACAACGGGAAAAAAGGAGTATAAAAGGAAAAGAGAGAAAAAATTTGATTGATAAAGTCATCTCTATCGCTGTTGTTACAAACGAAAACCACAACGATAGTTCCCGCATGGACAAGTATACGGAGGTAGTAAGATTGACGGAACGAAGTATGATCAAGATGGAAAAGAAAAACCGAAGGTTCTTAGGAGTATGTGCAAAATGGATATGTACACGGAGGTATTGATGGAACGAAGTCTGATCAAGATGAAAAAGATAAGCCTGTTACTTAGTAACGGCAAAAATCGATCTGTTAGGGAGATTAGGTTGGATAGATTTATAAAAGTTATCTTTTACAAGAAAAAAAAATCCATCGATGATGAAGAAGAACTAAACGGGAAGAAGGAATTCTCAGAATGAGAATGATGCCCCAAGTTTAGCAGCCTGATCGTATACTTCATTTCATCGAATACGTTCGTACAATGTTGAATTTTAATGGTTAATTAAACACATCACGTATCATGTTAGCTAGTACCGACAGTAGCGATTGTTTAAAGCTTGTAAATTTCAATAATTATTTGATCGGCGTAGAATATCCTCGAAATTTACAAGCGGTACTATACACGTAAAATATTAAAACGAGCGATTTCAAAAATATCGATATAAAATCGCCTCTCGATGAAGCTTCTAAATTGTTCGTGAAGCGATTAAAATTGTTCAGCAACTTAAAACGAAGAAAATTAAATCGCAATTATTCAAAACTGAACGCAAACCACATTATTGCCGAACGGTATAGTTTGAAGTAGTAGACGGTTAAACGGATGAATTTATTTGATTTACTCGCGGAAAATCGGGACAAAATGCGAAAAATTAATTTTATATATATTCCTTTCTTTTTTTTTCAGATTCCGTTCTTGCCTAAAAATGGCGAACACTAAATCGGCGGATTTTGTCGGTAAATTATTTTTCAACGTTGTACAAACGAAATGCTTCGTACTGAAACCGGAAACTACCTGCATCAAGGCAACTGCCGCAGGAAAATGTCTGCAGTACGAATATCGTAAAACGGCCTATTTACAAGATAATCTCGCCTACGAATAACATTATAATAAAAGAAAATAATTACCGATAATAAATACATCACGAATAGTCATTAGATTATAATTTTTTCCTTTTTGTTTTCGTTCAATTCGTATTTTCTTTCTTTATCTCTCGCCATTAAGTATTACATTTTTTCGTTTCCTTCCGTTTAATTTCTTTTAATATATATATATATATATATATATATATATATATATATATATATATAATATATATATACATTATTGACTATTATTAAGTAGTTTATTCATTAATAAATTGTTAGAAATGCACAGGAATATATTCTTTCTTTCTATTAGTATAATATTTATTATATGTATATATTTAACTCTTTCGGTCTCACACATTAGCAATTTTTTTTACACACGCGATAGTTGAAATAATTAAAAAAAAAATGACTGGATGAGATGAAAACATGAATTAATTTTTGTGTATAATGTTTCCGCTATTTAGATAACTCCGGATAATGTTTAATACGTTACCTAAATATTTTTTTAAATTTTCTCATTTCTACCAATCGTCCCTTTTATTTGGAAAATAGACAATTTTTAAGCATTTATAATTTATGTACCGTATAGGGAACATTGTGTTTACGAATAAATGTGATATTATGAATTTTAAAAACTAACAACGACCGCATTTGGATACCGACGAATTGAAAATTGAACTATTTATTTTCAACAAAAATATGCGCAGTTTTCATATATATATACATGTATCTTCTATGAAAATGTGGCAAAAATTATCATTTTTCATCAAATATTATTTCAAGATACATTTAAAATCTGAAGTATAATAACAAAATCAGAAATAAGTCGCGGATTCGTGGCCTCATCAACGATTCTCAAATCCTGAAACACGAAAAATTTACGTTAGAAACTGATAATATTAATACGCAGTCAGCAACGGTATATTCAAAACATCTTCAGATTAGAATAAATAAACGAGGTTGTTATTTATTAGTTTCAATGATTGTACATCGATATCATTACAAAAACCTCTCAACCCCGTGCTAAATCAAATAATGAAGAACATTCAACAAAGTTCGCCCTAGTACAGACCACTTCAACAACTCCACATGCGGCCTTCCTTGTACAATACGCAAAACCGAACTCAAAATTTGCAGCCTATACTGAAAAATAACTATTAATTAAGCACAGATTAACAGCATACTCATTCAGAATGTCAACAATTACCGACAATTGTCAAAAGCTCCCTTAACATCGCAAAGGAAATAACAACCATAGATAATCCAGCTGATATTGACACTCTGATCTAGCCTGTACTGCCTTCTCTGTACAGTACCCAGCGCAGTAGTCAAATTGCGAGTAATCATTAATATTTTTCAAGTTTATTTCTGACAAGAATAAAGAGTTTACAACTTTTTCAACGACTTAATAAATACTCCTTAGCAAAGAAATAGGTCGGTAAGCAGAAAGATGAGTCTTTTGCAGGTTTCGATTTTCAAGCTCGCAATCTTCCAGCATGAAGAGAAAACCCGAAGAGATAAACACTCATAAAATAATGTGTAAATCCGGTTTAAGAAATTTATGTTAAAAATTTTATTGTTCTTTGCAGACGTTTTATTATCTCGATTATTGTTTCATTATTACAGACATAGAACAACCGCGCACTAGATGAGTAAAAGGCGAATCATCTTTCTTTTTTGCTCAGCAAACCCACGCATTTCTCACGATCAAACTTTAGCCATAAGTGGCCATCAAATCATATGTAACCAAAAATCTGTCCTACCTTCAAGTAATTCTTTATAAGATTTTCCTCAAGTCTTTCTAGCGTTGACAAACTTCTTCCATTTTTGCAGCTTTGAATTAACAATCTTCATTTGTATTCTCTATTTAATTCCTCAAGTATGCGAGTAAGACAATGAAACAACATTTTTACATTTTTACTTAAGTTTCCTTATATAATTATCTTTTGTGACTGCAGTTTAAAGTTTCATCAGTGAGGAATCACAAGTGAAACGTGACTTTGCCTAATTACAGAAATCAAAAAATTATTAAACTTATTGACAAATGTATAAAGTACAATGCGCTATATTTTTTTAAATCGACAATCTTGGAATCGAGATTGGTAATAAAAGGTTAGCATTAGTTTTAAAATAGCTGTTTACTTGGTAAATATGTAATATCAAAACAACTAACCACAGCGATGATACAGTGTAGATTAGGTTGGATTATATTAGGTTAAATGAATCCTTGAAATTATTTAACGTTGCTTAGCAAATGTTTAAGAGGATAAACGTAATTGTCGATAGTGTTGTAAGCAAAATAGAAATAAAAAAAAATCATGTTTAACGTACCTCAATCCGACGGACTAAATAAAAAAATATGTTTTTTTTTTCCGAATTTGTCATTTTAAAATATTGAAATTGTTGTGTCACTTATGTGTATTATAGCATAACTCCGATCAGAACTCCATATTACCTACAAAAAATAACTACAATTGGCGGTTGTTCATGATTAAGAAGTAGAACATCAACGTGTGTGTGTGTGGAAACTCCTGTTTATATGAACAAGCTTTTATGATTTTGATAAAACGATCGCAATATTTTTCGAAATTTCAATTTTGACGCTTGATAATAATTTGGTTTGTAATATGAGGATATTGTTTCGTGCGAGAAATTATCTTCAAATTAATAATCGACTCCATCCTAGAAATCATAACGAATAATACAAATTAAAACAAACGATTTTATTACACGTTCCGCGTGTAAATTTTAAAAAAAAAAAAATATTAAAAAAATCCTATTTTACAAAATGAAAACAATATCGAATTTAATCATAAATTATTTAATCGCGAAGCTTTGTTTTCTCTATAATTGCAATATAGGTCAGAAGGAGCCTCTTCGCAACAGGAGTTTCTTCAATATATATATATATATATATATATATATCTAAAATTATACAATGATAGTTCGGCGCTATCTGGGGTCCGGGCCATAATAGTGTTAAAGTAGCGAGTGGCCACGATGATACAGGAAACCAGGCATCGCGTTGAAACTCTGCGTCTGGAATGAACATATGGAAGTACATAAATATCGGAACATGGAATGTTCGTGGTTTAAACGAAGTTAAAAAACTGGCTATAGTTGAGCACGAAACTTCGGAATTTAATATTGTTGGAATATCAGAAACGCATTGGAAAGACAGAGGATACTTTATGAGTAATAATAAAACTGCAGTATACTATTCTGGACATGAAACCCATCTAACGAGTGGAGTAGCAGTCGTAATAGACAATAGGAATCGTAAGAAAGTAATTGCGTATGAAGCAGTAAAGTACAGGATAATAGCAAAGTGAATGTCTAAACATTCTTCAAGTTTATGCTCAAACTAACGAAGCGGAACAAGAAATTGTAGATAATTTTTATGCTGCTACGATGGACACCAAGAGAAATGACAGTGGTTCTCGGAGACTTTAATGCAAAAATTTGGGAAACACACCCTGATTCATAGTTAGGTAATATTATAGGCAAGTATGACCTCAGCACCAGGAATGAACGAGGTGAACAATTAATTAACTTCTGCGCTGGTACAAGAATGTGTTTATATGTAAGTCCAGTTTTAAGCATCACCCAAGACGTCTATATACGTTCCCCAAGTAATCGATAATTGACTACATGTTAATTAATTTGAGATGGAGATCGTCAATTCGAAATGCGAAAACGTATCCGGGGAGAGGATAGTGAGCTGCTCGCCACAAAAATTAAAGATCATGCTACAAAATTGTAAATCCCAGAAAAATGTACCTAACAGATGGCGTCTACGAAATAATAATGATTATAAAAACCTAGCTGTGCGAGAGCTACAAAATATAATAGGATTATCAATACGATGATGCTAATAGTATTTGGGAACACACAAAGTGTGCATTAGAAAAAGCAAGCGAAGTTACGAGAAATGTTAGGTATGGTATCTCACATTAGAAGGACACCATGGATCACAGAGAGAACATGGCGACGATATAAATGCGTAAAGATAATAAATATAAAGGAATTAATTGTGAATAAATGGTCCACAGATACCGCGATATTAATGAACAAATTAAGTAACAATGCAGAAACGATAAAAAAATAAATTCCTGAATAACATATGCAAGGTTATTGAGCAAAAGAAAAACACAAATGAAGTGAAAGATATGTTTAAAAAATCGAAATAATAACGAGTACCTACAATAGTAAAGAATAAAAAGTGAAAGTGGGGAAACACTATAATGAGATCTAGGTGGCGAGAATATTGTGAAGAACTGATGAAAGCACAAGGAGAAGAAAAAGAAACAAAGAAAATCTTCAGTAAAATAACGGTAACTGAGCCCATGATACTTAAGGGTGAGACGCGAAATGCATTACAGAAACTCAGGCAGGAGGGATCGAATTTTAACAGAAATGTTCAAATACTTAGAGGAGACTCAATGGTAGAAATTTTACATGTAATATAACAAATAAATATGAACCGCAGTCTTATGGCTAAGAGACTGGACAACGTCAATTTATGTCCCGATTCATAAAAAAGGTTTCCGATATCGAAATTACAAATTATGTCACATGTTGGTAAAGTAATGTTGCATATTATCTTTGAGAGACTGAAACCTTACGTACTACCACAGATATCGTAGTAACAAACAGGGTTTATTCCAGGAAAAGGCGCAAGGAATCAAATTCTAAATATGCGACAGATAATTGAAAAAAGTCGGGAATTCAATACTACAATCTACATACGCTTTATAGATTATGCTAAGGCGTTCGATTGTGTAAGATTGGTAACGGATTTTATGTAAGTAATATTACGATTTATTTTCAGCGAATTTTAAACAGTTTGTTCATTCTTTACTTAGGTAATATATGTCCCGTCAAGCTTAGTCGACGTATCTATATACCTTTTGATATACCTAAATTTTAAAATATTATAAAGTATTAACACAGTGTGTGGATGGCTTGAGTTGTTACATTTAGTTTGGTGTTGTAAATACGTATATAGATAAGAACATGTGTTAAAATAAGAAATATATGTAAATCCACACGGCAACATCATCCACCAAAATATTTACAGGATTATGTTTGTCAATAATAATAATAAGTATCACTCCTATTGTTCACTTGAATTTCAAATTATGTGTGAGAGAGTGATATATCTAAATTTTAAAATATTATAAAGTATTAACACAGTGTGTGGATGGCTTGAGTTGTTACATTTAGTTTGGTTGTAAATACGTATATAGATAAGAACATGTGTTAAAATAAGAAATATATGTTTAATAAAAAAGATATAACACCTTTTTACAATATACACATCTAAACTATTATCACATGCATATATCGTTAATTTTTAATTCATCAAATTTACATACCCACATATACGTAAAGTTACAGTTATAGTACTCACTCATTCCCAAATACACTCTCACAGTAACTATTTTTTGTTTACCATATTGCGAATTACCTCCATTTAGTAGCAGCAAACGCTATATAACTTATTGCTATCACTTGTCGCACAAATTGCTTTTTATTTTGCTTTACTCTATATGCAGTTACAGTTACAATTGTTTGTTTCTTATTATTCTGTTTATATTATCTCCATATGTTGTAACCTCTCTTTTATTAGCTGCTGTTTTAGTTTCCCAATCTTTTTTTTCGTTCAATATTTCTTCCGGTATATTATTTAACAATTCATGTATTTATTAGTTTGTTTAGCAAACCTTGACCGTGCTATCGAACATATATATATATATATATATATATATATATATATATATATATATATATATATATATATATATATATATATATATATATACATATATATATATATATATGTATATATTTAGCAAAACATAATAAAATCGAAGTTAATCACTAAAAAATTTATTATGTAAACACGAAGCTTTTCGATTATTACATCATTTTCAAGCTATTGTTAAAAATGTTACAAATAAATCAAAGATATTACTAAAAAACTTATAAATATCGATACATTGAATAGCCAGATATATAAAAAAAAAATTACAATAACATGTAATTATAAAACCGATTTTAAAATTAATTCTTCATCAAAATTAATCATATTATTTAATAAATTATTACTACTTCTATGTTTTATAATTTGTAGTTTTTCTAATAATTTTCTTTTTTTAAATTTATATTCTATGTGTAAAATTTTTATATTATTTGTAATGTTTTCTGTAAAATGTTTTTCTTCTCTACAGTGCTTACCATAAAGTGACTTATCATCATTTTCATTTTTGTATGAATTAAAGTGATCTCTTAGTCTATTATTTATTTGACGTCCTGTTTCACCTATATAAAACTTATTACATGTTGAGCAGTTTATTCTATATACTCCAGATTTTTGTAATACATTATAATCTTCTATTTTATTGTTACAAATTGATTTAAATAATGTTTTATTATTATTTATTCCTATCATAATATTGTACTTTTTAAAGAAAAATTTATATGTGTATTTTCCTATATATTTAATTGATCCTAAATATTTATCTTTTTCTTTTTTATGTTGTAAAGAACTATTATTTGGTTTGTTCCATAATTAATCTACTATATTCGGATTGTATTTATTTGCTATGGCAATTTGTTTAATAATATTCTTTTCTTTATTAAGTTTGTTTTTATTGCAGTTTAAAATAATTTTGGCTCTAATTACAATAATTTCTTAAACTAGCTACTTTATGTGATTTTGCATGAAAAGAATCGTTCGGAATTATATATATGTTCGTTTTCCTTAGTTTATATTTTATTTGCATGTTTTCGTTTAAATCGATATTTTTATTTTTTTACTAAATAATCCCAAACTTTGGTAAACAAATACAGTCCGGCTATATTAATACATTATGATGACGTAACAGATCATTTAATGGTACACTTATATTCGTTTATTATGTTCAAACTTTTTCTTTGCAATCGACCTATTTTTCCCATGTTTAGGCGTCGATCGCCATGCTTGTATGCCCAATCTGACTAGCGCGAAGTATACCATTCTCATTGTCTCCTGACCTACATAATTTCTTAATGTATATAATGTTGGTATTATTGATTTCAATTTGTTTTCCACTTTTCGTATTTGTAAGTTCCACCTCAAGGGTCTATCAATTTGTTACACATAGATATTTATATTTACTTACCAGTTCTAGTATGTTACAATTCAAATTTGAACATCTATTATTGTCCGACCCAGTAATGTGCGCGCTTGTTAGCGTGCATTTTAAATCATTATCACACTCATCAATTTCGGTAGTATACATTTCGTTTTTGTTGTATTAACTATAAGATTAAGGTCGTGAGCCCATCTGCTTACTTCTAATAAATACGTATTTATATATTTTCCAGCCACTTCAATTTTTCTGCGAACTGTCATTATAGCAATATCGTCCGCAAAAGCGAACAGCCTGCTGTTAATATCTTTTGTAGACCGTTTTATATAATAAACAATAACGATGCTCTACCTTGTTGGCATATATTCACTTCGTATATTATTAGATAACTTTCAAACCATGCTTTGATACCTTTTATCCTTCCTAGCAGCTTATCACGACCTACTTTTAATATACTGCTTAGTGTATACAAGTATTAAACAATTCAAGCACGACACGTGGCTTCAATTGTGTACTGTTAAACTATCTGGGAAACAGTATAAAATTCTTAATAATTAAAAATGTATTTTTCTCCGATATTTTTATTTTCTTAAAGCAAGATTGTGGTAACTGATGATTTTATTAAAAGACCGTCATTTGCAAAGAAAATTTTTTCAAAGGAGCAATAATTGCAACGAAATTAAACCATCCTGACTGTATACTCTGATGATGATGTTGAAAAATTTTTACAGTCTAAGTGCCGGATAATATTTTCCTTACATTTATAGTAAATATTTGCAGGATAATGTATTTCCGAACGAAATGAAACCAGGTAAAACAATATTATTGCATAAAATAAATAAGCCTATGGAATTAGCCAGTTCTTATTGGCTGATCACGCAATTCCAAATTTTAGGGAAAATTTTTTAACGGCTTTTATCTTTATGGTTATCATCGTATAAGCAGCGTCTCCTTTTCAGAAGTTTATATACGTCATATTCCATCTTCAATGATTCAATTTACGACGTTTCATACGATTGCGCTTAAGACACATCATAACCATTCCTCAACCTTTTTTCTTCGTATTGATTTTTCTCAATGCAGGTATTGATTTCATTATAATTCGCATTAATGTAATCGAGTGTGTGAAAGTTCTTCGTGTATTGTTATTTTCAAATCATCGATTTATTTCGTTTCTGATAATTTCTAAATGTAAAAATAAAGTTAGTTTTAAATGAAATTTAGTACTTAGTTTTTTTGTTTTTTTTTCGGAAAAAATATATAAAGATTTTCTCTGGAGAGCGAAAAACTAGTTCGTGAATTAAAATTTCATAAAAAAAAAAAAATTACAATACGTTCCTTATATTCGAGCAGTAGTAGTAAACATGTAAAATTATTAACGATTAT